>JAZDUA010000041.1:1767500-2152500 GCA_038098605.1 Gryllus longicercus
ATCGTATCGCAGCATGAGCTGAGTTTAGCTAACGTCATTCTACATAGTTTAATATGACACATTCAACCAAAAATGAAAATTGAATAAAAGGCTATCTTAATTTATTGATCACACGCTACTCACTGCTCTTAATATGAACATTTCCAGCAATTTGTATACATAATTGCATTTGAGAGTGAAAGCGCTTCAAATGACTTTCGATAACGTTTTTCGAAAGCTCAAAAGATTTCTGTGAATAAGAGCTTCAAAACTAGCATTTAAGTAACGTTTTAAACAATATTTTCAAAGAACGGTTCCCAGTTTTTCAATGAAAATTCCTATGTAGGACGAGGTACTACTCTTCTATAATATTCTAATAGTAATTTTTCGTTTCCGCTATTAGAGAACCTAAAAATAGAGCAAATGTGAGAAATTTGTTTGGGTAGCGATAGATGGCAGCAGGAAAGAGGGTGGGGCACGATCCAAAAGCTAAGGCCATTGAAATTAGGAAACTAGTATAGTATGAGAAGGTCTGTTCCATTCTGTGGTACCACTAGTTTTAAACCACAAAGTACTCATTAAATATTAAACTTATATACTTCAATTTTGTTTTTAAAAGATATAAAGGATTTACATAATTTAAAAGGATCTTAAGATAATTTACGTTGTTTATAATTTATACTATCTTTGTGTTTGAGTGCGGGGAGGGGGAGGTCGAGGAGGAATTGAGTGGGGGGAGGGGGAGGATTATATATAATACATAAAATCCTCCCCCTCCCCCCACTCAATTCATCTTCGGTTCGCCCCTGCTACATATTATATTCCTTTTCTTCTACAAGAGTTCAAATTTGTTGCGGTAATTCCAAACGCAGTTATACGGCGTGTGTGTCACATTTAAGTGGATAGGACCAAATTAAATTGTCATGGGATTATTTGATTCTCAGTCTCAAACCAAATCAAACCAAACCATGACAGAACACCATGACAGAGAAATATGCTCGTTTGACACAAGAATGAGTACATCAGTTTTTGGGTTAACGTTTGCTCTGTTTTGGTTCTTCAACTTTCTTCATAATTGTTACTTTTAAATTATTTTTACTGTTAGAAGCATATAGCAGTGATGTCTTTGAAACCACGTGTACTTCGCAAACATCTGTTCGGTATTTGAGTTTTCATGTTTTTTTCGATTTAAAAAATGGAGGGTGATGGCGCAATTTTGGCTTCAGATTCGGAATCAGCGCGTCAAAATACATAGAAAAGCATGTATAAAGTCTTTGGGTCGGACAACGTTGTTCTTTTTTTGTGTGTGTGCCTGTGTAATGAATGGGATGAATTTTGTATTTTGAACATACCATTCAAATAAGAATATTTTCTCTATCAAATCCAAAACTTCCAAAAGTTTTTTGATGTTAACAGAGAAAATGTACCACATTTTTTACTGCAAAACAATAGGGTTGAATCTAGTCATCGGTGTAATTTGTATCGTTGTTTGAAATGCAGATGTCTGATTTGTGCTACAGTGGCCTCCAATTATTTTCGAATTTTATTTCGTTGTTTATATTTTCGTTTTACACTTTCTCCAATAATATTTTCTTTCACAGAATAAGCTCATGCAAGCAGTGAAGTCTTTGAATTGAAAAGAGTAGCGAGCGAACCACTCGGCATGAAACATCGAGTTTTTGTCCTCTGTGACATATATTTGAAGAGCTTCGCCCCGTGACGTACGATGCATCACTTTTAATTAGCGAAGGCTTTGCAAAAATATCAGGGTTTGATGTCATATTGTTTGCCCAAACACGTGAGTCAATAACGGCACACGGCGATAGTAGATACAGCGGATGACACGAGCCAGTACATGGCAATACGGCAAAACAGTTCATTTGACAGCTTGTAGGACATGGATAGGGCTCGTTTACCTGGTGCTTACGAACTCAGTCCCAAATGTAACGTGTTTCGCGGTAGTTTGAATTACCAAATACTCGATAAGTTATTACTTGCTCTGAAAACAGACTCTTCCCCGTAAATGAACGCAGAACCATAAAATTTAATAGAAACCTTTAAGCATTACTTTGACATTACGGGTACAACAAATGATAGTGGGCCAGATAGATCTTCAAAATAGTGTATATTCATGCCAAGCTTCACTTAACAATAATATCATGATGGTGACGTAGACTTAAAGGTAAGAAATTCTACAATTCAGAGCAATAGAGATTACTGGACATACGAATAGCTTTATAAATATGAGCTTACAAATCGTACAATGTATGCAAGTTTATAATCAAGAAAGCAATAATTTAATGGCTATTTTTTCATATTTTGCACTACTGTGAATGTTTTCAGCAGTATTTAATCGCAAGACTACACCCGTCGGGTATGATGTTTCTAATTTCTTCTTTATGAGAGTAGTAATTATTAATACATTAAACCATATTTTTGATTCCTGATAGCATCCAGTGACCATGTGGTCATTTGTGATATATTCATTAAGTGAAATGAAAATATGATCAGTTCACCTTACAAAATTTACATGTGGGTATTACTCGATTATCAGGTCATTTAAGAACGAACTATTTCACAAACTGCAAAACATAAGACACCCCTGGCCGTTGCAAACGAGAACATTCGCGAGTACACTAGTCAGCGTAGCCGAGAGAGCGTTCGACCGCGATATATCGAAAAATCGAATCGCGGACGCCCGCTCGTTGCCGCAGCCGCTTCATCGCAGATTCTGAAAGGAGTCGTACGACACGCAAACAAAATGCCAGAGCTGCCAACCAAACTCTTCCTGATATTTTGCGCTACACTTTCTCTGAGCCTTTTTAAACTCTGCATTCACCGTGTTTGAGTCACTCGTGTACCACAGAAGTTGAATTTCGAATTATTTATGGTGAAAATATATGAACTTATGAAAATATATGAAATTAGAACTTAGCAAAATGAAATTAATAGTTGTCTTTGCATCACAAAATAATTAGTTGATTGGTTAGAATAAAATATAAACTTAAAAAATAACTGAAAGATGAAGAAAACTGAAGAATACGTGTGATTTAACGAAAGTACAATACATGGTAGTATAATTTCAAGTATCTGCTTGCTTAATGGAGAGCATTGACGTTCTATTGGAGTATTTGGTTGTCATAATATCACCTATAACTGTTGGAAGTCGAGGATGAGAATTTCCAATCTATTCATTACACTTCATCATTAAGCAATTGATAAAATCCAATTCAAAGTGTCCTGGTTATTTATTATTTTTATTTTCTGTATAAAATTACACTTTTTAGACGAGGAAACACGAGGAGTCGTATTGAATTTTTACATATTCTGCCTCTCAGAATACACTAGCTTCACTCCGTGGTTGTAGCATAGCAAGCATAGTAGCATTTTAGCGTAGCTAAAATGAAAGTATACTTATTTTATCTCATCTCCATTAATTTTTCAAGATTCAAGATAAAAACTTAATAAAATTTATTCAACACTATCTCCCAAAAGCCTTTCATTCGTCGTAAATTGCATTCAGAAGACTTATCACCAGTTTTGTACATGACGTTGGACACAGATGAAAAACACCTCCTCATGAAATATTAAGGAGGCAAGCGGTGCAATTTCTGAGAATTTCGATCGTTCTCGGGGAAAGTTTCTGGAAATGCAATCCCTGCGGTCGTTGTGCGCCGGATGTGAGATGGGAGGATTCCGTGCGACGACTCCAATCCCAGGCGCGGATATTTATGCATCCGCGTGGCTATTCGTCATTAGCGGAGGCGGCGTGAATACCGATGGGCGCACGCGCGGCGTATTCAGAAACAGCGCCCATTCAGCCACCCCTCCCCTACCCCGCTCTCGCGTTCCCTTCCATCCCTCCCGCCCGTCCCTGACCCTCTTCTCCGTTCTCTCCTTACTACTACTGCCATCTCTCTCTCTCTCTCTCTCTCTCTCTCTCTTACACACACACACACACACACACCTCCCATTCCACACCCGTCTTTCTTAACCCCCCCCTCCAAATACTCTCTTCTATTCGCTCTCCTTACTCCTGCTATCGTCTCTCTCCCTCTCCCTCTCCCTTTCCACACCCGTCATTCTTAACCCCCCACCAAATTCTCTCGAATTTTCGTACTCTATACTCCTATCATCTCTCCATCACTTTCTACACCCGTCATTCGTAACCCCCCTTCATATACTCTCTTCTATTCGGTTCCCATACTCCTACTATCATTTCTCATCCTCCCTTTCTACACCCGTCCTTCTTAACCCCCTACAAATACTCTTGCCTATTTGTTCTTCATACTCCTACTACCATCCTTCACCCTCCATTTCCACACCCGTCCTTCTTAACACCCCTCCAAAAATTCTTCTCCTTCCGCTTCATACTCCTACTATCATCTCTCCCTCACTTTCTATCATCTCTCCCTCACTTTCTATCATCTCTCCCTCACTTTCTATCATCTCTCTCTCACTTTCTATCATCTCTCTCTCACTTTCTATCATCTCTCCCTCACTTTCTATCATCTCTCCCTCACTTTCTATCATCTCTCCCTCACTTTCTATCATCTCTCCCTCACTTTCTACACCCTCCCTTCTTAACCCTCTCCCTCCATCTCCATCCCTTTCCTCTCTCGGCTTTCATTATTTTTTCCTTTCCATCCGACCCCCTCCTCTTCCCTTACTATTCCTCTTCTTCTCTCCCCTCCTCAGCCTCCTCTCCCCCACCCTTTCCTTCGCCCGCTCCTGCATCGGGTACTCACAGCGCCAGGGGGCATAGTGGGCTCTCGCGCCATTGCGTCAGGCCAAATACGCCGATGAACTGATTGATTGACTGACTCGCAGACCGTGAGGAAATGAATTGACGGTACTAGCATACACAAGTACTGTGTCGAACGCGACCTTCGTTAATTTACGTGCAATTGATCGTCGCTCTTGGCTTTACATAGGAAAACAATAATCAAAAGCGAATTCCCAGATGCGGCCATTTCACTTCCAATCCCAATCTAAGAGTCGATTTCCCATCATTAGATGAGGGCTAAGAGCCACGCAACGAAATTAACGAAGTTGATGGAAGCGGAATTTGTTGGCTATACATTTGAAATTGTTGCTTTTTGAAAGAGCTCCTGTTTCAGGAGAAAACTGATTAGGATTCGCGCCAACAATTATGAATGAAGTTTCATTTCGGAAACGTGACCTGACGAGACAGTCGATGTCCTACAAAACGGCGAAAAAGTTCAGTTCGAGATGGAACAATCACTGGTTTGATCTTAAACAATCATGGTGGTTGATTTTACAATTACAGTGTAATTAAAATAATTATTTATGAATTGTTTATTTCTCTATCAATTTTTATTGCTATTAAATGGACTTCATTTGAGTGGTTCAGTTCACTGGATCCACGATGTTATAACTCTATCTAGTGTGCCTCACCGGGCAACAATCGGATGCAGACAAATAAGCGGATGAAAGCGGGTTAGTATCTTTAACCAGTACCTTTAACCAGATTTATAGTTTAAATAGTTGTGATAGCTTTTCAGTTTGCTATATACTCATCCCAGATGACATCTATCGCTGCCCAAAGTACTTTTTTTAAAAAATTTTCTCCATTTTTCGGTTTTCTAATGGTTGAAGTGATCTATTACTGTAAGAATCTTATAGAAGAGTGAAACGTTGCTCTCTAAGGAAATTTCCGTGGAAAATTTTGGAGCAGTTTGTAAGAAAAATGTTTAATCTTTACTGTAAATACGAAATTTGGTTTTCGATAAACTTCATTGGAGGTCACTTCAAGCACTTCTACTCACCAATGTAATAATGTTTACAAATAGTTGGAAATGTGCATATTAACGGCGTGAAAGATTTTTTTAAATTATATATTAAAAAACGAAAGAATGTAACAAAATTAATTTAATGTCATCTTAAACACTACTATTATCACTATCCGCATGAAACGTTTGAAAAAAATTGGATCCGAGGCCGTTCTACACGTTGGCTAGCGGGAGATTTCTCACTTCAGGTACCTCCAGCAGCGGGACAGCGCCGCAGCCGAAGCTATAAGCTCCCGACTGATCTCCCAATGTGTGATAGAATAGTACATGTAAATGTATGTGGAAGTGTGTTTATAAGGAGAGAGGGACTGGCAAAAAAGATGAAGGAAAGATGGTCACGCGGTTCACGGCCCATTTGTAGGGATACTGCTTCATCATTTGCCTGATATTGATCGAAAAAACACGGAAGACTGTGAATCTTCTTCCAGGTGTCTTGATGTCATCTCTTCGCATACAGTATCCCAGCAAGTTTTCTCGGCCTTCTTTTTCTTCTTTCAGCAGGTGTCCAGTCCCATATTTTCAGCGTCCATCGCAAGTCTTCCATTCTTTTTAGTACCCATACCACATCAGTATTTTATATTGTATTCAACCTATTATATCTCTCCGTTGAATCATTTTCTGTTTTATTTATTCATTTGAAATGTGTTCTAATTTGTAGATACTCCAATCTCTTCAAAGAATGTCCATTTCTAAAGGTTGTAAGTTTCTGTCTTATCTTTCATTTACTTCTCATGTCTTGCTTCCAAACAGAGTAATTCCTTCAACTTCCTCCTTACATCATAAATCATTAATTTCCTTTGTACTATTTATTTCTTTCGTCCGCCACATTTAATTTAGTTCCTTGTCAGCTCTTTGTACATGATGTTTTTCGATTTTCAACCTGTGTCAATGTTAGCATTTGAATTCAAAATAGCCACAATGTATCTAAAAACCTGATATGCTTTTATCAAATTTCCTTGAATATCTAAATCCTCCATGTCTGAGACAATGGGTAAGTATTTTATCTTTGTCAGCATAGATCTCAGGCCCCTACAGCTCGTTATCTTCTTTTCAGTTTCCTTATCCTACTTTCCCTTCTTTCCTTAAAAAGAGTCCGGCCTCAAAAGATGGCTTTAGGCGCTAAATTCAAATGTTTAGTACACGGCCGAGATTATTGATTAAAATTTATATTTTTATCCCAGTAAATTTTACTTAATTTAAAAACATACATTTGACACGTTTCTTTTCACGCCTTGATTCATTTTCGATTTAGTAATAAGATTTTTTTACTTTCCTGTACAAACAATACCATTTTATGGTGTTAAAATTTTAAGGTCTTAAAATGAGCGAATTAAAATATGCTCTTCATATATATATATATATATATATATATATATATATATATATATATATATATATATATATATTTAATATTGAAATCCATAATGAACGCAAGTTCAGTCGATCTTCGATAGACGATCTTTCTTCATATCTCTTGGTAACATTTGACTAGTATCGTCGTTTGTCAGCGAATGGATAAGCGAACCGTATGAAAAGTTTATATTAACATTAAATAAATATCATGTACACTACCTTCAACGTTGACGTAAGACTCCCGTATCTACCTCGTGATTTCAGTTCCGCTGTCGGTTAGTAACTCCACAAAGTGTATATGGGTGTATAAGGTGTATGTATATATTGTAACATTGGTGAATTACAGAACAGTTTATTCAACAAAATTGTTTATTAGTTTTTTAAACAAACAATGTATACACTACCAACTAAATGTAACACTCCAAACAGATCTTAACTGACTTGGTTTCCAAAATTCAGAGGCAAATTATCATGAAGCCCCCTATAAGAATTGTATCAATTATAAAGCTGATACGAAATAAGAAATAAACTTTCAATGATATTTATTTAATAAAATGAATCCTAATTGGACTCTTGTACCGCTCTTTTGAAGCCGGATTGTGGTTAACAGGGCTACTCTTTGCATGTAAATCACGCATTTGTTTCTTTGATAACTAGTTACAATCAAACTTATCTGGTGTTTCTAGGCGCATCAACTGCTTTGGTACTCGTAAGTGAAGTGCAAGTTAAATCTCTACAGGTTTCTCCCCCGCTAGAAACAGAGATCTAGCGTCGAACTACACGTCGGCTTGGTTGGGTTCCCTCTCCAACTGAGCACCGCCCCACCTGAGACAAGTTCTCAGCTCCCTACTAGTCACCCGTCATTGCGATAGTGTCGAGCAGGTATGGGTGTGTGAGTGTGTGTAGAGAGAGGAATGGACAACTATCACTTAGGAAAGATCGCACGCGGTCCATAACCCGTGTTCATGCCCGGCATTCGCCCAATAATAATGGTAGAAGAGACAACGGAAAACAAAAGATCAGAGCAGTCAGCCGCTAGAATTCTCCTCCAAACAGCGTCTGAATTTCTCCTAGCCATAGAGGTAGTGGTGGAAATCCGCCAACTTCATTATATGAATCGTAATTACGGGCTCTCAGAAAAAAAGCAAGAATCCTGGGGTAGCAGATCCACAGGGGCTCCGTATTCCAAACGAAAGTTCGAAACGAAAACATATTCTTGCCCCCGAATAAATCAGTAAATGGCAAATTCAGAAAATGAGTTAATTAAATAAGTAAAAACATCAGAAAATTTGGATTGGTGTTACAGGCTATGCTTTTTTCCTCTTGAATTTTGTACCGAGTGCGCACTGCGGACGGCGTCGCTGTTTGCACGGCGGTCTTCTTTCCCCTCTTCCCTCAGCTCCGCCCCTCCCTCCCCCCACGTCTGCCAGTCGCCGCGGTGATAGAAAAATTAATATTCCATGGGCGAGCGGCGAGCGTTGGCCATTTGAAGGGGACACGCTCCCCGCCCCTCCGCGCAGCGCCGCGCGCGACCGCGCGAAATGGCCGCGGGGACACGTTTGGGTGCAATGCGCGTGCGAATACTTGCATTCCGTCATCATCGACCCCTCCTCACCCTGGGGCCTCATCGTCCGGGTGCTTTGCCACCTCACCTCTCGGCTGACCCAGGAACTGTAGTTCCAACATCAGCATTAGCTATAATAATGTAAATACTATGGGAAATAATTTGAATTTTATGCCCTGCCACATTATTTTGGTACTGTAACTACTGGATTTAACGTATGTGGTTTCACGTTGCTCGTTTTTAAAATGTTTTTAAAATGCAGCAGTATCTTCAAAATTGTTTTCTATTACATCAACACAACCTAAAAAGCGAACAATAATTTGGGAATAGTTGATTTGGTATTATGAATTGTGACGTCCCAATCGCCCCTCCTAGATCATCCTCGCGTCGGCAGCGGCGTGGGTTACATCGTCCATTCAATCGTCGAACAAAGATTGCAATTTTGTTTCTTGATTTCCTAAAAATGGGAAATCGGGGACTAAGGGTGAGATATTTGTTTGCGGTGCCCCCGCTCTTCCATTGAAAAGAAACTCAAGTACATTTGGGAAAACGAACAACACATTAAATTATTGACATAAGTATACATGAGTATCTATTATTCTCCTGTATAATCCAAACTAATATCACACATCTGTTGTATCATTTCCCTGATGAATAATGTAGAAGGCCCCCAAAACAACAAAAAACGCACACAAAAGGAAAATGTTTTTCAAAAGTACTGTAGTTAAAGATTGTATTATCTAATACACGATTCCAGCGACAAAGACGAGACCGTTACAAAAACCCATGCACTTCACATGAAACAGTCCAGGTTGATTAATCATTGTTTACTTCCTTCCATCAGATCCCTTTCTAATGCTGCCTAATAAAAATAGATAAGGGTCTTCAATGATTCGCCACATAATTCGCCATTAAGGCGCATGAAATTAATTTGTTTCTTTCTTAAGTGCATACTGCTTTCTAGCTATCTCTGAGAGTATATAATTTTACTTTCATGAAACTAAAAACAAGAGCACTTATCTCGTGTATGTTCCTTGTCTAGGTAGCAGATGGTATTTTCGGAGCTGTTCGACAAGCAGTAAATTGTGTCGCGAGTAAATACTGATAACTGTTATTAGTGTCTATAAGTAAATTCATAATACTAAGAGACAAGACAGCCACAACCGTGGCTCATACAGCTCCCAACATGGTTTTTCTGACTACAGGGAAACCAAAACCCTCAACAATGCAGAACAACAGCATCAAGTAAGCGGAACTTATGCTAATGGTACCCAGAAAGATACTTTTTCTAGAAAAGACGTAGATATATTCATTAATGCAGTGGACGGATTAATCATTAAAATATATAAACAAGATTGCACCAATTGTTGATTCCAGTAACATACAATTTATATTTCGTATATCCGATAACAGGATCTGCATTTTTCTCTCAATCCCTGAAATAGCTAAGAGTATTACAGATAAACACAAATTCAAAGAAATAAAGAAACATTTACTAAGTGTAAGACCATTAATAAATAAGCATGTCAGAGCCATTATCTCTAATGTGTTGATCTCAGTAATACCCCACGAAGAAATCCTAAATTTTCTTAATCAAAAAGAAATTAAAACATCTACTAAGATTTCCTTCGTCAGAGCAGGCATATCTGAGCCTGACGTATCTCATATTTTAAGTTTCAGAAGGCAAGTGTTTATAGATCTCAATGATGTCATGAAATTACCTGATTCTACTTAAATTTTTTATGGAGACACAACATACTGTAACCGAACCGATTACCTGTGGAATCGGTTGGCCGCCCTGCCACTAGCTCAGATCGGTGATGGAAGGAACTGTTATGCAGTACAATAGGAACACAAATTAAATAAACACTTGTTCACTGGTAAAATGATTCAATTTATTTCTGGGCATGAATGATAATAAAAAAAATGCACCAGAGAAATTTAAATTATAAACTAACACTGGAAAAAAAATTGAAGAGATCGATTAAAAAAAGAAAGGAAAGAACATTAGGCGTTAGTAATCAGTAAAGCTTATGACTAGGAAGAAAATCAACTTGTTATAACTAATATTTACATGAGTTACAGGATGACAATTTAACGTGCCTGAGCGCGACACTGCATTACATAAGTCTTGGAGTTGAATGACCCTCGGGTTGTTCAACCCTGTAGAGTTCTTTGTGAGCCCGGGCGGACCCTCGGCGTCTGGAAAGAGGGCGGCGGCCTTGGGGCAAGGACGCGACCGCAGCGGTCCCACACACACCCTCTCGGCGCGTGCGTCAGCTGGACGACCCTCTGGCGAGGCCGTTACCACTGGCAGCGATGGCTGGGCGAACTGGCAGCGAAGTGCTTGAAGATTCTGGCAGAACTGGTTGATACTGGTTGATACTGGTAGAAGTCGGGCGATCTCTGTCTCCGGAACGTAGTAATCAGCCTAATGTCTCTTTAATTTTTATAACGTAACTTCGGAAAGTCTAGCGACAAATAATTCCCACCCCAGAGAAATATTTTTTCTCTACCCCCTTTTAAACGCCACAGAGGTCTACTTGCCTCTCCCCGACGAATAAATCCCACCCCAGAGAATTAATTTTCTCAATTGTTGTCAGCTAGTAGCTCTCGCTCCTTCCGAAATCTTTCTAAACTTTTCAGAGACAAACTGGCCTCTCCTCGACGAATAATTTCCTCCCGGTGAAGTAATTCTCTCCCGACTCCTGTCAGCCCAAAACTCAAATCAAATCTGATAATTTCTGCGTCGAAAAAATTCTAAGTCCGGTAGAGGTGAACTTGCCTCTAACCGAAAAATATTCCCCCCCAAGAGAAACTTCTGCCCCGACTGTTCCGTCTAAAAATCAAATCCCTTCTGCCGTTCTCTCCGTTGAAATCGCCCCAGGTTAACTCTTCTCCCCACCCCAATTTCTTACGTGTCCTAGTTCCCTCTGATAGCAGTGTCGCTATTGGTTGGGAGTTGTTGCGTAGTGAAATATTTTAACCCAATCGCAGCGTGAGAAGCGAAGGAAATTTCCACTCTTTGTGTGGGCTGCGAGCATGCAGGGTTGTTCTCGAACCTTCTAGAACTCTGGCCTTTGATTGCGTAGGGGGGCGCGTTCGATGACGGAAGTATTGCTCTGGGCTCCCCCGAAAGTGGGTGGTCTCGAAATCTGCAGCTGGCCGCGCGCACGTGCACAGTATCTGTCGACGGCAGTCCTCCAAACGGCCTGCTTAATGGGGAGGAGGCGGTAATGGCCTCCCGCGATAAGTGAGACTACGCGTGCATTGCAATCTGTTTAAACTCTCGGTAGAATTCTGGGTGGTCCGAGTTCGTTATATTTAATTTTTCCAGCATGAATTTCGTTTCAAAAAGTATGACGAAATCGGTTTCGCTACAATACAGATTTTATTTTTCTACTGAAACCATCTCTTGTTTCCTATGCAAACAAGAGGATCATATTGCCAATCTAAATCTACTTAAAATGAGGCAATGAAAACCACTTCTGAAGTTTCTGAAAGCTCTCAAAGAAAATATAAACCAGAACCTGAAATTGCACAATCACAAGACATATCATCTGTAATTAATGAAGATAACATTCCTCCTTTAACCAAAATAAAATTTCCATCTGAGTCCTCTCAGGGTGAGGTATTGTATAGTAACAGTCACACTAAATCTACAGTACATAAAAAACCTTTTCCCAAGAAAAAAGGAAGATATAACATGATAAAATCATGATCTTATTGCACAAACTAAAAGTTTTATTGAGGCTAATCAAGAAAAATGTCTCTTAAATTTTCAGCAATTTAAATAATTTGTAGAAAATACATGTGGAGCCAAAGATACAATGATTATAGCAAAATATTACACCAAAGACATTCAAAAATTATTCCTAATGATGAATCAAACCTATAAACTTCTTACTGAAAGATAAATAAAAAGTAGATTTACTAGATTCACCAAAAAGTTGAAAAGAGTTCTGCAGCAGTATGAAGAAACTGATACAAGTGTAGACACTTCAATCATTGATTCTAATTGATGAAAGTTTGCCAATGAGCAAATCCAAGGAAACTCTCAAATAATTAAAAATAATAATATACACTTACAAAAATGTTACAATAGAATGTAAATGGATTACTTGAAAGATTGGACATGTAATGTAAAAATCACTCACCAGAAATAATTTTCGTTCAAGAAACCAACCTTAAAGCAAAACGTTATGGAAGAATAAAAGGTTTTTAAAGTTTTAACAAAAACAGGACCTCTTCCAATGTAGCCAGTGGTGGAGTTGCTACATTGGATTACATATCCTGTTCAAAAATCAATCCAAGTTAAATAGAAGTAGTAGCCATTGAAATTCAAGCCCCAATTTCACTGCGCATTTGTATATAAATCTCCCTAATAGATACTCCTTTGATGCAAGAGGAGAGTCAATCAATTATAAATCTTCTACCTCACCCATTTATACTACTTGGAAATAATAACACTCTATGGAGTTCAAAAATGACCGACTTCAGAAGTACATGTATGGAATCAGTAATAGAAGATATGGAATTGATCTTACATATCAGTGGTGCCCCCACACACTTCGAAATGAGTTCTGGTACCACCAGCACAATTGACCTTACTATATGTCCTGCAAATATATAGCACTAAAGTGTAACTGGTACACGTTAGGTACTCCACATGTCAGTGATCACTTTCCTATTTTCACTAATCTTGTTTTATTAACCTTTTTCCCAGTACCATCAGCAGGCAACAACCCATCACAAGATGAAATTTCGACAAAACTGACTGGAAGCTCTTCCAAGAATTAATAAGTGAATACATATCAGAGGTAAAAATTCTAAAAGAAAACAATGATATAGATACAATAATAAATATTTTTCTAGGAATGATTAATAAGGCAGCATATAAATCAATAGAAATGTCAAGACCAGCCAACAAAACACGAAGTGTTCACTGGTGGGGTGGAATAATTTAAGTTCTGCAAAAATATTGGATTCTGATATGGATTGGTGCAGGTTTTTGAACACAACTGACAACATTTTATTCGATGGGTCCTTGAAAGAAGGGACACTTCTGTTTATCTCTATGAGTTATTTAATAAGTTTACGGAAATCTGTTATGGAGTTGGCACTTATTTTTGTTTTGTTGTTTCTGACGTCTGCTACAAAGTCACTGGTCACTTTACTTTTAAGCTCCTTGATGAAGTTGTTTTTATTTGAGATATAAGATACAAAAATTGGGGAGTTTTAGCATGAAAATATATTGGATCACTTCGATTTTCACTGAGGTATTGAAAACGGTTCGTTTCTGGTGAAGTTACACCATTGCGCCATGCACCAAAACGGTTGCCAATTTGACAGTTATATTTACTGGGTTCTAAGGGGTCATCAGTCATGTTTTTATCGGTATTTTTTTATGTTCGAGAGAATCAACAAAATCACTATCAGACCTTTTCCGTCTAGTTTCCTGATGACGATGATAGTGGCATCTGATCGCTGCGCTGCGAACCAGATCTGAAGCCGGTTTCCATGCTGCCTTCGGCGTTCTGGCTGAGGGAGGCCGGGTAGATGTTGCCCTCGGTGTTGGTCGGGACTGGCATTGCTGCGAGGGTTATATCCATGGCCTCGCTGCTTGGAATCGGCGACGCTGGAGAAACGTCACCGTTGACGATACGCAGGGCATCAGATATTGTCTGCTCTGTAGATGGATTTATGGCATAAGCCTTATACTTTTCCGTAATTAGTGTGTTCAGATACTAAAGAGTGTTTGACTAAACACAGCGTTCACTAATCGGCTATAATGTTCCCATAACGGTTCTGAGAACGTGATAATAAAGAAATTCCTCGCCTCGTCCGTATCTTCAGACGCGTGGGCTGCGATAACCTTTGCTGTTGGAAACTGTTGACCTCGTCTGGCACGCAGTCTAGCGCCCGGCCTTGCTGCTACCGGCGCGCCCCGTTCGCCCTTCCTCCGCAGTCTAAACACGAGAAAAGCCTTCTCGCCCTCACCGTTGCTGCTAGGGTTGACAACATATTTCGCCATTCCAGCAAAACGTCAATCATCAGGGTTACTTCCATACTCCGTTTTTGCAGAATACTCACAATATAGTCTTACAAGGAGCTATAAGTACATATTCAAAGCTCCATGGTGTATGTAAAGAGAGGATGTAGTACACGTATATAGTGCCACAGATGCTGACAAAGGTCCCTACTGATATTGAAAAAAAAGTTTTATTTTTGTGTAAGTACTATGAACTTGGGAAATGGAGATTGACAATTTTACTGATCAGTCGTCACTTTATATTTTGAAAAGATAAAAGGTATTTTGTTTTACTTATTTAAGGTCGCTTTTTAACTACTTAAGTCTTACAGCAATCACTGTAATTATCATTGGTTTTATAACAAGCCGGGACAAGTTCTAAACTCCCGACGGGTCTCCTGGCTTGTAAGGCAGTGTAGTGCATTGTAGTATAAGTGTGTGTAAGGGGTAAGGATGGGACAAAGGAGAGGTGGGAAAGATTTCGAGCGGTCGGTGACCCGTTTGTTTGGGTACTGCTCCGGCATTCACCTGGTGTTGTTTGGAGAAACCATGGAAAACTAACGATCAGAGCAGCCGGCCGCTAGAATTCTCCTCCACACAGAACTAAATGCTCGGTCGAATTAAAAAAATAATATATTGGAACCAAAACTAATTTCATAATATATCGGTTAGATATGTTTGGGACAAATGAAATATGTCAAACTAGAAAAGTATTTGAAATTCTTGGAGTTTAGAACAAATGCCTATTTAGATCCTTTAGAAGGTTGGGAAAAATAATTGTTTATATTTACAAATCATGAAAAAGTAGATCTAATGAAAACATCAAATAGTGTTTAAAATGTTCTAAAAGGCGGTTGTTGCATATTTTAATATGTTCTGGCTAAAACAAGTAATTTTGAAGAATATAAAGAAAACATATTTGAATTACTCAATTCATAATTTTGTTTTACCGAAACGCAAATACTTTTCCGAATTTACCAAAACACGAATATTCCCTCATCAAACACGCAATCTACTACGCGCCAAACTCTCTCACCCAACACACCTTTCATAAAGAGCTTTTCCAGTCGATATAAAGAGGATGTTTCACTCTCGGCTCCGATCAGCGCGCGCTTAGGCAATTGCACCCATTCCCGATGCAGATGCGCCGTTGACAGGTTGAGAATGAAAAGTGTGAAAGAATGAATGAAATGAAAAGAAATAAAGGTGAATAAAATAATATGATTAATACTTTATTTTACAAATGTAAAAGTGCGTAACTTTCCTAAATAGTACAGAGTGACTCATTTATTTTTTTGTGATCAGTTTTAGATATCAAAAGCATAACTTTTTATGTCATTTAAAATGCCATTTTAATCATTTTGTAACATGTTTTAGGAGCCTAAAACGTCACTTTTCATGCGTAATATTATCTAATTTCATAATTTTTGTAACTTTTTTTAGGTGCCTAAATCATCACTTTATAGTACTTAAAATTCCGAGGTCTAGTAATGTCGGCAGCATTGGCCACTCCACGTCAAAAATTCAAAAAATAAAAATGGGAGATTTTTCATTTAGTTCAAACCTATATAACGTGAAGCTTTTCTAGTAGCGAAGTGTAGAACGAAGATAAGCATTTCGATTCTCTTTATGCTAAAAAATATGCTCAAAAATAATTTGAAATCATCATACTAGTACTGGCATTCCAAAAACGTAACACGATCTGGCGCTTTTGGGGTCTAAATTACCTTAATACGTTCAGGGGGCAAAATATTGTGTGATCATTACCGAGTCAGATATCTGACGAAAACTTACAATTTTCAAATTAAAACTACTGAATCAAATTTGGAATTTGTAAACATATAATAAAAAATAGGACAACTTGGAAACTAGCCATTTTTGCCCAGGAATCTTATTTATAAAGAGGTATGTTAATTGCTCTCTGAGTCTCACGAAATAAATTTAGTTTTGTGACCTACGAATTTAAGAAAACTACAAAAATGTTACGAACTATAGCCGCTATTGTTGCCTTTTGCTCTACCTGTTTGCTGAGGAGTCCTCGCTTTTAAGTGGTACTATGGAACCACTGTATTTTAATCCGGCCTCGAGTGTGTGTACAGACGCGTCTCAGAATGGCGAGACACTTGATTGTGAGAGTACGGTCACAGACGCAGTGTGATTATGATCACAACTTCATTAAACAGAATTTGGCGACAAACCGTTCACTAGCGTAGCGCTTCTCAGCAAAATGGCGCAAGATACATTTTTTCTTCTTACCGTGCATTTATGGTGTGTGATGTATTTTTTAAGCCTGTATTCGCGCACCTCCTACTCATTGCTGCACAATACTCTTACATCCAGCTGAAGAAAAACAAATTATTTTATTAAACGATAAATAATAATACAAGTGTTTGTTTCTGTATCACCACCTGGCTTGCTCTGAAAAAAAAATAAAATCCTTCATGACTGAGGGCAAAAGCTGACTTTGGGGAAAAGGAAGCAATGTATTGAAAGGAACCTTGTTGGATCTACCTATATCAAAACTAACTACAACCACATTTGTTCCGTTTGTTTCGTAAGAAAACGTTGTCTGATTATGAAGTTGATCTCGAGGAAGGAACGCCAGTGACTGACAGTGTGAATGAAATTCATGAAATACTGTCAGTTTCTTTCTCAACACATACTCAATGACGTAGCCAATTGTAGAACAATCACTGATATCAGTATTCACACACAGATAGATGAAATTCCGAAGAATGCCAAGGCGCATTATTTTGAGCACGCGCGTGAGAGAGAAAAATACCCGGACCCGCGTAAGGCAAACCACAACACATTAGTTTGGTTACCGCTGTCATTAAAGATCGTTCCTAGCTTCTCAGGAAGAGGCTTGCCCAGATACCAGTCTTCTTGCGGGTTGTAGCCGCCAAGCAGGTTTAGCAGACGGGGAAGGTAATTTTCTTCGGATACGAGGCAATACCATTTCTTACCGCTTTTTTCAAACATTTGGAGTTCCATCCCCACCTTGCAGCATTTTCCCGCTTAAGTTCGCTTCGAGGCACAGTTAGTGTTGATCACATGGGCCTTTGTCTCCGTCATCGAATCCAGATCGTTGCAGTCTGTGAAAATCCAGGTCTGCTTGGGTACTAGCTGGAACCAAGTCTGCAGCACAGCTGGTAAGCGCTGTCTGTGGTAACCACAACTGGTCTTGACGCCAATCAAAAGTTCGCCACGAACAGTCTCGTTTGCACTAGTCAAGAGAGTGCACGCCATGGTTCACCCACGAGTCCGCTTGTTCATTTTGACTGTAATCCCAAGGAGTAATCATCCGGAACAAAAATACCACAGTCATCACCGCCACTGCCACTGATACTGCTGTTAACACTGCGGCTGTAGTCATTTGAACAAATTGTTTAAATGTTAAACGTGTTGGAAATGTTACAAGTCATTCCACCAACAGCGCGAATGACTTGTTGTTACTTGATCGGCACTCAACTATCTCGTTGTGCTAAACAAAAGGTTTGTATTGGATACCACGAATCATTCACAATATTGGGGCCTAGGCCAACAAAATTCGTTGACTTTTGTCTGTTTTGTTATTTCACATGTGCGGTTTGCCTTACCATGGAATCTATTCTTGTAATCCAACTCTCAACTAAATGTGTATTCAATTTTCTGAATTGATTTTGATATTTTTAAGTGATTGGAAATGGAAAGAAATCCATAGCCTTCAAAAAGGTTAATCTCGGCTTTATAATGCCACTAAGTCGTGGCCTCCTCCACTATTATACAGGAACGGGATATCGCTTGCCTTGACAAGATTCGATTCTCCTCCAAGTGGTGTGCTGGGTTATTATAGTCTACCAGAAAGAAATCGTTTATAATTTTTGAGAAATATATAAATTAGAACTTGAGAATATTCTACCGGGTTTACTTTTATGACATCACAGGTGCTTTTAATTCAAATCACAAATCAGAACATTGTCTCAGATTTTACGATTTATAACATTGAAGATGCGTAACACGGTCTCTACCGCTCTCAGATAAGCTATAAATGAATTAAATAATGTGTAAATATATAAACAATGCCTACTGAATTATTTTTCATGTATTCGTGTTATCTGCTACTACTTGCATGATTCAAGTGAATTTTTCACATTAATTTAGTATTAAGAGTTACCATCATCGTTCAGGGGTATTTGTGACATATTTATTCAAAATCCAAAATGGTTAAAATGTTTTTTCATGATACTTGCCTATTGTATTCTTATGCAAAATTTTGAAGCTGGTCGATCTTTGAATACAAAGTAATGAATTTGCAACTTCAAACCAGTACGTGATTTCGAATATTGTCATTCCGACTTTTCAATTCCTTAGACGCTGTTCACAGCCTATCTAAAACTTACCGAGTCTCAGAAACACGGGACATTTTCAAGAGTTTTACAGGGTAGCTCGAGAGGTCACATAGGCATGAGCTTCAATGGCCAGCGGTCGAGGCAGCCACCATGAAAAAGCTCCTTCGCAAAGACTTGCTCCGAGGGACGATGTGAGCGCCTTCTTGCAAGGGTCGCGATTCCAAGACGCCTCGTGTTTACATGTCGCCGCCGTATTTGGACTGAGGCCCCTCGCGAAAACTCAATCTTGAGCCCGTAATTTATATTTAATCCGTGTCTCGTCAGCCGTCGGCACTCAAGACAAATTCAATTAGCCATCTCTGTGCAAAACAGAGTGGACTCGTAGACGTCTTTGATGTTGCCGCCGCCGGCGGCGTCGACGACGCGAACCCTTTCCCCGCCTCGCTCCACGCCCCACCGCTCCGCTCCACACCGCTCCACGCCACACCGCTCCGTGCCACACCGCTCCACGCCACACCGCTCTGTGCCACACCGCTCCACTCATACCACACCGCTCCGCTCCACGCCACACCGCTCCACACCGCTCCACACCACTCCACGCCACGCCACACCACTCCGCTCCACACCACTCCACGCCACGCCACACCACTCCGCTCCACACGCTCCACGCCACGCCACACCACTCCCCGCCACCGTTCCGCTCCACACCACTCCCCACCACACCGCTCCACGCACACTGGCCCTGTCCACACTGCTCCTCTCCATGCCTCGCTCCACTCCACATTGTTCTATGGAACTCCACTCCACACCGCTCGACGCCGCTCAACACCACACCACTACACGTCGCTCGATTTCTACCTCTTTCTTTCGTGCTCCTGTCCCGCCCCATACCATACCTATTCCTCCCCTCCTACCTGCCGCACGTCCCGTTCTGCAACCACCCCATCCCCGCTCCGTCCTGTCCCCTACCCTACACCGTTGCTGTTCACCCCCTGTTACCCTACATCCCCCACTTAGAATCAACTGCGATTCCACTCCACACTGCCCCCTTCCCCGCCCTGCAGCCACCTCGCTCCACACTGCCACATTCCCCCGCCCTGCACTGATGGTGTCCGCTCAACACTCCCCCATTTCCCTGCCCTCACTCAGTCACCGCGCCGCCCTGCCTCTCTCTACCGCCCCGCATTAACACGTTTCGAACCCATTTGTGCCTGCCTCGTCCTCCCTCGTCTCTCGCTCTATCCCCACTGTCCCCGTTTCACTCTCGCTCCAGACTACTTACATCGCACTCTGTCAATTCTGTCAGCTGGTTACCTTCTTCCAAATTGTCTCTATATTTTAAAGCAACTTCTTTCCTCCGATTTTAGTTTGCTTCACATTACTAGCTATCTTTTTCTCATCACGTCTCCACGTTATTTGTGTTTTCTTATGTTCTACATTGCACGGTCCATTCAACATCCTTGCAATGGAAACCACAGCTTCCCGCCAACTCCCATATAAACGGTGATATCCCATATAAACGGTTATCTCACTCTGCGCCTAGTGACTGGAATTTGTTCATATGTTCGATTTAAACAAATTCACTCCTTAGTGCACATATACTTACTGCTCTGCCATGGCTGTGTTCAGGCTACGACCATGGTTCAGCCCCATATTCCCTTCACTTGATAGTTCCTTTAAATTGACCATCTTTCCCGCTGTTTACCCTCGGACTTACATAGGTCAATTTAATTCCAACCTCGAGTTCCAACCTTGAATGCTTACACCCAACACTCACCGTGCTGGATACTCGGATTCTCATGAAGGTGGTAGAACACCATGTAAAATCTATGTATCCAAATTTTGAAGTGCTATGGAGCATTAAAAATAGTATTTTAGAGGCGTTTTGCATGAAGACCTTTCGTGACCTCCGCGCCTCCCGCGGCGGGCATTAGGATGCCCCTGCAGCGTCAGGGACGTGACGCTTCCTCTATCAACCTGTCAGATTCTTGTCAGTCTCTTTTTAGTTTGAACCACAGCGTAACACGTGCTCTTAACAATTCTACAGAAGTCAGTTGTAGGATACCTAAAACCAATCCTATTTTAAGGAAACTGAAAAATAAATATACATACGGTGCCCTTGATGGTCCTTAAGGTACTTTCATGACATACACATGTTACGTGAAAATGTATTACAGTCTAAGTTTTGCCATTTTTTATTAGACCCTATTAATGTGAAAATTTTGTTTTTTACCGAAAAATGTAAATGTACGGATTTTTTTATTTAACGTATATCAAGATAACATTTTCGGGGATCCATACCCTTGCAATAAATAATTGTATTTGGATATTCATACATGTGTTCAATCTAGTTGTCTTCCTGAATTTGGCACGTAAACACTCATTTTGTCACCCCACTCGCTACTCGCCCTCCCAGGCAATTGACACCCTGCCGACGGATGGGCTGATAGCGGCGAGAACCTTCGTTCTCAACATTCAACTAACTCATCTCGTTGTCTTCGTCTTCCTCTTTTTCTTCTTCCTCTTCTTCTTTTTCTTCTTCTTCTCCTCCTCTTACAACAATCACTTTAAAAATATTTTTTTAAATACAATTCATGAGTAGTCAGCTTGATGTTCAACAATAGTAACTTAAAGTAGTCATGGACGAAGTTACAGCCTTTTCAGGTATGATATTAAACTCATTATTACGTCCAATAAAATCAATGATATGCGACTTTCCTTTCACATCATTGTAAACGCCCAAGGTAGACGCTTTTGAGCAAACTATCCCTCGAGTGCTGTACCTGCGCTTTCAAAGCGCTCGCCGCAGCGACTGAAGCTCAAGGTGATGAAGACCCATAAATTATTCAGCAATTAGAAAATATTATGGGCCGTTCGGGCTTCGGGAAAGTTATGTCAGAATGATAAGAGAACTTTCTCTCATTTCCCAGAAAGTTTCACTCTCTCGGCTTCATCCGACAAGAATTAATTAAGCCAAGTTAGCGAATGCTCTGAGGTTGTCGGCGACTTGCACGCATTTCTCATTCGCGCTCTTTTCGGAATTTGGAGAACGCAAAACCAGTCGCGGCCGACCGTATTGAGCGCCGCGACTCCATTGTTATTGTAAATTCAATTAGCCTTCACCTGCTTAAAGGAAGGTGTATTCTGGGCTTATTTCGTGGACGGATGAAAAATGCAGCAGTCGAAATGCGGCGGCCTCATTATGCGAGAAAGTGCATTCAAGTTTCATGGAATAGTTGAGCAGCAGAGCGTTGCGCTGCACCGTCGCATACATGAGTGTGTGTGTGTATGTGTGTGTGTGCGTGTGTGTGTGTGAAGTATGGGTTGAAGAAACGAATTGTAAAACATGTCCAAATAGTTTCCTATTTCATGTTATAATCGCAAAATTGTAATTAGTCAGAATATTTTTTTTTGTATTTTTTCAGACACCATTTACGAGTCGTCTCTCACATTACGAGGTCGTTCACATTATGGGGTTAGAGGCATTTTTTCAGAAGAGATATACGGGGAGAGGGGGGGGAAGTAAAATAGTAAACTGTTCATTTTTTGGAGAGTTGAAAGTATAGTAAAATAGTAATTTTTGATATGAAGTTCGAAATCTGTAGGATTTGGACGCACTCGGTCAATGACAGTCCAAAATCATTTGTGTGTCGATGTGAACACGCGTATTTGTACACATATCTCTAAGCCATTTCTGTTCTATAATCAAGCACAAAAAACTATTTATGCAGGCTACATAGTACTAATTTTGTATGCGAAATGTAAACTGTTAACTGTCACATAGCTAGGGTTGAAAAGTTAATTGGTCACCAGGGACCGTTAACGTCATGAAACATTGAATAGTGTTGTACGTATTTTTATGCAACATATCTGCGCATGGTTACAGCTTTAGATGGATGAAACTTTTTTTTACTGATCTGGAGTGGAGTGTAATTCGGTTCACTCAAACCCATCACGATTACCGTCATGTCGGTCGGAGGAACTGTACTTGTCCGAACCGACAGTTGGGCCCTTCTGATAGAAACGATTAGATACCGACGAAAATTCATCGGTAGACTGTTACCGACGTGTTTCCATGACAACTTGTTTACATGGTGATGTGATGCATCTGTATATATACCTCCAATATAGACAAAGATGCTTTTGTCCTGATATTTAAAGCATCATATAAATATTTTGAAGTAAATATAAAAATAGAATTGTGATGGTTCAATACCAAAAATAGACAAACAAAAATCGTTACCTCAAAACATCAGAATTTAAAAAAAAATGCATGTAGTCAAACACTAAATTTATGACATTTTTCAGGAGAAAATACTGATATGGTATGACAGTGGATGATAAAATACATAATAAAATAATGACGCATTTAATATAATGATACCCAATGTTTTGAGACAAAATAACTTTATATCCGAGAAACATCAAAATAACTGACAATTAACAATTTAGAAATCACTGCTTTAATGGAAGGGCAAAAAGTAATTCCAAATATTTGTTTACAAATTAAATTGATTATATCAACACGATATTGAAAACTTAGAAAAGATAAAAATACTCAACATATTAAGACAACTTTTCATTGCATATATCATTTAAAATTACTACTTAATTTAATTTTTTTATTAGGTGCATGTATCGATATCATACGATTTCCGACGACGCGTGAATGGTACCTTACTAATGAAAAAAATGAAGATTCAAATTTATTTTAATTTAATTTATACTCTAAAATTTGTATGCGATATATGGAAGAGAAGTAGAAAATGTTCATGCTGTTCAGAATGCCTACCCCACTCTTTTACTCTACATAGCTGAAACATGAATAAAAGTATCAACAAAGTGGTTGGTTTGGTTAGAGATACTAGGTTTAATAGTGTCGATAACAGGAATGAATTATACAATACTGGACAGTGTTGCCAGGTGATCTTAAGTATTTCCCAGTAGATAACCTTGCAAAAGCCACCAAAACGACAAAAAACACCTAATTCAAAAAAATGATTGTTTAATGTTTAAAATAGATGAGGAGAGATAGAAATTAAATAAATATGAAAAATATTGTATACGATGTTATTTATATTTTGCAGCAAACACCTATATTTGAATATATAAAATATGTAAAACAACTATTTATATAATAATGTTCATATACTATATACACACTATAATTTTTTAAAGAGTTTCACACTGTACGAGTTAAGAAATGTAAGAGATATCTTGTTTCTCTCATTGTAATGAGTGAAAAAGAGAGAATGATACCTCTTTGCAAAAACGTAACTTCAACCGAAATAGTTCCATTACGTGTTTATTGCTGTTATTCGTTCATCAAAAGTGTTACCCCAAAAGTGTTAGATATTTAAAAAAAATAACATTTAAAAAACTCTAAAAACCCCCAAATTAATTTGCACTCTAAACCATCCACTAAACACACAAATGAACAACTACATTTAGGGGGAAAACCCGTAAACTGACAACACTGATACTTCATCTATTGAGTTGAAATCGACTACAGCCACTTTAACGCTCCCTTTAAACATATTTATTATTTTCTTTAGCGTTGTCCACATGTCTTGTTTCGTCCTTCTTCAAAATTGTTCACATAAAGAAGACTTGATCAAACTCTACTTCAGGCCACAAGTACTGATACTAAATAAAATCCTCATGTGGTACTGAACAAACAATTGCAAAAAATAATATTATTGAAACTATTATAAGAGTTTTATAATCGGTTATATTTATTCATAGAGATTATGTGGTGGCCAAGTCTGTGTTCAGTAAATGCGAGAGAACACTATTGTTCCATTTAATCCCTTATTATTCAACGAAATTACAACACAAATGGTAGAATACTGAGTCAGTAATGCCCGACTCTCCAAATTATCGTTGAGCTTTAATATTACAAGCACAAAATATATGCAGCCAAACCACTATTTCAATGAAATTATTCTCTCTTCCTCTCACTTAGTTAATAATTACTTTGTTGTTGTGCTGTGAACATCCTCACTCGTATTACATCTAACACTGTTTTTGAAATTATAATTTGCCTGGAACATAAATTAAATACACAACTAGGTAATTGTTTTCATTAATAATAAATCACCTAAAAACTGCGTACACACGTTTTGATTGCTGCCCAACGCCTGACAAACAAGTATAGAATTTTGTACTATGGCGTTTGTTATACTCTTGCCCACCCATAATCCATTATCGAAACAAAACACGAAAACTCGTCAAAACACTGCATCAATGCAAAGTTTGACAGCGGCGGAGCGCGGGCCGCGGCGTACGCGCCTGCCCAGCCCAGCCCAGCCCTCGCAATAAAGCGCCTCGTGAGCATGACGTGGCGATGGCTTGTGGTGGCATGTCTGCCCCCTCCCACACGCACACGCGCGCACATACGCATATACACGCACACACTCGCGCACATACACACGCACACATACACACGCACACATACACACGCACACATACACACGCACACATACACACGCACACATACACACGCACACATACACACGCACACATACACACGCACACATACACACGCGCACATACACACGCGCACATGCACGCACACACAAGCACGCGCACAAACACGCACACACGCGCACAAGCACGCACACACGCGCACAAGCACGCACACACGCGCACAAGCACGCACACACGCGCACAAGCATGCAGGCTCACACACTCACACACACACAGCACAGCACAGCACAGCACAGCACTATTCTGTGCCAGATCAAAGGAGAAGCCATGGAGAGCTATGTCCCCACAAGTCAACATTTTTAGTAATCTTACTTCATTTATTCAACATAATCTTAGAAAGAACTCATCCAATTGAAATCACTATTTCCATTATGAATATACTCATACATTTTTTATTTCAATCTAACAATTAAAAAATTAAAGTAATTTATCCGAGTTCTAATTTGAAATCCTCCCTTCCGTCTGAAATACTTTCTGAATCCGTCCCTGGTACTTAAAAAACTACTGAGTATGAGATCGGAGATACCCTGTACGAGGCACTGGTCAAAGTATATCTGGTTTATTCATCAATAACGGCAAAACAGAACGATTCGATTAGCTGGGAATTCATTATTTGTAAAAGAAACTTTAAACGATTAATCGTCGATTTTTCGCTGTACCTGCCAATGAAATTTTTCAATTTTAGAATCGTATAATAATATTTTCTAAAAATGAAGATTGTTTCCATTGACCATTTAATATTTTATTAATGACTAACAATTTAAATAAGAAAATACAGATGGAGCCACAATTGATTGGTTTTGAAGTAGTTTCCAGGAAGAGTGGTTCTTTTCATGCAATGAAATCTTCGTTACAACACAAACATTTTAACGATGTATCTATCTGGTTTTTATCATATATTTGTTACCGGAGTAAAATGCATAGAATAAAAACATATATTTTTGTTCATTTTACAGCTTCTCATAATACGGTAAGACCATTAACAATAGAGAGCGTAGGCTTCCGCGGCCGGAGTCAGTATTTACTAGGCTGTCCGGGTGACGCCGCGTCCATGGCGAAGGTGCCGACGTTTCGGTCGCCATTCTGCGACCTTCCTGAGGGCGTAATGCGCCGAGATGTGCTGCGCACAAGTTTAAATTCGTAATGATAAATACAATAATACGAATAAATCGGCCGTAGCCCTGCACGCATGGAAAACTGGCCACGCTATTTTATTTGATGACAAACGCCTTTTAGCCAGAGAAGACCGCTGGGGCACGAGGAGGGTAAAAGAGGCGGTGGAAATCATCAAACACCCCTATAACTTAAATGCTGACCAAGGCATACGTCTACACGATGCCTGGAAACACCTATTTTACCAGGACGTCCGATCTCGACCGGACGCGGTCCTAGCTGTTCCGCAACGTCCGATTACGGACGGGGCGCCTCCTCACACCCTGCGGGGAGCCCGTCCCTGATTGGCCGGTGCACTTTCTCCGCATTGGCCGACCACCCGGCCAACCGGCACTCGGGTAGAGGAGAAACTAAGCCCCATTTAAACTCGTGCGCAGCACATCTCCGCGCATTACGCCCTGAGGAAGGTCGCAGTATATTTTTATGGCGACCGAAACGTCAGCACCTTCGCCATGGACGCGGCGTCACCCGGACAGCCTAGTAAATACCATTAACAATACTTTTTAATAATTGCTCTATGTGTAACAAAATATCTTGTTTTTGAAAAAATACATCAAAGTAAAACTAAAAACTATTCTGCTTTGTTTCACATATTATGTCTGCAAATTTCCCGCAATCTCCCAAGTATCTGAAGATAAAATTAACAAATACTACTAGAAAAACTTTCACAAATACCTCGAGAATCGATTTGCGTGTGAGCATTTCCACAACACGAAGCGCAAATCACCGATTTCGCTGTTTGGGGGTAAGTCAATTGAATTTAGATGCATCCAAAAACACTAATGCATCATAGTTGAAACTTATAAAGCTTCAGAGGTTCCAAAAATCCGTTGTTTTGATTTTAAACATTATCTTGAATTATTAGTTTAATCAAAAACGGATTAATTAAGAACTCTGAAAGTCAATTAATCAAATGGTAAATTTTTAAATAGGCGATTCGATTCGATTCGATTCGATTCGATTCTTTTACAGAGCCGCTCATCCCACCACTAGCGCACGGAATAAAACGGCTGGTGTGCATTGCATGGCGACAGCTCGTGACGGCTGGGCACTCCACAATCCCCGGGCCACGCCGCTGCCGCGCGGCGCGGCGCGGCGTGGCGTGCGCCTGGCGCCTGTCCATTGTTGACAGAGCAAACACGGCTAATTCCGGGTAAACGCTCCGCCAAACAGGTTCGACGGTATTCAATTAAATTTTAACGCTCTTTCGTTCGACGGCGCTCGTCCTACGCGTTTTCGAAATACTTGAAAATTCGATTTACTGCGTAATCGGTTGGCAGCGGGAATGCGGCGTATTTTTGTCGCTGAATTGATGGTAAATGAGGATGGGTGTGTGTCTTTTTCGAGGTAGGAGATGCAGCCTCGCTGATAACGAAATGGAGTGTTGAAGTGTCGTTGGCGAAAGAGGAACGAGAAACAATTTGTTTTTGAACGAGAAACAATTGGTATTTTCAAAGAAATTAAAAGGAATGAGAGCTATGTTAATGTTGAATCAGACAGAAAATAACATTCATCTGAAATGAGAGTTATATTGTTCGAAAAAAGTCGTGAAGTAACAACGGAGTTCTAATTCTGATCAGGGTCTGTTTAGGTCCAGCAAGAGGGAGAATCTAATCGAACCAAGAAATTAGGTACTCCACGGTGAACTAAGAAAAGATTTCATATCTTGGAAGTGTGAAAATTATTGGGTGCAGCATGAAGAAGGAATGAGTATGGATCACGGCTCATTTTTAGTGAAGATAATAGTAAGTGAAAATGTTTCAGAGCAGTGTCTCCATTTAGCTACGCGTTTTAATTAAAATTCTACGATAGTGTATTATCTGCACTAACGTGCTTGTAATTAAGCTATCTCTCAGGCGTCTTGTCTCAGATGCCACGCGCAGCTATTTCTACGATATGAGAAAGTTTTCCAATCGTGAATTGACTTCAAAACGTCTTCGAGAATGGAAATAGCGCTTCTGGAAATAATGTTGAAACTTCGTGCTTTGAGCAGGTGAATCTATTTTAATCAGAAAGTTAAAAACACATCCTGACCCTTTGCGGACCTTTCACTTTTCCGTTTTCTTCGTCGTGTAGTCCTACGGAACTTCTTTTCCTGGTTGTGGTCCTTTATCCCGAGGGGCGTGACTTCTTTTTAACTGTGTGTTATTTAACTCTGGTTTACATCACCAGTTACCAGTACTACTAATTCTCTTGAGAAGATATTAGGCTGTAATTTCCTTCATTGTCGTTGGATTTTGCTCATTTTTTGTTGTTTGAAATCATTTTTTAAAAGCTAGTTAAACTTATGATGGCGTCGAGAAGCAAGCTTTCGAGATTGTCACAGCGTGAACTGCGTGAATTAGTAAACAATTCCAAGTGTGAAGTATTCCCAGAAAACAATCCTTTAATCTAGTCAGTAATGTCAGTAGAAGTCAGTCGTTGCCTTGTATTCCTTCGGCTCGACGCCGTTGGATCCCATGCGGTCACCCAACCAGGAAACCGCGAAGCCTGAAATCGTTTAACTTCCGTGATTTTACGGAGCACAGTTAAAGAATTCGGCTAGCGATGCCACCTCTCCCTCGTTGATAAAGTACTGTATCTTTAATGCCTTGCATAAAAAATGCATTTGATAAATATTTCAAACTGCAAAACATAGCATAAAATATTTATGAAACAAAGCATTTATTACACTGTAACCTGATCACAACGCTAGAACAATTAAAGTATTATATTTTCTACCCATACAATTTTTCAGTATTATATTTTCTACCCATACAATTTTTCGTATTATATTTTCTACCCATACAGTGAATGCGCAAATAACAAACAATAATATATTAATAATTTAATTTAGCCATTTTAATTTATTTAAATCTCATTATATATTTTTTGTTCACCGAACTTAAACGAAGAAGAGAAGCATAACGGTTTGCGCATTTGCACATGCGCATAACGGAAGCGTGGGCATAGGATGTGTAAAATCTTTCTCTCAGGAATGGTGTATGCAATGACTGTCAATGAAATAGAGATTCATTCCCAGATGACTGCGTTGGAATTGCTGGCAAGTACGCTCCGCAATGAAAAAATCAGTTGGACATATAGTTTTCTCGTGTACTTCAAGTTTTCACGTCGAAAACTGTTGATACTAAATTATTCTGTCAGAGCTATTATCACAAACATTTACTCATCCTGGTGGTTTTCTGTGGTATTGGCTTGGTCAATACAGATGGTTTTTTACTTCCAGTTACCAGCCACAATTGCATTTAGCAATTCACAGAGCAGTATTAATAACATTCGTAACCGAAAATTCAGTAAAATACGTTTAATCTCTTTTAAGCTTACTGTGATATCTATAATGCAGACATCTATATTCTGTTAAAAATGGTTCTTTGAGAGAATAACAAATACTTAACTGAAACCACCAAAGTATCATTGGTTATGCATTTTAACGTTATTGGATAATACTTGAAACGTTTAAACGTTATTGGATATAATTCAGGCATATTCTGATTTTGAATTATTAGCATTCTACACAGATAATTAAGTTTAATAATTATTAATTATCTTATTCAATATTTCTGAATTTAATAGCAATTTGATCTCATTATGAATTTATATTTATTTCGTTTGTTTCCTTGTAGGAAGAAATCGTGTGACAATCCTGTATTCAATGTTTACTTTTATTGATCACTTTGTTCCGGTATTTCTTTCGATTCTCATATTATCTGCGAGAGAACAGCGAGAAATAGGCTTGGGTCACTTTAACAGGTCTTTAAGTCGTTTTCTGAGTAAGAGAATTTTGAATATAATAGGTCGGAAAATTATAGCGGATTTAATTTTTTCAGGAATTAAGAAAGTTCATTTACGCACATCACACTGAGGATGTATAGTTCTTCGAAAAATTCAGTCCCCGGTCGATCAATACATAGCTTAGACTTTTGGCGGCTCTACCTGTTTTTTTGTCCAAAGCTGGGGGACCAATCACACCGCCTAAAATTTGATGCGCAATTTGATGTAGCATTTTATGCGATTACAGGGCGGTTTCGGTTCTGGGGGATTTAATAAATTATCTTATAGTTTTCGAACATCTCTAGATATTGGAAAAGTATTGCGTCCCTCTCATTCCTCTCTTACTCCTAATAATAATTTATTTAAAAATACCACTAATTATTTTCCGTCAGACCCGGCGTAACTCAGTAATTATGTTTATTAATTAATTTAGTTTTTACTTCCGTTATTTTCAAAATTAAATCATTAGCGGGTCATATATAAATTTATATTCGCGAGTCGACAGACTTGCCCATACTAGATTCCAAGCACGAAAATGTAGATAGGGAATTTCTATTATTGAATTTGAACTATCACTTAAAATGAATGGACCTCGGTCGCTCGATGGTGAGCGTGCTCGTTTTCCACGGCGCAAACCCGGGATCGATTCCCGGTCGGGCAAAAATTAATTGTACGCTATCTTTGCAGAGCCCCAGAATCTGTTGCTGTGTAACAATGAGAAAGATCACTTCTCAGGTTGAGAATACCAGAAATACAGCTTAGAAATGGCTATGTGCTAACCATACGTATCCCTTAAACCATGGCCGCAAGGCCGGGACGCTGTTTGTAAGCCTTAGCTCGTAAAGAGCTGTTCTGCCAGACTACATACATACGTGCTTACCCACTTAAAATGAATAAAACATATTCATCTTTAATTAAAACTATACAATTTTGTTTCAACCATATTTACTTACAAACCCGCAGTTTCGCTGCAGTCGCTACAAATAAACAACAGGAAAAATCATAACATTCACAGAATATTTACAAACACATTTACACCATCCCCATCACTGCTCATGGCCATGCTCCCTTTTGATTATCTCCTGTAGTTTATTCCTAACTCTATGACACCACTTGGCCTTCTTTCGTAAATTATTTTAAATGCTTGTACACTTCCCTTTGGTCTCCTCAGCATGTTTCTTTGATAAGAGGTAATAATAATTTTCCAGATTCATCAGGCCACACCATCTTGTAGCTCGTTCTCTCATGATTTCCATTCCGGTTTTTAATAAAACCCCAAATTACCATCCTTTAAAAACCATCGCACTATTAACAAAGTAATTGCGTACTTGTTTTACATTTCCCGTTTCGTTTTCTCACAGTTGATTATCCTAACAACGAATTCTTATACAACACGAACTGCGTTGGTGTCTCAACAACCGTACTCCTCCATGCTATGCCGCTTCTGTCCCGCAAGTCATAATGCTCGCTTTTCAATTTACCGATAGCTTCTAATTCTGTATCTTCTTACTCATTGCTGCGCACCCCCTTCAATTGTCTCGTATTCACGTTCCTTCCCATTGACTATTACTTCAATCACGTGTCACGTCGTTTAATAATTGACATTCGTCTTTGGTTTCTATTTATTATTTACATTACTTATCAGAAAATTTCTCATGTGTCCGAAAATAACCTAACCACTTTATTTTTCATCGTTTTCGTGACCCGGTAACTTCCTTCTCTCAATCTTTCATGTATATTTTAATTCTGTCGTCCAAGTGGTTCTATTTTGTTTCTTTCCCAACGGTTTTATTTTAAACTTTTGTAATGGTTTTCACACAGCCCAATATAACCCATCACAATATTACTTATGCTCACATCATTTGCGGGCCTGTGCAACGTATATTTGAAAGGGAACATTTTTGAGAGAAAAGTTGGCCTTGAAACCGCAATGTTCAGTCGAAAGCCCTACATGGGTCTGCGCATTCATTGAGTAATGAACTTCTAAATGATTCAATCGTATGCGTAATGGAAGCTGCCATGTAGCGGTGTGCTGAAAATTATTACATCCTGCAGATTCTAATCTATGATTTGATTAGATTTGTATCGGCGCGTGTGCGTATAATAATTCTTGTACTCGGATTTATCGCTGCGAACGCATAACTTCTCATACGAGACGCGTATCGATTGCGGCGCAGCGTTGCGGCGAGCCACGAAAGCTTCATTATAAACCACCTACGCCGCTTGCACGCTGTGCGTTCCGACGCTCTTTTCCATGCATGCTTTAATGCGAGTTGCGGCGAAAACGCTTATATCGAAGTTGCTTATTCTGGAACATATTTGTGGGCGTGAGGAGGAGAAACAGAGAAATGAAGCACTTTGAAAATTACTGCAATATTAAATTTCATTATAAGATGCGTGGAACTAATAAGAGTGTAATGTGATTTTTTGTTGTTCGGAATGTTACACAGACTCAACCGATTTCAAAGTATGCTATGTGAATCAACATTGTATTCGTCTGTAATAATAGTTGTAGGTCGGCGTTGTTCTAATGCCGTATTTTCGAATGCACCTTATTCATCTTTCTATCGTTTTGAAGATCAGAGACTGTGGAGGTGACGGTAACAGCGGCGCCTTTGACTCGTCCTATAGGCCTGACGGGAACGATTTTTCATTTCGGCTCTTCTGCCCCTCAGGCTTTTGTTTTTTATTATTTTTTTGTCGTCGGTCCCCATATAAGCGGGCTCGACTCTGTTGTTATTCTTCGTGACTCGGGCTTCTGCCGGTCTCGCTTTTTATTCCGAAGGATATTACTTGCATCCTTCCGGTTTTTCTGTCCCTTTTTCGGTTCCATCTCTTATTTCTTTAGATTAGTTACCGACCAACCCGCTTTATTTAATAACAATCCTTTGCGTAAATAGTATTGGAAGTTATTTTATGAAATCCGACAAACACAAACTAATCTTTGATTTCTTGCCTTGGTTGTGAAATTTTCTAACCGGAATTAATTTCTTCATGTACCAGTAACACTAGCAAACAGTTCTACAACTCACAATCGGTGTTTTAAGAAAGCAGAGAGTCAATAAGATAGCACGAGAGGAAAGTAATTTATTAACACAAAAATTGGACGATTCCGTTTCCAAAATGTACTGCTTTGTACCATTTACCACAATTTGGTTTTAAAAGTTCAAAATTAGCTTGTAATTGCTATAATTCCTCTATTTAGCTTTACTATTTTGGTAAATGTCAGAATTAACTCTTTACGAGTTAACCAGTTGCATTTTTTCAATAATTGTCCATCAAGAAGAATATCTTCTTTTTCAATTCACTCACACGAATGTCATCTTTTCTAATCCCTTCAATACCCAGTGACTTTCTAAGTATATAGAAATTATTTTTCTCTTCTGTGTAACATACGGATTACGCCATATAATTCCAAGGCAATGATACTTTTTTCTATAAATGTTATTAAGTTTGGGTACATTTTTACGCTCTTCTTAGTAGGTATTTGTAATGCCAAAAAATAAATGTTTATTCTTCTAGAAGTCGTCCGTATAAGAAAAATAGGAAAAGAACATGCAAAAACAACGCATGGCGTTGATTTCTTATTTTATATTGCAAGGATCATTTTTAGAACTTTTCTGCCACTACGAAGATAAACTATCAGACAAGAAATATTCGGACGGATGAGGCAAAAAAAATCTCGAAAATAAACATTAATTCGCTCAGTACCAATGAGAATTCGAAATTTATTTCTCCGACATTTTTATTGTTGTTATTAGCCGAAAAGTTTTCCGTTTTCTTCCCTCGCGATATTGCATTATTTCTTTCAATTAAGAAAAATGATTCTCATATCTGCCGCGACGAGCGCGCGCGCGCGAAACAAATGCCTCCCCGCGACTCCTCCGGCTCCGGAGGGGCGGCTGCCGTGGAGAGGACAGGATGGGTGAGGTCCATTTCCCCTCTTTCACCCCCTTCCCCCACCTCCCGCCGCCATCCCTTCCCGTTCCCTTCTCTCCTCCCCGCGGGCCTTGCCCCATTCGCCGCAGCTCGCCCGAGCTCTCACTCAATATCCTCTTCTTACGAGCAGTAATAGGAAAACTTCCTAGGGCGTCCCTCTAATGAATGATTACAGCGCGGTCTGGGCCGGCCCGCCTCGATCCTTCCTGCCCACGGACTTAACCTTCTCTTTCTCCTTTCTTTTCTTCCCTTTTTCATCGATGGTCCCTTTCCCTCGGCAGACTGTGGAACGCGTCACTGATCCCAGCAATACGCGCCGCCCAAGTGGTTTTCAAAGTAACCAGTTATATACATACATAATGTACATACCACTGGGGCGAAGTGTTCAATTAACTCCTTTATTTCCGCCCAATTAGCATGCCTGTGTCCTCATATGTCCATATTTCTTTGTCTCCTGATCGTTTCATTACGTTTCTTCCAGCGCTTTCTTGCCATATAAAAACGATTCCTTCTAGTTCTCTTTTGCTGCCACCAAACTCCCATTGACCTCCGAATCACTTATGTGCTTTTGAAGCTACTACATTTTTATTTTTATTAACTTTAATTTCGTATATCTCAACTTTATAAACGTACACATGCAAGCAAGCTGACATGATAGTAGGTACAAGTATATTTTTTCTCATCGGTCGCTCGTTTTACGGAACAAAGTGAAGTCGTTACATTTGTCTTGACTCTGTTAATATCCTTGCAATTGCAACTACCATTATTGCCACCACCGACACTGTTCCTGAACCTATGGAATAAAATGTCCCAAATAGCATTTTCTTCGTTCACTTCACCGAATCTCAATTTCATCCTTTCCCGCCCCACTTCTAATCACCCTTCCCCATCAGTCGTCGCCATACCAAATCCAAATCCCCCTACCCCACGACATCTCCAACCACACCCCACTTCAACCCACTATACTCAAATCTATTCTGCCCCAACGAAACCTTCTCTTCCCCTCTTAAACGTTCACCATTTCTCACCAGCCAAGTAGCAATTTCTTTCCGTTTCCTGTTTTCGTCTGGCTTTTGCTGCAAATGCGCTACCGCTCCCTGGAGTAGGCCTGTCCCTTCACTTTCACATTAAACAACAACAGACATCCTTCTTCGTCTCCCTTTCTTGCCGAGCCAGGGACAGACAGTTCGGTTTCTTTCCTACTACACTGAAAAAAGAAACATCTGCTAGTGGGGTGCCGCTCAATTAAAAATATTTTTGTTGTACTGTTGAGTGTGAATTCATGAAATGTCAATATGAAGAAACTTACCTATATTATCACTCTGACAAGCGCACTTTGGGCACACTCATTATTAGACTTGAACATAACTCAGTGGTGCACGTTTTTAATATATGGTTTTAGAATTTTGAAAGGCGTGGAATCAGCTGAGGTGTATGTTAACTTACGATATTCAGAGCTTTTTCTTTAATTCTCAAGTATCTTTATGCATTTGTATTTTGAAATAACTTTTACTGATACGTTATAGCTTGTTATTTCTTATTATTATATTTAAGAAATTTAAAATTGAATGTATTAAATAACAACTGAAGTGTTAAGGAAATCGGGGTAAGACTGTAATGTTGTAAAAGATGTTGCGACAGAATTGTCGGAAATATATGGGAATGATCTGCATATTTGCATTTAGCATTTGGGCAGCAAATTTTTGCATTTAGCATGAAAATATGCTATATGCAATTTTGTGCAAGCTAGCAAAAAAAGCGTAAAAATGTAGCTGTACTAAAATTTAAATATTAGCATCAAAACCTGCAAATATTTGTTAGAGCGATTATAATTTTGAAATTGCAATAAGACTAGATCATATACCTTTAAGTACGTTCAATGCCAGATACTGACAGAACATATTTTAACAAAGCTGGGCATGAAAGAAATTATGTATGAAAGAAATTTTCAACTCATGAAAGAATTTTTAAAACGTTTACATGGTCGGCGACACCACATTTTACTAGCGATAAATAATACATAATTATAATTTATGATAAAATGAGTAGGTCTTTGGTTACGCAGACTAGATAGTATTAACAATATGTTAAACAATATATTGTAACTATCGTTGCTCGAAAACAAAGGCTTGAATATGGCTACACATGAATTAAATTAGACTAATAAATGAGATATACATGAGTTGTGTTAGCGTCATGTCGACTTGGTACGCGAATACCTTTCAGCGCATTCTAACTCGTCTGGTGCCAACTCGTATTTGCACGTATAAGGGGTGCTCTTGTTGTCATAACCGACCAGAACTAATTTGTCTTACTACGAGCGCTCCGGAGTCCCACGAGTCGGGCGGTGATAGAGGCAGCGCGCAACCGTTTATGGCCACGTCCCCGGACTTGTCGACTGCGCAAGATGGCGGCGCGTTTATAATCATTCTCTCGTTGTCAGTATTAGAATAAACAATCGTTTGCAGTTCACGACGTTCGCCGGGTCCCGAAATCACGTAGGGCGTAAGGATTGATTGTTAGTTATTTCGGGAGGGTCAACGAATAATATTAGTCCCGTAAGTGTAGTGCATTTTTCTCGGGAGGTGGCGGTGGTCTTCCCCAGTTGGATGGCGAGATCCGGTGCTGACCTATCGTCGACTAGTAGGGTTCTTCCCAACCAGGTATCTGCCACCCGCGGGGCACCGTCTTGGTCGGGACAAGCACTAAACTCTAGACCGGTCTCTTAGCATGTGTGGTAGTGTAGAGCATGTAAGTGTGTGTGTTAGTAAGGGGTGAGTATATGACAAGGAAGAAGGAAAGATCGCACGCGGTCCGTTGCCCGTATGTTAGGGTAATGCAGTCGCCTGTTGTTGACCGGAGAAAGCACGTAAAACTACTAATGAGAGCAGTCGCTCACTAGAATTCTCCTCCAAACGGCGACCTAGCATGAACCTTTGTATTTGTACGCGGCGAAATCAACCTCGCGGTGACTTTTACATTTATTATACAACGCGCCAGGAAAGTCTTTCCGTAATGAGCTGGTGAGAGTCAAATACAGTGTAGACAATACAGGATACTTTGAACCTTTCTCATACTTGTAATGGGAGACATCTGCATATTAGCGAATCTAAAGACGTGACCTGGAAAATCGGCGTCTAATTCAAATTTCAATACATAAACAATATCTTTCGAATCTCTCTGCGGAACGTAAGTAAACATAATCGTATGTAAACTAAGAATATTTCTAAATTATACACTTCGTACTTAATATCACAATGACAGGTGATAGGTTATGACAGGTTAGACCACTATAGGGTCGCTAGCTTGAAGTGTCTCCTATTATATCGCTGAGTGTCCGGTATTGTTTCTATAGTACTTGTGAGATTGCCAGCAGCAGACGTTATGTTGGTAGCACGAAATACAGCTGGTGACAAAAGAAAACGTAGATGCCGCTGTCACCACAATCATAACAGATCATGGAATTGTTGTCCCCTTCACTTGTTTCCCTGCGATCTGTTTGCTACCAACATCATTTCCATTTTTAATAGGAATCCCTGACTCGTCTCGGTGCGGAGACAATTTCCAGGCGCACGATATAAAATATATTAGATATGTGTATCTATTTATTAGGTAAGATCCGGATCTATTGCTAAATTGCTCAATATGTGGAATGAATGAAAAGCATTTACAACCATAGGTTAATTACATGAAGAAAATGTTTCTTCCGTAAGTGGGTGTATTCAGCACGGATTACCGTTCTGCAACGCACTTCACTAAACAAAACTACCGGCCACAAAAACGATGCAACGAACTGTCAGCCAATGTCAACTGCGAATACGTCCATGCAACCCTAAATCATAAGAAAATTGATCTCTCAGCACTCATTAATGCAATGCGCGTGTCATAGTGTTAATTAAAGTATATGAACAGGATATACTAAAACCCAAGCAATGTCATTGTAATATGTAATTCTGCAATCCAAACGAGTTTGCCTTGCAGACCCGCACAACAACAAAGAACTGCGGGTTGCCGCACCGCAGGCGTACACGCACGTTTAAGTATTAACCCGGTAGCACACGAGCTACCAAAAGTTACTCGGGTACAAGAGGTGATCTCTCTTATGCATCATTTGACTGTTTGTTATTATTGCTTATAAACATAATGTTACGCGTTTTAGGTACAAACGCACATCAAACAACTTTATTGACATCGAAATTTTAATACTTTACTGATCTACTGTACAATATTTAACATAAAGAAGCAATGTATTAGAAAATGTTACCGTAGGTAATGTACATTTTTTAAAGTTTCTTAATTACATGAGAGATTATTCTTGAATTTCTTGATTACATGAGGCACAAATAATGGGCGAATGCTGCAAACTTAAGACTTAGCTTTGTGTATATCAAACACCGTCTCATGTGTCATTACGTCCACTCTGATTCTCAGTAGTCACTTCACTACAAGCGCCTATCTATGAGATGCTACGCCGCTCACGTTTCAATTGAGATTATTCTAGAAACGATTGCAGACATCTTATCGACGCGAACATGAAGCTATGGCTTCTGAGAACTACAACAAAAAGGTTCTGAGAAGGATTGTGTTCTCTGAAATTTGCATGACTCGTTATCAACAAAAGAATAACTCGTTTATCTGAAAGATTGATCGCGTATACTGAAGGGTCAATAATACATTTTCTCCCCCTCCCTTTCATACGTATGAATCGCCCTGCTAATTATTGCAGTCGACTCTTGATATAAAGAACTCAAGTATAGTAAACTTTAGGCAATGGTGAACCAATTCACTGGACCCGATCGCTATCATTTGCAAGTAAACTTTAGATGATTTGGGTACAGTGAACTATCCACAGCGGCTACAAACAAAACATGAAATAAACTTCGAAGAAAAATACTTGCAAATTCAAATAACATTAATAATGTTCAGATGGAAGGTCTAGTGAGTTATTTTATAGTATTTACGGCAACTGAAAGTGGCCAAGGAACAATGATGAAATTGTTTGATGATAGCAATGAGGAAATTGTTTTCGCACCTTTATGGCGATTCTATGGGACGAGAGTGGTTTAATCGATTCGCACTGCCACATAAGGAATAAGTGTATCCCATCTGCCAAGTCGGCGTTAACACTGATAATAAGTCTTTCAAAACAGAAAACTTGTGGAAATGCGCGTGGTGACGAATATTTTCTTTTTCTATGTATTATTACTCAATAATTACTAATATTTTAAAAAATGCTCTTGACATCAATTAAAGACCTATAATTTAATGAATTTATGTAAAAAATTCATCCAGTTACGAATATAAATAGTGTTGAAAAATAGCTTGGAAATTTGGTACACGTTTTAAATTTGAATCAACGACGAACGCCGAAAACCATGTAACTCATGTGTGGGATGAATATTTACAATTCCCATTATTCTTTAATTAACAATACCTATCATTGATTATTTTTTGCAATTTATAGAATAATAAGTTTTAGTTTTTCTGCGTCAAAATATAAGAACACACAGAACTTGGATCCATGGTAAATATAAAAGGAATGTTACTCAGCTGTTTAGAAAGCGCCTTTTCGTAAATTTGATATTTGCAGTGTGGTCGCGTTTTGCATAACGGTCATTCAATTGAGAGGTAAACTGTAATGAAAAAAATGGTTGGTTCTAATATTAAAGATTAAGTCAGATTCGATAACAATTTTAAACTAGCTGCAATGACGTCATCATATTTAATTATAGGAAAAGTTGTAGAAAAGTTGGAACAGTTCTATATAGTCACCATAAAGATAATCAAAAAACCTCAAAACATATTTCAAGTCGTTCAGTATTTATTCTCTAAGACTAATGTAATGAGGTTGGCTTAAAAATTCTGGAATAAGGATCATTTTAAGTCTAAATTAATATATTGAAATTGCAAATTCACTGTTTATGGATACTTTACTGAACTAAAGCCTTAATAGAATAAGTCATTGAAGAGAAACTAGTTTACTTTTGCAATTGCAGATATATTATTGAAACTGTGATGTAGAGAAACTGTGATACAGCGAACCATAGTTTTCAGAAATTAACTAAAACCGACGTCGATTGTATATCAATTTACAATTATATTTTTAATTTATGGAAGTTCAAAAATTAAATTAATTTAAAAAAATGTACATTTTAGAAGATTTAAGGTATATTTTTTAGATTTAGTATGGTTTATATTGCTGACAGGTATTTCATTTTATCACTTTACACTTCTATACATAGATGGTTTGTAATCACATTTAGATAAAAATAATTCATTTTTAGGAAGGAGTTAATTTCCAGTCAAAACGACCGAGACGCAGAGTTAAATGGACAAAAAAAGAGTATGGAATATTAATGAAATTGCAGAGGGAAATAATAATCTAAAATTGGTACCATTTTATATTTTGTATTCTGCTTCTCTACGAAAAACGTGGTTTTGCGAGAGTATGTTACAAATTTTGGAAGCCCAATTCCTGGTACATTTGATTTTTGATAGTAGGATTTAAAGTGACTGAGCGAAGTTGCTCTGGGCGTAGCGCGCTGACTTTGCTTTCGGGAGGCCCGAGTTCAATCCCCGTACCGGCGATACTGACCGTGGTTTTCATGGTTTCCCTGAGTCGTATAGGGAATGCTGGGAAGGTTCTACTGTAAGGTCATGACCGCCAAACCGGCTTCGCTAGCCAAATTCGTTAACTACGGCACGAAGACACGGTTTAGCGAATTCGAGACATTGCGGGTTCCTGGTTGGGTGTCTGACTAGGAACTGCGCCGAAGCCAATTTCCCTTTACGGCACATCTAATGACTGAATATAAATACATATATTAAACTACCTTTTTGGTCGCAAGAAATCGCTAGTAAAATGGCACAGATTATGACGTATTAACCGTTTAGGGCACGAACAATGAACTCATCACGCACGTCAAAATGCAGTGAGCTAATTTAGTGGGAAAGGTAAACCGCACTGCCGTCTTCCTTTTTTCGCACAAATGTTGAAGGTGCGTGACGAAATTATGTTGGACTCTTAAGATCGCTTCACTTCAAAATACGTACTTCTGAAATAAAGTTTATGGTTATAAGCAAGTTGCCTAATATACTTGTACTTTTCTAACTTCCATTTGAGATGTTGCATTTTAGTAAATGTACAGTGTGCCAGGAAAGTCTCTCAGCACCAAGCCAAATCAGGACCTCTTATTAAAAATTGCATTTAATGTTGGTAGCATGCAAATCACTGGGAAACAAGTGAATGGGACATCACTTCCAGCATTTATTATGGTTGTGGTGGGTGCGCAATCTACATTTTAGAGCTGCAGCTCGTGCTACTCCAAAATTTTGGTTGCAAGCTCTCTCTCTCTCCAGCAAAGTGCTACTGCGGAGAGACTTTCCTGGTGCGCTATAATATAATTTCAGTTATGTTTTAAGAGATCGTTTAAAAAAGATAATTAGCTAGATGATTTCTTTTTATCTTTAGTCATCGTAGTTAACAGTATTCACCTCATAATCGGGAGAACGAATGAGAAAGCGTGTATGCTGTCGGCGATTAACGTGCGCTGGAGGTTCCGTCCTATCAGACGGCAGCTTCCAGCGTCCGCATCACGCTCCCACCGTAGACCGCTCCCGTTCTTGGCGCAGGTGGGCACTATGGGCTGCTTGCTATATATAGCATCTACGTGATGAAGCGCTTAAATACTGAACGTGAGTCATGATCAAGCCCAGATCAATAGACCCCACTCGTGTTTTAACATTTACTTCAGTATCATTTATAGAAACAGATTTAAGAAGAATATATCAAAAACACATCTTGTGCAGATAGTACGGTAATTCGTATTTTAAAAGGAGTTTATTTTTAACATCGAATTTCCCAATGTTCTTCTAAATTGACACTATTGGAAACAAGAAATTAAGTCTCAAAATAAAGTTCATGTCCTTTATCTACATCTCATAGTTAATGATGGCTTGATTTAATACAGAAATCAATTGTAAGAGTAATTTAATTAGCTATCCACACAAAAGCCAGAGGAAAGTTTACAAATGTAATAGAAATCTACAATCTGTAATACGTTTCTCTTAAAAACTGAGAGCAATTTATTTCTAAATGAATGCATTTCAAAACAACAGAAATATATTTCCTATTCATAGAAATCAAATCAATTGCAGTTTTATACAGAAAATAGCGTATTCTACTTTTCCCCGTTTCGTTCTGTTCTGATAATTCACGAAATTTATTACACTTATCTTATCTTCTATTTCACCGATTATATATGGTAAACTTCTGTTATGTAGTTTTGGATATGCTTATACAGAAGTGAACTCCCTTAATTCTTGCATGAACTCCCATAATTCTTGCGAGAAGCAAACGTGACTATTTACTGTATTTTTTGTTAAAATGACGAATGTTGAGTGACTGATGTGGAAAATCGTGTTTATTTCTAGGGCTCGGGCACGTTAGAGTCCTGAAATAAACATATAACAACTCTGAAGAAAAAAATTATATTTATATATCGATCACACAACATTCGTAATTTCAACAAAAAATACAGTAAATTATTTCAAGTTTATTTTTTAAATCAAAAACACTTATCCCTGTAGGCTGTATATCTCTTTTTCAAAATTGTGTTCATGTGTAATACATTTGAAATGCTTGGGACATACAATTCACAGGAAAACTCTTGCTATTCGTAAATGTTAATATCTCAATTTTGGTCGAATTGCGTCTTACCTTGTTATTACCCTACACGCCTTCATAAATATGTACAGGACCTACACAGAAATAAGATAAGCCACACTTCCACCAAAACCTAGTTATTAACATTTACGAATATCATGAGGCTTGCTGTGACTGGCATGGCTTGTCTTAATACTGCTTAAACTCTTAATTTTTCTCACAGCGTTGTAATGATAATTCAAATACGCACCTCTTTAAGAGTTTCTGGTTTTCCATTGCTAAAAAAAGGCAAACATCCCAGCCAGTCTACCTTTTAGAACCTTTAGATTCGCGTAATATCAAAAAGTCCAATTTTCAATCAATCTGCCTCAAACATCCCTTCATTTTGCAGTAAACGAACGCCAATCTGAACTGAGGCAGAACGACCTCGCCAATCTGAATAGAACGGTTTTTGATGATTGGTAATTTTCAATCTACAAACAACTGATCTCGAGAGTTCACATCCGTCAACGCTTTCCTCTGCAAAAAGATGGGATTTGTTAGGGAGAAATTGTAACGCAAGGACATAATAATACTAATAATAACAACAATAATAATAACAATAATAATAACAACAACAACAACAACAATAATAATAATAATAATAATAATAATAATAATAATAATAATAATAATAATAATAATATTCGGTCCCGGGGCGCAGACGGTTGCGACAGCCGTCACCTGCGCCGAAGAGCTGCAGGTTCGAGTCCTGCACAGGTTTGGTCGTATTTATGATTGTCCCTTCACACCTCACAATCATCCTATCACCTCATTGTTCAAAAGACAAGGCATGACAACCTTACCAATGGATATACCCGTAAAAAGCTGATCCCCATTGCACGTGTTCATCTCTCCGAGATCTCGGAAAATAACGTGTAGCGTGGTCATAAATATCTTATACCTTAATTGTAATAATAATAATAATAATAATAATAATAATAATAATAAAGCTAGTGGAATCCCATGCCGGGCAAAAGCCTCTCCAAGATGGGGGTTGCCCGCAATTGAGCTACATGATTGTGGGATTGTTAGATTAACACTTAAACTTCACAATGTTTCATACAATTTTGAGTTTAAATTAGTGTTCTTTTGTTGGATCGTTTGTTGTTTTTTTGCAAGATCTCCTTATAAAAGGCATTATACGCACTATCCTACTCGCAAAATTAAAACCAGTAGTGTTTAACTAGATAAAATGCCCCAATCAGAGCGGTATATCTCAAAACGTTTATCGCTTTTTCTATCCGATTTTTCTTACCGCTTCTACTTACTGGCCAATCATAAATTGTGACTCATCTATCTTAGGAGGCGGTATACATCGATCGCTATGTCGATGTCCAATAAACCGCGTATGTACTATAACATAATATCTTTGATTCTAATATATTTTCAATATTTTGTGCGTTTCTGAACTCTGTTGGACATAATTTCATTCGAGGAATAGTCCTAATAAATACCACGCGTGCTTTGAAAATTCTCTGATAAATTCCACAGCACTCGTGGCTTTACCTATGATAAATAATCTTGTTCCACGTTGTATTATGTATCGCGTGAGATATGTTGCGCACGGCAACGAATACAAATCTGAAGTAGTTCTTGACATTTTTGAAGATGTAGTACTCAGAGTAAAAATAAGTTTCAAATAAACAACTGAGTGTTGCTATAAAGAACTATATAACCAAAGAACTATATAATATTTTCAAACGCAGACAGATGGTGCTACGTGTAGGACGCAAAAGAAAAGTGTACGCAAATCGATTATCATCTGGAAAATACATTTGTACTTTTTTCAGATAAAAAATCAATAATGAAATGGTGTAACTATTGCCGTAAATGTATATTATCCGAGCTAAACACTCATTCAGCATTTCTAACTCGTGTGTACTATATGTGTGTTTAGTCGCGTGTGTGTATGAGTGTGAGTGTGTGTGTCTGAGAGAGGGGGGAGAGAGAGAGCACTTACGTGCGAATGAGAGAGCAGACCCCAAGCACTTGTTTCTCATTCACTGAAACACATTTAATCCTAATTCCCGCCACAAAGATTGAACTCTACTCGAAAATCCATCGACGAACGGATTTTCACAGAAACTATCAACATAGATGCGCGGAATTGGTTCGTTTTTTGAACGGTTGAGTTCGAATCAATTCCACCTGAAACACATCACGTACACATATTTTCCCTCCTTATATTTTCCTATGTATTTATTACAGTGGTTCTGTCTAGCCCCAGCGGATATCATGCCGCCGGATTCTTTATTTTAGAAATACATTGTCAATATTGGTTGTTGATGCAAATTTTTGAATGTTTGTGTAGAATGAAATGATAGAATATCTGTGAGAATTTTGTGAAATAAAAAACATAAAATTGCTTACTTTTTCTGCTATTAAGTTTAAGACCCGTAAAACTAAAGTGTAGCATGTTCACTGTTTATAAATTTATAGTTTTTGTGTAGAAAAGACACACTTCAATTGTTAATCCCTCGAGAACTGCAGTCAACAGTTTTTACGTCATCTGATTTATCAAAAACTAAATCTGATTAATATGCTTAAGAAAATAATATTGTAGAGCAATAAAGAGTTGAAGTTTCCTTGCAACAATATATTTTATTTTTAATTAATGTAAAATTTTCCAATGTGCGCTTGAAATTGGATACAGAAGGAAAGTTCTACCTCAGGTACTGTCGAAATTCACGTTGACGGGTGAGCGCGGCGAGGCCCGTGAAGTGAGCGAGCGTAATTGCCACTTCGTTTGCAAGCTTAAACAAACAAAATCAAAAAAAAAAAACGACATCAGTTAGACTTTTCAAACCCGAGTACTAGCCCTTATGGCAAGTCATATGATGAGCAGTGGCGTAATTATTAACTTCCAATTAATATTGACATTGGGAACTCAATAAAAACAAACACTAATAACAGCAATACCGTTTGTTACCCTTTATTTGAAGTTCTTAGTATCCAGTATTTTCAGAATCACGAGAACGGAAGATGTGTCTTTATCCCGGATGAAGTAATCAGAGTGTGTGAAAGCTTGGAACGAACAAACGTCACATTTAAATATTTAAGATAAATGGTTACATAAATTTGTTTTCAAAAATGTAATTACTATTGTTATTTATTCGCTCGTCAGTGGGGAATTTCGTATGGCCAAATGTATGTTTCTGGAAAACAATATTGGTTCGTGTGGTAGTTGAGCTGACGAGTGCTCGTGTTTCCGCGCATAAAGCAAGGAATAGCGCCCTGGAGCCACGTGCCAACCAATTATACGAGGATCCAGTGACAAACGTAGCGAAGTGCCCGTGGATGTAATTACTTGCTCAAACATTGCGGGATCCACCGCCGAAGACCCTGGTTGTCGATATAGTTGCTGTTTCAGGCGATCGATCCGAAATTTAAAGCGAGAGACACTTTCCCCGGAGTAAGTTGAAGTCTGAAAAATAATAGTTCTACGTAGCTCAGAGATTACACCTTATATACAACATTTGCATTTGAATAGAAAAATAATGGAAAAACAGAATTTAAAAACAAACAAATAAATAAAAATAATTGTAAATGTAATAAACCCACAACGTCGCCTCGGTTAGGATTTCAAAACGAGTAATGTGACTCCCTTCCGTGTGTCATAACGTTTTATTTTGTACTATATTATATTTTGTGTGTTCTGGAATAAGGAACAGGATTACATTATCGGTAACTGCATATTTTAGGGAGAATATATAAAGTTCTCCTATGATCAAGGAGAAATAGGCCTTGGTATATCATTTAGTCAAAAACAATATTGAATCAATTTGAACTAGTTTACAAAATGCCATGGTTGTTAATTACGTTTATTATCGTTTAGACTATCAACACTTCCTGACAAATTTGCGATTTTTATTCGCAACGTTTTAAGAAATCAGGATTTTCTGAGGCAATCTAATTTTATAGTGGGATCCATCCTCGGATTACATAGAACAGTGATAATTTTCGAAATTAGAACAGTGATCTTTATCTCTCAGGAGCCTGCATTTATTTCTCATCGAATGATTTGTATGTGTGCGAATAAAAAGAAATACGTTGTGCTGACAAGAAAATAGTGAAAATCCTGTAAATTGAAAGATTTTTTAAACGAATTGTTCAATTGCACTGGAACCGAAGCGCTTTTGGTATTTAGTTCATTAATTGTAATTAAGTCTGATTACAAACAAACTATTCTTTACTTTAATTAAAAAATAACTTATACCCTTAAACTACAAAATACTTATGCCCTGATGAAACTAAAAGACTGATATGTTCATGTAATGTACATTTTGTAAACAATACCCCCCACCAAAGGCGTGAAGGGCCGAACGGGTAGGAAATATTTTTTTAAAGATCTGTCTAATTAACCAATGCCCGGAGAATCTGGAGAACACCAATGGTCTGTGTTCATAGGGCCTATGACCTCTCTATACGCGAGAACAGGCAAGATGTGTCAAGCGTCAGTGTACTCTCTGTGACAAAAACAAACTCTATGAACAAAAATACTCATGAAAATACAAAAGTGAAACAGAATTATGAGAAAAGAAATTCTTATTGTTGATGTGTTGGACCGCTTTCAAGACACGTCAACCTTGAGAGAAGGCAGCCACCGAAACGGTGAGAAAGAACTGAAATTGCAGATAACCTTGCGGGAGGGTTAATTTTGGAGATAGTCTATTATAGTAGAAATCTTTCTCTTCTCCTCTCTCGATTGTTAAGCACATCAGAGAGTTGAGACTGGACAACCCACTGTCCTGCAAACCATCTTCCGTGCTATCCTCACGGATTCAGACCATGCCAGTCGCTGTCTAGCAAGCTGCTTGGCCAACCATGTTTTAAGAGACGATGACAAAGGTGGGGTGCTGAACGTGAATTGCGATCAGTACTTAAAAAAGCATGTTTATCTCTCGGCCAAATCCCTCATACCCACTAGTATATGAAGATAATTCGGAAGAAGGATTGGAATTTGTTTTTTTTGTTTTTTGTTTTTCAAAATCACGCGAATGTAATTTTTTTTAAATATCTTTCACGCCATTAATATGCACAGCTCTGTCGATTTACATTATTGCATTTGTAAGTGGCAATGCTTCAAATGACTTCCAATGAAGTTTCTCGAAAAACCAAAAGTTTTCCGTGAAAAAGAGCTTTAATTTCGCATTTGCAGTAACGCTTAAAAGCCATTTTCTTAAAAATGGCTCCAAATTTTTGAACGAAAAATTCCATTTAGGGCGAGGCTTCATCTTTCTTTAACATTCTTAAAGGAATATATCGGTTCTACTTTGAGTTAATAAAAATTTGTTAAGTTTTTTGAATTATTTGATTAATTGAATTATTGTTATTTGAAAAGTTGAGAAAATAAAAAAAAATGCTCTATGGGCGGTCATAGATGACAGCTGGCCATAGGATGGCACAAAGTCGAAAAGCTGGTCTAGTCTAAAAAAATAGAAAATGACCTAGTACGAAATAGTATGTGCTATTCTGTAGGATCAGAAGTTAATAATTCAAATGTATAAAATAAATCTTATGTCAAATGTTTTGGGAAGCAGAATAGTTCTATCATCCCTAGATAATAATACTCGTATATTATACATAAATTGACAAAAATTCTCCCACTTTTATTGGAAAACGATTATTCCTGACGTTCCTCTCACTTCAACTAATTTAAAACTAAAACAACACAAATACTTTCTGTAAGCGTGTCTATCTAAAATTTTACATTATAGATAAATGAATGTGTTGTTATATGTATTTATTGATACCCGAATATGAATAAATCAACATATTGAAACAATATAGTGTTTTGCAGATCAGAACCGTGTTAATGAAAGTATAAAATATCAAATAAAATTAAATTAAAATGTAGACGTGCACAATTATTTATCAATGTACGTTATATTAACTTCCAAACGAACAAACTGACTATAATTTCAACCTGTGTGAGCTTCTAGATATATAAAGGCATAAAAAATGCTGTAATACGCTCATATAATGAGATTCGGAAATCTAAATCCAAACTTATAACAGCACAGAATTTGCATGATAATGCAAAAGCATATAAGCCATACTTGAGGATACGCCGGAATCCGAACAAGCCTACTGTCACGAGCGCTTTGCGAATCTGCCTCCGGCGGGACACTGTCCCAGCGCCGGCCAAGGCGAGATTTAAGAGGAAAGAATTAGCGCGGCCTAAGCCGAACCCCATTTGGAATGCAAATGCATGCAAAATCGATTAAGCGAAATGCGATTATCAAAACAAGATGGTTTTTATTAAAAGAGTGATAGTCTTCCAGCTCGAGAAGCTACATTTTACGGAGATAACACAGTACAAACAAGCTGAGAATGGAGTGTTTAGCTTAAAGACCGGCGGAGGAGGACCGGAGGAGAAAATTAAAATTTGGCGGAAGGAGAGGATTTATTCCAGTTCTTCCGGAGCCCGCGTTAAAAGAGCGGCTCATACTCGGAAAGAGACGAAACGGCGAGACGACAATCCGCCCTTAAGTAGAGGGCCTAACTCTTCAAAGCGTCTCGTCGAAATGCGTCAGCTCATTTGCGGGAAAGTTTTCTGGCAAACATACTTTTCTCTTTAATTTTCACGGCGTGGGCCCACCAAAAGTACGTACGGAGTGCTACGGAAATACTGGTGGATTTTTGCAATGGTGGACAGTTTACACGAGTAGGTTATACAGAAACGTGGAATGCTGCGTTCCAAATTCGACGGGTATGTGATAGGCATGAAAGAATTTCATCAATTTTAATAAACGATTGTTATGATTTATTTCCTGTTGCTTTCAAAAAACTACACTCTCGATCAAATAACACACATTACGTACATTCAAGTTGATGGTGATGTTGGTGATACTACTCATTCAAAGAGTGAGAGAAAGCTTTTGAGGAGAAAATAGTTAAGTAAAATGATTATGTAAATTTTAACTCCAATTTTTTCCAGAACTGCGTATTAATTTCTCTTCTTAGTAATTAAATACATAAGGTGGTTAACGAGTGTTATCGTCATTTTGAAGCTTATCCGCGTATTCGACAACTAAAGGGCTGAAAAATTTACTGTTTTCTCTCGCACAATTTACGATAATAATCGCACGTTACGGTTTTTTAAAACTGCCTTGAAAGCATGATTTCTCTTCTATCTTCAGAAAAAACAAATCTCTGGAAATGTTGTCTAACAGAAAGTTTACTAAATGCTCTCCAAGGATTTTCTAGACAATCAACTGCCATTTGGAGTAAGCTTATCCCCACACATCGCCTGATAATCCATTGGCATACAGATACTGAAGGCCTCCCTCGAAATGGCAGTTGAAGTTGGCAGTGCTCGAGAATGCGCTTCGCAGCAGCGGCTTCTGGAACCGCGAGAGAGAGAGAGAGAGAGAGAGAGAGAGAGAGAGAGAGAGAGAGAGAGAGGAGAGGGAGAGGGAGAGGAAGAGAGAGGGAGAGGGAGAGAAAGAGAGAGGGAGAGGGAGAGAGTAAATAACTTTCTTCAGTCACCGGGGAACGCAAATTCAATCGCGTGGGGTGCGCGACTCCGAAAATAGAGACGGCCGCAGTGAGGGCGGTAATTTCATTGACGCGCGAAAAGGCGCAGCAGCTGCGTCGTTTGCCGCCGGCGCCACCAGGCGTCGCGTCGCGCGCGCGATTATCCAATGAGAATAAACACACCAGCGTGAGGAGGCGTATGGGCGAGTCGAAAACCTGTGGCGGAGTGTTTTAAAGTCACGAACCGCTGTTTTTTTATGTGCCTACTCGGGTCGGTCGTTGCATTGTGAAATGCAGTAGTTGTTGTTGAAATGAAGGGATTCCGATACTTAACCACAGAAGGAAATATTTTATAAAATTCTGATTGATCCGACACTGTTTGCAACACACTATCACAATCAGAAAAAAAAATTGGGAAGCATTTTCCTCATTTTCAAACAAAATTTCTTTGGTAAAATGGCCAGTTAAATATACACATATTAATATCAAGAAACAATTTCGTTGATGTAATTTCACTGCCGGAATCGCTATGTTTGATTTGTGACTGAATATTTAATCTAATATAGTAGCTTAATGAATTAATTCGTTCGGTGCGTGCAGCTCAAAGCTTTCCTGCACTGGAGCACCTAGTGAAAGCTTTGCCAAACCCGTTGTCATAGTTTTTTCCTTCCAAAATATATTTCATTTGATTCAGCGTCACATGGTGAAATCCATCCTGTTGAATTCCACAATGCTCCACCATTATCGATTTCTTCGTAATATTTGAACAAAATGTCTTCTGATAAAGTAATAAGAAAGAAAACGTCACAAAATCATGAATTATAGTAATAATATCTATATGGTTAAAATATTAAAAATATTTGTAAAGAAAGAAGTCCGATTTTTACTCAATATTTTTCTTTAAATGAAAATTAATAATTATATATGATGTATTGGGTTATCCAATAGGATTTATTTCACATTGCTCACTGCAACATTCATGTACGAGTGTAAATGTTACACCTAAAAATAAAACATTTCAATTACAGTTTTAGGAAACTGTATAACACTGTCTTTACAGTGAATAGTGATTTATTGTTCGAGAATTTGTAATTCTTTCTCACTTCATTAGGCTTAAACATAACTATTGGTCTATATAAATCAATATTTCTGGAAATTTCTATTTATATAATAGTGCATATGTAATACTTTGCAACATTTTTACATCTTTCGATGCTGTACGATGTGATCGCAACGATTTTTCTACAAATCAAACATTAAAACTGTTTATTATTTAATTTTCTGCGCTACTTAACGAAGATACACATTAAAACTCGATCTCCTCCAGTAGCACTTTGTGAGAGATTCCTAGGCAAAGCGGTCAAAGCGCTACTTTCTCCCGCCGAGAGTCAAATCCAGGTCTTTCAATTGGTGGAGAATAGATTGGTGAAAGTGGCAGATTTTCTCGATGTTCTGCACCTCATTCTTCCATCCACTCCTTTATGATAATTGTTCATCACACACAGCATCCCAATGTTCATAGATTAAAGGGCAATAGATTTGACTGCAAAACTGGCAACGTTAAACGTTTTCATACGATGTAAAGGCATCCACCCAAGGTAATGCCCAAGGTAATTAAGTACCTTGATTGTAAGAATTTACTCTGTAATGCAAATTGTATTTCTTATTTCTTAATGGACGGAAGCTACGTAATTCTAGAGTGTTAAGAAAACTAAGAATATTACAAATCAAATTCCAGGAACAATTCTTGAGAACCAAGCCATTAAAAACCAGCAAGGAACCAAAGTTTAAATGTTTTTATAGGATAACATGATTAAAACATTTGTAGAATCAGTAACTATCATACTCCCAAATAGAAATTACGAAGTTCAATACTTTATTGCACTATTTGTTAAAAGTATTTTGAAAACTAATAAGTAACCGCATCTTATATCAAAGAATGACACAATTCCTGATCATCAGTTACAATTAAAAGACTGCAATTAGCAATAAAATAAATTCATAGAATTGTAGTCATCAAATAAACAGTAGAAAAGAAAATCTATTCGTACGATTTTATTTCGTAGAAATACGCGGGTTTGATACAGTTGTCAGTAATGTTAACCGTACAAAGACATTTTTTTTGGTTCATTTTATATATTTTTTTCATTTACATTTCGGTTATGGAGCAAAATCGTCCATGCGAATATTACGAATGAGCAGCGTTCTACTACAGTACCGATCGGCAGATATATAATTTCCATTTATGTGTCGTATTAAAACATCTATGGCAAATTAAAGTCAATACCGTTGTTTATGAATTAGAGAAGATATGAATTAGACAATTGCATCATGTTAAAATCGATCAATTGGTGGATCGCTGGGCAAGTCGATCAAGTGGTGGATCGCTGGGCAAGTCGATCAAATGGACGATCGCTGGGCAGGTCGAGATAGTGGTGGATCGCTGGGCAAGTCGATCAAGTGGTGGATCGCTGAGCAAGCCGATCAAGTGGACGATCGCTGAGCAAGCCGATCAAGTTAACGATCGCTGGGCAAGTCGATCAAGTGGACGATCGCTGGGCAAGGCGATCAAGTGGACGATCGCTGGGCAAGGCGATCGAGTGGACGATTGCTGGGCAAGTCGATCAAGTGAAGAATCCCCGATAGTATGATATTGGGGATCTATGACCTATAGGGCATTAGTTAACTAACAAATTGTGGGGGACATTTTTATATTGTATAATCTGTCGTAGTGGTACGACGAGGTTAAGAATGTCAACGTTTCCTATTTTCAGAAATTCCACAAGTAACAGTAATAATCGGACGTATGCCATCTTATAGTGTGTAATTCATTAAATTTATATAAGATATATATAAAAATATTTGGAACCAATTTGAGATAATTTGAAAAAGTGACATGGGTTTAAAGGGAAGTAATCCCAAAATTTGAATTCTTTTCGAATTTACAAGACTGCAAGTTGGATCAGGTCGAGTAAAGAATACTCATTTTGCAAAAGAAAATTGTTAGAAAAGTTTAGTCACTAGCGTTGTTCAGAGACGGACGCACAGACGGACAGTAGGACGGGCGTTTTGGAATAAACAGCGATTTAAAATAGTGTTTTTGGCATTAAGGAACCGTAAAAAGATAATTCTGACTACACTACGTATTGGAGAAAGTACGTTTTAGAGTCTACTACGTAAAGGACCGAGAGAAATAGTCTTTTATAGTATAAAGGGGAAGCAAAACGTAATTTACAATCGGAAAACGGCTTTTTCTCCTCAACGGTACCTTTCTCTATATTATGTGTGCTAAACACACGTACGTACCTCGGAAAGTACTCTTTTTACTTTATTTTTGTTTTTTACTTGTTACTTTATTTACGTAATCTTGTCGCATTTACATATGTTCTTAATTTTATAGGGATAAACTATTTTTTTCATTAACGCGGGTGGAACAAGGGCTAAAGATTTGGGTTAAGTGTTAATGAACAAATGATTAGAGAATAGAGGAAAATTAATGTGTAATTACTTTTTCTCTCAATGTATGCTTTATATTTATAATACATTTGTAATTTGTGATTATATCTTCGTATCACAATTATTGGTTTGGTTTACTTTTCTTCAAGTTCTTTTCACTTCCATGTTACTTTGTTCTCATATTGTAAGCATTATTACCCTTGATTCTATGCCTTTTCGTGAATTCCTTCATACTATGGCAAAATAGACGATTTTTTACTCCATGCTTCCACAACTGTAGTCCCTTCCGCTAATATTGTTTTTCTAGGTAAAAGTCGATTGGCAGTATCAGTAGGATAAGTTTTGTGAGTCGGCAGCTATTTTTCTACATGCATAGATAAAAGATAAGTTTATAGTAATGTAAAAAACTATTCACTAATAGTAACAAATACTATTACTAAACATATCACAAATAGAACCACTGAAAGTATTCACAAATATTTTAGTTGTATTAATTTTAGTTGATCTTCACCTATTACTCTCTCCATGTGCTGCCCGCTATATCCATTTCAGAAAACAGAGTTACATAGATGAATTTAGAGTGCTCGCTGCATTTCTAGTAAACATTATTTCGTGTAATGGCGGACCAAATGAATAGCATTTTGGATTGCGAACCTCTTATGTTTTCCACCAGATTTTAAAAGAGCACTTGCAAAATTGGAACGCAATATCTCTAATGTTTCTCAAAAGTATTGGTTATACATACACACACATTTTTACATTTTAGTATTAACAAATTTATAGGTGTTTCAAACAATGGTTTTTCACGTCAGAAAATTAGCAAGAAATTAAGAAATTGTAAGTACTCGTATTTTTAAAACATTCAACTTGTCCTGGGATAGCAAAATGTTGAGAAGTAGCAAGTAGTCGTAGAATATTGACTTCGCTTGGAGTCGCCCCCGCCCCCGCCCCCGCCCCCGCCTTCGCCCTCGCCCTCGCCGCCCACGCTGCTGTTGGTGCGGCTCGCTGCAGTGGCAGCTTCGCTTCATCAATCTTGGCGGCGGAGGCGGCGCCCGGGAGGCTCCAGCGCCGTCCGACGCCTCGCAGGCTCTTCTGCGCTGCAGCCCAACACAACGCGGCCTCTGCGCCCGACGGCTGCGCCACCCGCTCCTCCCCCGGCCCCGCATCTGCTCCCCTTGCCGCCACCAACCCACCCTGGCGCCCGGCATCGCCTCCACTCTCAACTCGGCCTTCGTCCCCGCTCCGCTCCCCGCATGACACACTTAGCAAGCCAGCTCTCGGCCTCCGCTCCCCTCTCATTTTCCTCTCCAATGCCCTTATCCTTGTCTCAACCCTCTTCCCCGTCCTCGCCTCCGCCCCCTCGTCTCCGTCCCCTCGTCTCCCACCCCCTCGCCTCCGCCCCCTCGCCTCCGCCCCCTCGCCTCCGCCCCCTCGCCTCCGCCCCCTCGCCTCCGCCCCCTCGCCTCCGCCCCCTCGCCTCCGCCCCTCACCGCCCTCCCCTCGCCTCCACACCCTCGCCTCCGCCCCCTCGTGTCCTTCCCCTCGTCTCCGCCCCCTCGTCTCCGCCCCCTCGTCTCCGCCCCCTCGTCTCCGCCCCCTCGTCTCCGCCCCTTCGCTTCCGCCCCCTCGTCATAGCCCTCACCATTGCTTTAAACCTTAATTTCGCTCTCAGTATCACTCGTGCCTCTCACGTCGTCTTGCACTGCAGATCTCGCCTTTCATCATCGTTGCTGCGTTACCATCAAACTCAGCTTCATCTTCATGACCTACGGCATTACGAACGCCATTTGAAATATCCGTATTGTTACCATTTACTATTCCTGTAATAATTGTAAACAGCATAATCTACATTGCTGTCATCAACACTACCACAATTATATCACATCATACATCATATTACATCAATCGCATAATCATATCACATATTACATCAATCATATCTAACCTCCATTAATCCCGCTTCAGAACCATTGTAGCTCCTGCAATCTTGCACCTCTCTCCGTTCTAATCCCAGCGCTTCTCCTTCTTAGGTTTATCACCGTCTCTGTATTGGCTGCTCCTTCAGTTCCATTGCCACCGACCCCACATCTCTTCCGCCCCAGTGTTGCCTTGAGTGGCGTCGACAAGCGAAGGGAGGCCAAAGGATGCCCCTCGGCGGAGTTCATTATACAGAGAGCCCACCGGTAACAGGCGCGCTGACAGTGCGGGGCGAGCGACGGAGATGCATCGTCTTCTGCCCACGTGCTCTCCAGGAGTGGGATCATGCGGAGTTCAACCTCTTCCACAATCCCTTACAGTTGCCGCGGAAATGTGCTTTCTGGAGAAAGGCACAATTAGCATAAACAATCTACGTTAGTAAATATCTCGCTTATTGATGTAAAGAATTGAAAAGTCGGATGGCGCAGTCAAAGTCTTTACGACAAAGTAGAATCGCTAGCTAGAAATAAATAATTGTATCTTCGTATTCAGCGAATGTAAGACATGTCACTCTTCTTGCATCTAAAAGTTTCAAATGACATTCACAAGAACATTATATTCGAAAAACTTTGTTTTTCATTTAATGAAAAAACCACATCCCCTTTGTCGTAAAAATTGACGACTATTAATTGAAATTCAGAAGAAAAGAGGTTAAAAATTATATCATAACCTTAACTACTGGGTACGAACTATGCGACATTTAGTGAAAGAATAAGATAGCTGTGTAAATTGTTAAATATTACTGGGTCAATTGTGATTTACGCTATTCGAAAAGTAATTTCTCAATTTTTCTCAGCATCGGAGAGTTCAATATTTGACAGAAGTTTCGAAAGGCGGTTTCTTGATAATGTATGTGTTCATTGGATTTGTAAAGGAAACTAAATAGTCACAACACAAATATTTCGACCACTTTCTCTCACAACAAGTTTGGCCGCGTCTGCGATGAGCAATTTGTATCCTGGTCAGTTCCAAGTCCAAGAGCATCCCTTGTAAGAAAAATATAAAAGTTATAATATAACTCGAGGGACCTGTACAATTTCATTGGAGGTCCTAAGTCTGGCGATACTATGTTAACCACTAATTACTCAATATTCCGCTTGTGTATACAAAAAGAAACATAAAACAAGTTATAGCCGTTGCATTTAAAAATGTATGGCATTTTAGGCATTTTAGTCATAGATTAATCCAACTTAGGCCCAGCTAGCGATGTTCCGGGCGATGTGGATAGACAGAAGGAAGACATGTGCTGATCATGTCGCAATCACACCACCGTATCCAACTTTTCTTAGCCTGTATCCGCTTTCTTTTATCACACAGCTATATGAACTGAAACGATTTGTGCTAGAAAGCTACAACTTTATATTTGCCCCGACCGGGAATCCAACTCCGGGTGCCTCACAGAAAACTGGCTAGCTGTTCAAGAACCATCTAAGGGGCTGCATTTAAAACCTATAATAAAATATTTTAATATTTATAATGGGGCGGATTTTGATGAAATGCCACTTTTTTCATTTCACTTTAAAACGATGCCTATTAGTATAAATATTAAGTTTGTTATGACGTAAGGAAATGATCCATTTGTATATGACATTTTTTAATTTTCAACTATCGATTTCAACTATGTCATTTTTACCCTTTTCCAACATGTTTAAAGAATTTTTTGCTGATTTAATTGATTTTAATGTCATGTGAATGGTACTTGCTTCATACAATATTTACGAGATGTAACAAATTCCTGAGTGGCCTATTCTATTTCTTCGATTATATAATATAGTGTAATGTGAGCCTTTGTCAATGCTATGTAATCTAAAGATCCTGTGACGCCTATCAGCACCATTGTCTGTTCGTCCGATTTCGCCATAAAGACAGAGTTTCTTGTTAACAACAGTTCAAGTTCAAACCAAAGGTTTGCAAGCTGAATTCACTTGAACGAAAGGAGGAAGCCTTGATTACATAAGCAACATATCCAACAGCTACAGTTGTTCATCTGAACTGGTTTTTATAAAAACATTTACGTTATTTTTATTTGCTTTTAGGGCATTTAAAAATAATTTAAGAGAGATCGTTTTTGGCAATTTTTTAGGACATCAAATTCCCCCTCTATAACTGATAAATTAGAACGTTGTTTAAAATATTGGTGCGCCTATCTAGTTGGGGTCCGAAGTACGTGCGAATGTTGCTGATGTATTAATCCACCTTGAGGACTGTCTACAGCACAGAAGGAAGTCTCATGCAAGAAACGTTGCAACGTTCGCGACGGCAACCCGACGCGTGAACGCTCATCAAAGTCGGCGTTGAGCTCGCGCGTGTTTTTGCGGGACAAACGAGGCGCCGCGCCAGATCAAAGGCAACGGCGCTCGTCAAGGCATAATGACAAATTCTCCACCCGCCCCCCCCCACCCCCCGCGCAACAGCTGCGCTACGCACCTCACAGAGCCTGCCTTCCATGCCCCTGCCTCACGTTTCTCTGTTGTCGCTGGCTTTGCGTTGCCATTTTTCGCACGCTTTCTCTTGGGCTCTCTAAGTAAATGTACTAATTCCCTTCGAGAGAGAAATGTGTTAAAACTAATAATGAATATTGTTGAAGTTTTGAATAATTAAAAATCTCAAAATTGTCGCAGTTTTGACTGTCGATAATGTGATCATTCAACAAAATTAATGAAAGGAATTGTTTTTTATGAATCATTTTCAGTGTAAGTATGAGATTTGAATTGCGGAAATTGGAACTGCGGAATTGCGGATTGAACTGAAATTAATTGCACAAAGCCTGTTCTTAATATTCTTGCTCTCTAATAAATTGTTCTTTCGTGTTTCGAAAAGATAAAAAACTACCTAAAAAGACGTACTAAAAAGTAGCAACTGAATATGTTGGTGTTTTACTGTAATTGTAAAAATAGTTCAAAATAGTCTTATTTTGTAATATTAAGTAAACACGACTAATATATATTTACGATTATACAGCTAAAATATGAATACACTAACAATATATAAAGGAATTTAATATATAATTAGGAAATAAATAAGAACTGTAAGTTATTCTGAGAGTTGTCTTTTTTTAGTCAAAAGCCAGAATAAATATTTCATGCAAATATCGACGGATCGTACGAGCCTCTCCCTTAAGCTTCATCATCACCTTCATTTGCGGAAATTCACAGGTCGTGTGACGCCTTCACGTAGAACCTCTGTCGAGCCAAAGGGAGAAGAGGAATAGAACGAGCAGCAAGGACGCTGTGGGGAAACTGTAGAGGCGAAGAGGACGAAGTTTCGCCAACTGTCGACGCGAATAAAGTGGCCTTGTCACCATTGAGACGGCCGGCCCCCTCCCCAATCCGCCCGCACGCCACCTCCGACCCGCCCGCCTTCCCCGGCACACCACCCCCACAGTGCGGTCTACCTGCATCGTCCAGGCTCCACCTCCCAGATTCTGCCTTGCAGCCTCCGCCTTGCAGCCTCCGCCTTGCAGCCCCCACCTTGCAGCCTCCGCCTTGCAGCCTCCGCCTGGCAGCCTCCGCCTTGCAGCCTCCGCTTTGCAGCCTCCGCCTCGCAGCCACCGCCTCGCAGCCTCCGCCTCGCAGCCTCCGCCTCGCAGCCTCCGCCTCGCAGCCTCCGCCTCGCGGCCTCCGCCTCGCGGCCTCCGCCTCGCGGCCTCCCCCTCGCAGCCTCCGCCTCGCAGCCTGCGCCTCGCAGCCTCCGCCTCGCAGCCTCCGCCTCGCAGCCTCCGCCTCGCAGCCTCCGCCTCGCAGCCTCCGCCTCGCAGCCTCCGCCTCGCAGCCTACGCCTCGCAGCCTCCGCCTGGCAGCCACCGCCTCGCAGCCTCCGCCTGGCAGCCTCCGCCTTGCAGCCTCCGCCTGGCAGCCTCCGCCTTGCAGCCTCCGTTTTGCAGCCTCCGCCTGGCAGCCTCCGCCTGGCAGCCTCCGCCTCGCAGCCTCCGCCTCGCAGCCTCCGCCTGGCAGCCTCCGCCTGGCAGCCTCCGCCTTGCAGCCTCCGCCTGGCAGCCTCCGCCTGGCAGCCTCCGCCTTGCAGCCTCCGCTTTGCAGCCTCCGCCTCGCAGCCTCCGCCTCGCAGCCTCCGCCTGGCAGCTTCCGCCTCGCTGCCTTCGCCTCGCAGCCTCCGCCTCGCAGCCTCCGCCTCGCAGCCTCCGCCTCGCAGCCTCCGCCTCGCAGCATCCGCCTCGCAGCCTCCGCCTCGCAGCCTCCGCCTCGCAGCCTCCGCCTCGCAGCCTCCGCTTTGCAGCCTCCGCCTCGCAGCCTCCGCCTCGCAGCCTCCGCCTGGCAGCCTCAGCCTCGCAGCCTCCGCCTCGCAGCCTCCGCCTCGCAGCCTCCGCCTCGCAGCCTCCGCCTCGCAGCCTCCGCCTCGCAGCCTACGCCTCGCAGCCTCCGCCTGGCAGCCACCGCCTCGCAGCCTCCGCCTGGCAGCCTCCGCCTTGCAGCCTCCGCCTGGCAGCCTCCGCCTTGCAGCCTCCGTTTTGCAGCCTCCGCCTGGCAGCCTCCGCCTGGCAGCCTCCGCTTTGCAGCCTCCGCCTCGCAGCCTCCGCCTCGCAGCCTCCGCCTGGCAGCCTCCGCCTTGCAGCCTCCGCCTGGCAGCCTCCGCCTGGCAGCCTCCGCCTTGCAGCCTCCGCTTTGCAGCCTCCGCCTCGCAGCCTCCGCCTCGCAGCCTCCGCCTGGCAGCTTCCGCCTCGCAGCCTTCGCCTCGCAGCCTCCGCCTCGCAGCCTCCGCCTCGCAGCCTCCGCCTCGCAGCCTCCGCCTCGCAGCCTCCGCCTCGCAGCATCCGCCTCGCAGCCTCCGCCTCGCAGCCTCCGCCTCGCAGCCTCCGCCTCGCAGCCTCCGCCTCGCAGCCTCCGCCTCGCAGCCTCCGCCTCGCAGCCTCCGCCTCGCAGCCTACGCCTCGCAGCCTCCGCCTGGCAGCCACCGCCTCGCAGCCTCCGCCTGGCAGCCTCCGCCTTGCAGCCTCCGCCTGGCAGCCTCCGCCTTGCAGCCTCCGTTTTGCAGCCTCCGCCTGGCAGCCTCCGCCTGGCAGCCTCCGCCTCGCAGCCTCCGCCTCGCAGCCTCCGCCTGGCAGCCTCCGCCTGGCAGCCTCCGCCTTGCAGCCTCCGCCTGGCAGCCTCCGCCTGGCAGCCTCCGCCTTGCAGCCTCCGCTTTGCAGCCTCCGCCTCGCAGCCTCCGCCTCGCAGCCTCCGCCTGGCAGCTTCCGCCTCGCTGCCTTCGCCTCGCAGCCTCCGCCTCGCAGCCTCCGCCTCGCAGCCTCCGCCTCGCAGCCTCCGCCTCGCAGCATCCGCCTCGCAGCCTCCGCCTCGCAGCCTCCGCCTCGCAGCCTCCGCCTCGCAGCCTCCGCTTTGCAGCCTCCGCCTCGCAGCCTCCGCCTGGCAGCATCCGCCTGGCAGCCTCAGCCTCGCAGCCTCCGCCTCGCAGCCTCCGCCTCGCAGCCTCCGCCTCGCAGCCTCCGCCTCGCAGCCTACGCCTCGCAGCCTCCGCCTGGCAGCCACCGCCTCGCAGCCTCCGCCTGGCAGCCTCCGCCTTGCAGCCTCCGCCTGGCAGCCTCCGCCTTGCAGCCTCCGTTTTGCAGCCTCCGCCTGGCAGCCTCCGCCTGGCAGCCTCCGCTTTGCAGCCTCCGCCTCGCAGCCTCCGCCTCGCAGCCTCCGCCTGGCAGCCTCCGCCTGGCAGCCTCCGCCTTGCAGCCTCCGCCTGGCAGCCTCCGCCTGGCAGCCTCCGCCTGGCAGCCTCCGCCTTGCAGCCTCCGCTTTGCAGCCTCCGCCTCGCAGCCTCCGCCTCGCAGCCTCCGCCTGGCAGCTTCCGCCTCGCTGCCTTCGCCTCGCAGCCTCCGCCTCGCAGCCTCCGCCTCGCAGCCTCCGCCTCGCAGCCTCCGCCTCGCAGCCTCCGCCTCGCAGCATCCGCCTCGCAGCCTCCGCCTCGCAGCATCCGCCTCGCAGCCTCCGCCTCGCAGCCTCCGCCTCGCAGCCTCCGCCTCGCAGCCTCCGCCTCGCAGCCTCCGCCTCGCTGCCTCCGCCTCGCAGCCTCCGCATTCCAACTTCCACATCCAGCCTCCGACTACTCGTAGGTCTTCAGTTCGCCTCCTCAGCTCCACCCGCCCGTCCGCCGTCTTGCCCCTCAGTCCGACGTCGCCTTGTCCACCCACCACCAATTCCTGCTCCTCCTCTCGCCGCCTTTTCCACGGCCTCCAGGCGACATCGTGTCGACCGGCGCTCTCGCATTTATTCGGGGGCATATATTCGCATGAAAGGAGAGACCTGTTGCCGTTAAACAAACCCCGGGACGGGAATAAAAGACGCCCCGAGGATGCACTGTTTTACGACGCTATTTGTCAACTATTGGGATGTTGACAAATGACGAAGGTTGCCGAAGATGAAATTTCAGACGCTGTTATTTATTTAGGTGCTAAGTTCCAACGTTATGGCGTCGTTGCGTTCGAAAATTCTTAAATGAGATTCGTTTGATGCTTTCGAACCGGATCCATTGCTTCAACATTCGATCACCAACGACTCTTTTAAAGTTTAGTTTTTCTGCCAAGAATCCTAGAGTTTTTGGCATCATAGTTGTAATGTCAATCGAAGTTAATTTTTTATTACTTTGGCCTGGAACGCTACAATTTTTTTAGTTTTGTACGGGAAAGGAATAAATTTATTAATTCTCATTAAGAAAGTTAATTGTAGTATTTGTTCGTTACCTTCACAATGCTGGCAATATCTCCCTCACCACCAAGTCGTGTATGCATTTGTGATAAATCCAAGTACTATACAAATATTTGAAAGTCGTTGGACAAACGGTATTGAAGATTCGCCCAAACATGAAAAGAAAAAAGTAATCGACACATATGACAAATAGAGAAAGAAGATAATGCTTCATCTGGTAAATTTTCGGAATTTTTTATATATGTTTAAACTGAATCACGCGCTATAATTATGAAAACGATAATATTAAAAACCGCCGAAAATTTAAAATAATTACGTAAATATTATTACAAATATGTTGTTACAGTAACGGATGTTTTCACTCTCTATCACTCAGTACTATATACTAACTTGGTGTTTTTTCCAACGCTTTAAACAGATTTAAATGTCTTTTCATGTCTATTAATTTGAATTCTTTAATAATATTAGAAGAACACGAAAATAATGACCAGTTACTGATCTGCAGATTTTCTCGTTTGGAAAACAGGACTGTGACTAACCCTCACTGAAGAATAGAAATACTCAATTAACCTGATTAATATATGTAGAATGCAAACGACAGCCATTTCCATATAGTCGTTATGTCTACGTCGTTCCTACTTCACTCTGTCCTCACCTCATAGTCCCTAGAGAAGGCCTCCTAATCTTACAATATCATCTTGCGGCCTACGTCGCCTTCTCAGACCTGGTTGGATACTCATCGCTAAAGCCATTGCGCTCACTCTTCCTATCGTCGACCTCCAAATCCCTGTATCCCACACGACGCGACGCCAGCCGTGCTGCTCTCAGCGCCCACGCAGCCTTTAGCGCCGTCACCGTCTACATCAGTCACACCGCTCACTCTGGTCACGCCCCACTCTGACCTCGCACAGTACAATGACGTTGACGACCCCACTGACGGCGGTGATTATGCTGTCCTCCCCGCTCACACCATCCTTCGCACCTAAGACAACCCTTTCATTTATACCATGCTCATGCCAATGCCACCCTTTCCGCTCACGCTTCGTTCACTGTCCTTTCATCCTCATAGCTTCCTCCTTGCCGCTCATTCCTAGGTTGCCGCGTATTCTATCCTTGTCGCCAACGTCATTCGTGTCGCCGACGTCATTCTTGTAGCCGACGTCGTCCTTGCCTCCCATACCATGCTTGCCACCCACGCCATAATCTCTTGCCTTCCATTCCATCCTTGTCGTCGACGCCATTCTTGTCGCCCACGCCATTCTTGTCGCCCACGGCATTCGCGTCGCCCCCGCCACTCTTGTCGCCCACGCCATTCTTGTCCACGCCATTGTCGTCGACACCTTCCTCGCCATCCATGCCATCCAGGTCTTCCTTGCAACACATACATAAAAATGTAATGCCATCCGTTCATAAGAATGCTGCCCACACCATTCTTGACATAACGAACGCAGGCCTTCCCACCTAAGCAACCCTTACCACCTCCATAATCCTTACTGCCCCTGACACTCTTGCTGCCACACCATTCTTGCCATTCCCGCAATCCTTGCAACTCACACCAACCTTGTCAGTTCCATCCTTGTCACGCCCGCCATTCTTACCACCTCTCTATTCTTTCTCCCCACTTAATGGACGTTCTCATGCCATCCTCTCCCCAAGTCATTCTCCCTACCTACGTACCTTCAACGCTCGCGCCGTCCTGGTCACTGATGATATTCTCACCAATTAAGTTATTATCATCGCCCTCGCATTTTGCGATACGCAACCTTACCGCTCGCTTCTCCGCTTTCCTCTTCCTCGCCTCTCAAGCCATTCGCTCTCCTCGCACCCCGCAGTCCTCGTCTCCGCCCTCGCTTTCCAGCTCCCCCCCCCCCCACCTTCCCTGAAGGCCCCGGGTGCGCCTCGTCGCGGGGACGTGACGGATGAGTGTGTTTCTTCAGCCAACAAAACACTCGACACCGCGGGGGGAACAATGTAGGCGGAGAACAATGATGGGGAGCGACAAAGACGCAGAAGATGAGGCGATGAATATGAATAAGCAGCCTGGAGATACGCCGTCGGTGGCATCGGGATCTGCAGCAAAGGAAGTGCGCTGCAAAAAGAAGAGTGTTTGAAGATCAAAGATCGATTGCTTTTAAAAAAGAAAGGTTGCGAAATATGTGCAAACACCTCATTGTTCCAGGGTATAAAGAAACACCGGCTATAAATAATTCATTGGTCAACTTCCCTCTAGAATTCTAAAACAAAATTAAGCAATTAATATTTTTTTTAATTCAGGATCGAACAACAATCATATTCATTCAAAATTGTTTGTACTTTTTCAATACATTACATTCAATACATTCGTTCTGAAAGCCCCTTTTCAAGAGACTGAATGTAGAAGCAACACGTTTTCCTTCTTTCTAAAGCTGACTAAAGAAAACAGACAAACAGATAAATGATCTATCAGAGTGTCGAACGAATGGAAAGTGGAACCTGTCTTGCGGACAACCGAGAGGGCGGGCAAACGGCCAGGTACAGTAGTATCACTTAATATACAAAGAGAAAATATCTTTGTATGTTTGACAACCTGGAGAACCGCGTAAGTGTGCTGGATCGTATGAGTACGGTATAATTGCAATCAATAACAGTGGGTTCAATGCAGAAAGATTACTTATGACAACAGGGCATCCAATCGTCATTGTGAAAAAATGTATTAAACAAATTTAAGTGCGTCGATCAGTAAATCAAAATAACCACAAATAATATAAAAAATATTTGTGGAAACTAGCTAATGAGAAAATATCCAAATATTTTTTTTATTTTAAAAGCAAACTAGAGGTAATGAATGGATTCGTCAACACCGCCACTTATGGGGACAATGAAAAACATTCACTACGCTAACGGGACTAATGACTATGTTGATATGTTAAAACTGTGCGTGCATGAGCTGACGTGTCGGACCGGACGTGCTGACCGGAAACGTCAATCGATCAATTGGCAAGTGGACGCGAGAAGAAGAGGCGGATGGTCGCGTGGCGCGGTACGGAAGCGCGTACGGGTCGGTGGTTGGGGCGGAGCGGTCGGGTTAGCGCGCGATCCGCTGCCCAGCGCCTCATCCGCGGCGCGGAGGCCGATCAATAGCCCGGTGGGCATTCGGCGGCACTGGGCGTGGCGGGGCGGGCCAAAGAGCAAACGACGCGAGGCGAGGCGTCGCGCAGCTGCGCGGGACGACCGGATGAAGCGTGACCGACGGCACTTGGCCGAGCGGCAACGAGCCCGCGCCACGCCCCCGCCCCCGCCCCCGCCCCCTTCGCCCGTTGACCGCCGCCCATCGCCCACTGGCCGCCGTTTGGCGCCGGGCGAGGCGGGTCGCTTTCCACGACGTGTGGAGTGATAAAGTCACTGGCGTCGCTTCAAGGGTCTTGAGTAGAGCCCATCGCAATGGATGCGAAGAGCACTTTTCTGCGGTCGGGGTTACCGGCAAAAGCAACGTTTAAGACCGGTAATGAAAAGGGCTGCATACTGGCCTCACATCAAAATTTTTGTGTTGACGAAAAAATGCGAATACTTGAAATACGTTGGGTCAGAGCGCAACTGTAGTGAAATTCGCCTCGACCCAGCAGAATTCAGTAATGATTCCTGGGAAAAATTTTAAGTGAAAAATAAGCAATTATCAAGAAAACATAACTGAAGCCACTTTCTCGAAACACAGTAAAAATATCCCCTTTGGAAATGCTATATAAGCCCTCTATTAATTATATATGCTTATGCTATATAAAGTTAATACGCTAAGGAAAGAGTCGCCTAGTACAATTTTAAAGAAATGATCCCTATACAATCCCCTTACATGTACTTCTTTAGTTAGAATAGGAAATTATCTCCTAGTTCTGCGTCAATGAGGTTTAAGAGGAAATGGTAATTCGCGTCGAGATGGTGCTGGCGGAAAACAAAGGGCGCAATCTACCTACAGCACACGTTACGCTGCAACACCCTTTACTGTTGCTCATAACTTGGAATCAGTTCATAACTAGGCCCTTTAAATCGTGTTTCCGAATACCCAGACACTATTTTTTAATTCCATTTCTATAAAATGAGATTTTTTAACTTTCTCGAATACTGATTACGCAGAATTGAGAACATATTGTAATAATGCGGGAAAAAACGATTTTTCTGTGAAAAAAACCCTTATTCCGGGCCTGGGAATAAACATTGTCTCTTTATGTAGTAAATTTCTTCCTCTAAACCGTTGTGAAATAAGAACTTCAGAATTTGTTCTAAAATATCAGTTCTTTAAAAAACAGGTAACGTACAATCTTTTACAAACGTAAGTAGTTTAACTTTATTTCGCCCGGACTCCAGGCTGTGAAAACGTGATGAGCCCTATTTGAGGGATGTGGACCTTCACTTGAACCTCCAGAGATGAAAGGATAAGTTGTTCGATTCGCTTGGAGTATGGAGGAAATAGGAGCTCAATCTGACTGTGATTGATCTTATGACACATCAAATTCTGGTAGAATATTTCATGATCTTTCATATTCTTCTTTTATTGAGATCTCTTGCTAGCAATTTAGAGATTAATGCTAGATATTAATTACACCGAAAAAACTACCAAATAAGGCGAATGGAGGATCATCAGGCGTTTGACTGACAGTCGTCTCATTTTCGGGTCTGCTTAATCATTACTGAATCTCTCATATCAAATGTGATATTAATGAATTTGCGAAACGTTCTGGAACTATATAAAATCCAATTTTTCGAAATGGTATTTCATTACTTTTTTATTTATGACGCCAATTGTTCTCCATTGTTGTTTAAATAATTGGACAATGAACAAATAATAAATTTTAACATTATATATTTATACTACTATTTTAACTTTCCAATGTCTATTGGAAGTCCAATGTATAGCGAAATGGAATATCTAATGAAATTATTTCTACTAGTAATTGCCAGTGTACACGTATTCATGTGTTGTGGAAGGATTTTGTAAGAGATTAGCTTAAATTCGTTACTGCCTTCTATAAGATAGAATTGACAGTCTGAATAGTGGAAATATCATTTTTAAGATTAAATTAAATATTTAAATTGCATTCCTTTGAAATAACACAGCATCTTCTCTTTCTCTTTCTCTTTCTCTCTTTCTCTCTTTCTCTTTCTCTCTTTCTCTTTCTCTTTCTCTTTCTCTTTCTCTTTCTCTCTTTCTCTTTTCTCTTTCTCTTTCCTCTCTTTCTCTCTTTCTCATTCTCTCTTTCTCTTTCTCTCTTTCTCTTCCTCTCTTTCTCTTTCTCTCTTTCTCTCTTCTCTCTTTCTCTCTTTCTCTTTCTCTCTTTCTCTTTCTCTCTTTCTCTTTCTCTCTTTCTCTTTCTCTTTCTCTCTTTCTTTCTCTCTTTCTCTTTCTCTCTTTCTCTTTCTCTCTTTCTCTTTCTTCTCTCTTCTCTTTCTCTCTTTCTCTTTTCTCTTTCTCTTTTTCTCTTTCTCTCTTTCTCTTTCTCTTCTCTCTTCTCTTTCTCTCTTTCTCTTTCTCTCTTTCTCTCTTCTCTCTTTCTCTTTCTCTCTTCCTCTTTCTCTCTTTCTCTTTCTCTCTTCCTCTTTCTCTCTTTCTCTTTCTCTCTTTCTCTTTCTCTCTTTCTCTTTCTCTCTTTCTCTTTCTCTCTTCCTCTTTCTCTCTTTCTCTTTCTCTCTTTCTCTCTTTCTCTTTCTCTCTCTCTTAGCTGATATTTTTCTTCGATCTTTAAATATTCCATTTTCCCTTTTCTTAGTTCTAGAAACGTAAACTACTATTTACTACAAATCTATGAGATCCAACATTGACGAACCGGTTTATATTACTCTTTTATGACAAACGTGTATTTTTTCTCGGAATGATAGAACTGAACTGGAATGTGACATTTCGTTGGTCTGAGATTTTTAAATATTAACAGACCTGGTCATTAATGTTACTAGCACTCCCATATTATTAAATTACAAGTTAGTGAATAGTATGTTCGTAATAATGTGCAAAATGACATGTACTAAAGAAGTATATGACACACTAAACAAAGAAATTCTTGCCGGTGAACGTATTTAATTGTATCTATTGTTGGCTAATGTCTTCCGTTTCACAAGGACATCGTTGTTTCGTGTGCACAATTCTCTTTGACGTCTTACAGTCAATATTATCGAAAGGAAAGTACTTGAATACAAATGGATTATTGTCTAAACAAACTGACTCTGACATGTAAAAAAGCAGTAAGTTTTCTCAGGAGAGGGAAAAGGTATAACTTATTGCTTAAAAGCACACTTCTCGAAATCATATTTCTTATAGTGCAACCTTTCTTGGCAAACTCCGGGATGCACATTAGCCAAGGTTTCTACATTAGGCGTCAACATCAGTGAATCATTAGTGGAAGGATGCAGGAACGACAAATGACACTCACTTTGCTCACGCTTTTTTGCTCTCAAGTGAATGGACTACGGCAGAGTTACACACCCACCAGATTTCGTGGAAGCTACGACAGTGGCGAGGATGGATTGCAATTACTCTTTACAAGGTACCCGGACCACTTCATATCCTCCCTCATGAATGAATAATAACTATCCTCATCTCTGCCGACTGGTCACTTGTTTTGTTCGTCAGCGGCAGAGTGAAACTCGCCGTTCGCATTTCGGAGCTCCAATTTCATCAGAGTAAATTTCCGGTTTTCCAAGGCCGAAAATAACAGCGAAGGCAAAGAACACGAGAAGTAATCGCTCCCTGAACAGAAAACGAATGTCGCGACCGAAGGCAAAACAGAAAGAGCACGAGAGCTCATCAAGGACGAAAGGAGCTTGGCTGTAGTGCAGGCAGCAAAAGTACAATCTATTAGAAAAGAGGCGCAAAAACGTGGTTCGTGTCCTATGCGGGCGCTTCTCTTGCCGATCCCTCGACTTCCATCTCCACAACGGTTCCGAACAAATTCCCTCTACTTCAGGACTGCACGAATTCAGCCCGCTTGCGTGCTGTTGGTGCGCTACTTCGGCCCAACTGAGAGACTGTGAGGTGATGTTACTTTTGATTGAATGATTAGCGATTCCAGGTGCGTCAACTGCCAAGGTCATTAGTCCCGGAAGTGTAATGCATACTTGTATCAGTAGGTCGAGGTGATTTCCCTCCGCTGGGTGGTGAAATACGGCACCGACCATCCGTCGGTTAATGGGATTTTCCCAACCAGGTATCTCCCACCACCGGGTTACCGCTCCAGCCGGGACAAGCTCTGTGCTCTGTGGTATGTGTGGTAATGTAGTGTATACAAGTGTAACTGTGTGTACGTAAGGGGTGAAGATAGGACAAGAAAGAGGAAAGAAAGATCGCGCGCGGTCCGTGGCCTGTTTGATGGGGTACTGCTCCGGCATTCACCTGGTATTAATCGGAGAAACCAAGGGAAAACTACTGATCAGAGCAGCCGGTCGCTAGAATTCTTCTCCACACAGCGACTGAATTCGATTTAAGTAGTGTCGAAAATCTTGCCACCATCGGGACTCGAACCTAGGATCTCCAAATTAGAGGCACTGCAGTGACGTCTGTTGATGCCCTGAGCAACCCCTCCTAGTGTGACGTAATTTCTAGTTTGTGAGCATAAAGAGTTTACATTTTGATATTGTTTTATTTTGTGTTAAGAAAGTTAATGTTAATTTTAGTAATTTTCTTCTACAAGTATCGAGACTCAAATAATTTCAAGAAAGTAAATGTATCATTATATTGTGAAGTCAGTTGTTGAAAATATATGTATTTGGTTTGCAGCCCAGAAATAATTCGTTGTATTCATCTTGGCAGGCTTCTTACACGTTTTCAACATTTGTTTCTGGCCCTTTCATCATGATTAAAATTGTACAGAGTTCTCAGTAACTATTTCCGTTACACATTTTCTTCATGACATGCTATAAACACATCACTGCGCGTGAGATCAATGTTAACAGAAACATTTTTTCTATGGCAATTTCAAATATAGATTTAAACGGCAGTAAACATAAAAGGTACAATAGGAAAAACTATATCAGTTGAGAATTCATTAGACATTGTGCTAAGGAACTGATATTAATTTGATGTTGTTTCAGATAAAAGATGAATAATCTACTTAAATTACTTGGGATTATTAAGATCTACTCGTAGAGATTGGGTATTTTGAATGAACAGCTCTAAGCATTTTAAACTCTTAAGAAAAGCCGTCTCTTAACCACATCACTAGCCGTCAAACTTATTCGATGAATATTAATCGAATTCTACGATTTAACGCCCCGTTTTTTCCTGACTCACGCAACATTGTGGAACACAAAGATCTGATCGCCTCCTGCCTCTTTTACTGATGTCGTTACTGCTACCCCGTCTTTCTACTATTCCTAAGGGTTTGTAGGATAAAATTTTTAGTAAATTCGCCGTCACCCTCTGCGTTCCGTCACTTTCAGTGTCGCCGTCACCCTCACCCTCACCGTCACCCTCACCGTCACCCTCACCGTCACCCTCACCGTCACCCTCACCGTCACCCTCACCGTCACCCTCACCGTCACCCTCACCGTCACCCTCACCGTCACCCTCACCGTCACCCTCACCGTCACGCTCACCGTCGCCCTCACCGTCACCCTCACCGTCACGCTCACCGTCGCCCTCACCGTCACCCTCACCGTCACCCTCACCGTCACCGTCACCCTCACCGTCACCCTCACCGTCACCCTCACCGTCACCTTTGCGCGCACCCTTCCGTCTCGCCGAAACTCGTGGGCCTGCGTCGCGGCGTCGTAGACACCCCGTGGAAGTCCGGCCGGCGCGCATTAATCACCACGTGGCTGCAAAAAGCGCGCTCGTCCGCGGCAGCAGCACCGACGACGACCCGCTCCCTCTCCCTCCCGCTCCCCTCCCGCTCCTCCGCACGCTCAACAAATGAGGCTGGCCACCGCCTATGATAAAACACTCCCCTGGCGAAAACGTCGGCCCAGGCGGAAAAAAACGGCCACGTCCTCGCGGCACCTGGTAGTCGGCGCTGTCTCCGCCGTCGCTATCGTTTGCAGCCATACGCCGCAGCTGCCTTTCTTTCCCAGGCGTACCTGCATTAAACTGCCCCGCACCCGCACACACGGCGCGGTATTTGCTCCCTGTCACCCACGCACCCCGCCCACATCGCTCTCCCCCGCATTCGCAGCCCCCATCCGGGCTGCCTCAGCCATTGTAGCTTTTCACCTGTCATCGCAGGCAGATACGATATTTCGGTTTATTTTCTTTGTCATCTGGCACTTCGCGCTTGCAACTGCTACGTACTTGCAGCTGCAGGGTTTCATCAATTAAAATACCAGAGTGACAAAACATGGTCTGAAACTTCCACGTTTCTGTATACTCGTATCTACGTCATTTCCGGGTTAATATTTTTTTCGAATTTGTAGAATCACGCAAAGTTGGATTGTGCTGTTACTTTTTTTAATGAGAATTTGTGGAACTCTAACACAAGGTATCACACGTTAGCTACTATTTTGTGTAACCTATATGAAGGTACAGAAAGGCACATAATGTCTCGGGGGATTGCTGCAACTAATACATGCATGCCCGAATCTCCGATGATTGCTGGTTGACATTTCTGTATCAGTGGGTCCCTTGCACAATAAGTCCCTTGCTCAGCTCTATGGATAAAATGAGGGCATGATAAAGAGGAACGTATAGCGCTGTCTATGCCTGGAAGTGAACATGGAAACCAAGGAATCTGCATTCTACGTACAAATTCTGGTTGGATGAGGTCATTTCCGAGTTCTCCCTTTCGACCGCCAACCTAGATTTTTCGTACTGTTCACTTCTCATCATGCGCCAAACTTCTGAACCTGCACCAGGCCATTGTCATGAGGGTATTACTCCGTTGCTGGTACAAGAGAATAATCAAGAAACAAATGTCAAATCAGTATTTGCTTCTGTCAAGCATAAATGTTGAACGTTTTAGCAAATGAAACTTCTAGAAGACGTAAGATAAACATTGCGTACACGTTTACGTTTCTGTTTCTAATTTTTAGGAAAACGTCCGATATTGCGCCTGTCCTAGTAGAAAAACAGATCGAAATAGTCAAACTGTTAGTAACTTTACAATGTTATTTTAGTGACTTCGACTTGCAAGAATCTCTAAAAGAATTCTACTCATCGGTTTTCTTAGAGATGATCTATCGTCTTGTACTCATTATTTTTCCTTTTGGCTACAAATTTCAAACAATTCTACTTCTACACTCGTTTAAAAATGATAAAATTATATTTTAAGGTCACTTAATCCTATGATGCAGAAACTATTTCATTTCTTCTGCTTAGTTTACCTACTGCCAATAAAGGTAAGTAACAAAAAGCTAAACAAAAGCCTTTAAGAGAGAGATAGGCAACGACGGTGTAGCAGACTGACTGCTTCCCTTCTTACGTTGGAATCAGAGTTTAAATCCCGGTCGATCATGTGCAATTTGCAGTGGAGAATCCGCATTCGCGGCAGATTTTCTCGAATGTTTTCCCGTTTTCTTTTCGTTTTCTTCCACATTGGCTCTATCATTTATACAATACAATATACTTCGCCTACACCAAGTTTCTTCCCATCAAAATCATTCACCACCGCCGTCGTTACATTATCTTCCCTGATGGTGATCTTCGTGTGATGGATAACTATTAAAAACATATTGATCTTTGTGTGTTGCGGACATGCCAAATGCTGATGTTACCCTTTTCCTCCGGCCATTCGGGATTCTGGTGAACTCGGGTTTTTGACTCTGTGTATATATATATATATATATATATATATATATATATATATATATATATATATATATACATATTCAGGCTGGAAAGCAAAATGTGTCTCCACCGTCGTTGAAGTATAGTATGAATACACTTCTTTCCGTGCCCAACAAGTATATTTTCTGTAATTGAGAATTTTCCTCTATTCGAAAGCTGACAAAATATTTTTTTAATCATGTAATTTGTGCATTCTCTACTACACGGGAAATATATACCAGTCAACTAGATACATCCAAGAAAATTAATCCAGCCATTAAAATATAAACATGTTCGGAAATAAACTTCTACAATAAATTGAACCTTGAAATTTTCCGCGATAACTGTTAAAAGATCTTCCACAATCCAATTAAAACTCGAAATTTACCTGAAACATCAACTTCAAGACGGGAATTGTGTGGCTATGCAGGCGAATGAAAAGTTTTAGCAAAATAAAACATGTTCAGGGATGCTTTAGACGGAACATCGTGTAACTAGACATATTTTAGGAACTCGTATTTTACCATTTACTATAATCAATAGCAGTATAATTAATAAATACAAATTTCTTTTCAAATGATCAGCCGAAATATATACATTTTAGAAGCGCTCAAACGGAGACTCCGAATTTCGGAGGAAAAAATATGATTTGGCATAGAGCAATAATAACACTGTTTAACAAAAATGGTGAGCTACATTCAATAAACAGGCCAGAAATCCAGTAACACAATCTTTCCAATAAGTCAGCTAATCTTTCACCTTGAATTAAATCACGTCATTCAATTGATTTATTACATCCTCCTTAATTCCATGGATTATCCAAAAATAATAATGAATTATGAAAAATTAAAATAACAGTTCAGAGGTTGCTTCCTGGAACTATTTCTAAGACTGCTGATTATGTTTAATTTGTTATTATATACAACAAAATTAATGTAATTATGTAAAAATTTGTCAAAACCTGAAAAACATTTATATGTCAAACAAGGAAAATAATTTATTTAAACAATCCAGAAATCATATAATCTGTGAAAATTTGTTAATTATAATTAATATTAATATAAAATAATAAATTAATAATTTATAATAATAATATAATAATAATTAGTCCAGTTTCTCGGATCTCCGTTGTCCGTCACTTGTTTTAGTAGGCTACTACACACTTGACGTGTGTAACGCGCTTTCGCCTCCCAGCAACTCCTGCAGTTATTATGCAACATTACCTGGCACTTGCACGATGGTGACAGGTAGGAGGGGTAGAATAAAAAGATGTTCATCATTGTTAGAGTATGAGGTATCTTTGGTGGTAACAAGAAGTATTTTGTTATTCAAATGCATAGGAAATTATGCGTTGCACAAACACAAGGTTGGGTTGGGTAAATCGTGGAAGTTGAAGGCCAGTAATTTAGTGAACAACAATGGGCGTAATTTGCGACCTTTCGGGATGTTTTCCGAAATTATCGGTTCATCATCAATTCATGCAGCTTTATCCAAACCATCTGGCTAATAAGCGAATTAACTAGACTTCCGTTGTATCATGTAAGGTTCCATGACGTCAAAGGCATGGTGACATATTTTATTCTGTATTTCCAGTAAAATTTAATAAAATTTATATCAGCTTTTCTCTCTGATATCTCGTTTTTATTTTATATTTATATATGAAAGAAAAAAGTATTACCTCAATATTAAATAAACATATGAGTGCTTTTTACTGCGGTTTTGAGTCAAGCAGGATTAGTTTGCATTCATTATCAATTAAATTCTCTTTCAAAATATAAATGTCCGCAATATTATCTTCTGAAACTTTTTATAGTAAAACTTCAAAAATTTCACTCTCAAATGCTAATGTATAGAAACACGATTTGGTTCAAGACGAGAAGAATTTCTCAACATACACAAAAAAATCAGCAAATAAATGAAACGTACATTGTTTCTCAGAGAAGATTCTCCTTTTTAAGTAATTTAATCACCTATGAACACTACAGAAGACATTTACATTGAAGAGCATTTGAGAAATTAAAGTGAACGTGATATAGTTTTATAATATCGATTTCTGGGATATGAAATTTGCATATAATGTCTTAAAGTTCTTAGTAATTTCCGTGTTCAAACACGATCTTTTCAACCTCTACCGAATGCGAGGGACCACCTTCTTTTGTGCTGCGATGCTGTGTATTGCAGAGAAATACATAAGGGGGTCGACGGAGCAATCATTCCTTTAAAATGGATCGATGAAGGAGAAAAGGGCCAGGTTGGGAATCCATGTTCTAGATGACTGATTCTAGACAGAGCGGGCAGGTAGCGCTAATCAGGGGCGGCCAAGGCACAGCAGCCGCGGTGGTCGGGTGATGACTAACCGAGGGCGATGTTCTCTCCCTCCTCGTCACCGCCAGAGTTACACGATTACAAGATCCCTCCGTCGTCTAACGAGTACAGCACAAATGAGACATCGTACCTGGCGAGCCAGAATGTGAATGATGTGTCAATTGATTCATTGATTAGTGTTTCCGGCCGCGTCAACTACTAAGGTCATTATTTCCATATAGGGCTGCCAGGACAGGGTATTTTTTCCCGTGGGACACAGCAGCGGAGATCAGGATGGATAGCTCCTGCGCTGGAGGGGGCGCCACACGACGGCTTGCAGGGTTTTCCCAAACCAAATATCTCCAACCCCACCCAGGATTTGCTCAAAACTCCCGACATGTGTGGTAGTGTAATGCGTGTCAGTGTAAGTATGTGTAAGACAGAGGATAGGACAAAGAAGAGGAAAGAAAAGATCGCGCGTGATCCGTGGCCCGTTTGTTAGGATACTACTCCGGCATTCGCCTGGTATTGATCGGGGAAACCACGGACAACTACAGATCAGAGCAGACGGCCGCTAGACGTCTCCTCTAGACAGTGGCAGAATTTGACCTAGCTTGGTAGCTAGTGACGAAAATCCTGCCACTGTCGAGACTCGAACGCTAGGACCTCCCGGTCAGATGCCCTGCCGTGACATCAGAGCCACCTAAACAGGCGATGCGTCGAAACACTGTGATTAGTAAGATAATTTATGCTGTAATGTAAGGAGCTTTGAACTTCTGGTGGTTTTGGTGACTCGTATTGTCGAGATATTTCTGGTAAAACTGCGATTCAGTATTGTAAATGGTATCTTGTTTTTTTGAATCCTGCAATATGCATGTGCATTTTTATCATAATAGAAATTCAATTCATTGGGAGTGAATTAGTTTTGCTTATTATTTTAGTAACGCATATTGATATTCAATTATTACATTTGTTTGATAAATATTGTAAGATTATGAATAGGATGTTGATGAGATAAAAATGAATACGCATTGATTCTATGTAGAATATTAACTAACAGCTCATGAACCACCACTTTTGAAATGCAGAATAAAAAATAAGTAATAAATCAAATTTGCCTGATACATATTGCGATTATTGCATGTATTTATAGTTTCATTTATGATTTATTGGTTAATTAAAAAATGAATTACATTTTTTGTGTGAAAGTATCCAGAAGTCTTTGTGTTATTTCACTCTGAAGCAATGAGAACCGGAATATCGTACATTTCTTCCTCCAAAGCGCTCACATAATATATTTCTTCTTTAGCCTTTGCTAGTTGTTTATTATTTATAATTTCCAGTAATACGCACGAAGAAATTGTATTCATGCTTAGCATACATTTGAGGGGAAAGTGCTTATCCGTATGTTTTCCTCATGAACTATTATTAATTCCAAATCATATGTATAATAAAATAACAGTAGATGACAGTTACGACTTGCCAATATTCAGTATTTTATGTCCAGAAATAGAAGTTTTCGTCACGTCTTAGTCACATTTTCCTAATATTCATGTCTATTGACTTCTAGGGTTTTATTTTAACTCATTATTTTTTGCTTTACATTTCTATCCAATATTTTAATTTTTTTGTTAGAATACTGCTTGTACCGTATATTATTAAATAATCTGAAGTTGAAAGTTTTCGTACACTCATCTTAAATATTGTGTATGTTAGATATATTTTAGATAGCACTATTTTTGTGTGTTTTTTTTTAATTTCACTACTCTATCGAAACAGTATTCGTAAAATAGTACCTATTTATTATACTTACGTACTTATTTGCGCAAAATATCTTTTTTATATGTCTTTTATGTATTTTTGTATACCTTTCTTCCATCACACAAATCACAGGTTCATTATTTTTAATTTGTATAACAGAAAAAATTTTCCCATGATCGTTTTAGGGTTGACCAAATCTTTCGTGAGTACTTAATAAACTCTGCTCAAGACACATTCTCTTTCATTTACACTTTCAAGATTGAATATGAAACACAACTAACACACTCTCGCCTCTCACTTCGAGAACGACCGGCATATGGGCCTTCCACTGTGCTTCCTATGCAATGCAAGCGCGGGCGATTAATGTAGAGCAAGCCGCAACAGCTGACATCGGGCCGGCACCCGCTCGGAAAAAAATGCGGGGAGCCGAGCATGTCGCGTGCATGCAACTTTTTGCGCGGGGTCCGGCGGCGCAGATCCTAGCGCACGGTCTCTACTGCCCCGCTGCGCGCCGGCACAGTGGGCCGAAAGGCCAGTGCAAACTGCACGCGGGCATGCGGAGAAAACCGGCGCCTATCTTAAACATTTTTCGAACGGCACTGCAAGACTCTCGACTTACGTATCGGAACAGAACGCAAAGTTTCATATTTGCCCCTCTGAGGCGTCTAACTCAGACACACACGCGCACCCACTTATACATGTGATTGATACACTAATGAATACATACACATCCATATAGACCCGATACATGCACACATACACCCACCCACCCATACATACATACATACATACATACATACATACATACATACATAATGATAGACACACCTATAGATACTTACATACATCTGTATAAACAGACGGACGTCATCGCAAAACCCTTTTTTCTCTTTCTTCTTAATCAAAACCTAACGAGCGTGAGCTGTCAAAAGAGAATGAATTATTTGCTGAATAAGGTGACTAATTGCAAGTGGTATTTAATACACGTGAGTTTAGATAGGCCAATTAACTGTAGTAATTTTGAGATGTACTAGTTTGCAGCTCTAGCAATTTGAGCTGTTTGAGTTACAGATGATTGATGACTCTGACCAACAGGCACAGGCGCATCTGAAGAAACACTTCTCGGTATAATCCTTGCATCATATTTGAATTTATTTCAAAGACTGCAACAGACGTAAAACTCGAAAAATAGGAATTTTGAGTTATGGCCGCAATTTAATAATATATTATTAAACTCCTACAAAGTGTTTTAATAATTCATACAAAAACTTTAAATACGATTTTGTCGTAACTTCATTCTTCGAATTGTGCCAGAATTGCAGCCCGTGAACGAGGTTTTTTGTGTATGTGGAGTACGTTCTGGCCACTGCGCGTGGCTCGGGGCGACACGGCGCGGCGCGGTGCTCATCGGCTTTAAGCCGCGCCGGGCGTCGCTCCCGCAATCTGAAGCACTGTATCGAAAACTTTACGCTCCGTAAAAAGCCGGCGCGCCCGCCCCTGCCGGCGTCACGCCACATCGCGCGGGCGCCGGCGAAAAAAGACAAAAGCATGTTTCAATGGTTACGGCCCCACGTGGCCGTAACTGCCCGAAAAAAATAAATGAATAAAAAAACGGAAGCACCTCTGCGCACTCTTGCGGCTTGCGCGTGAAACTGCGCCGACGAGGACTGTTACGTTTGCAGTGGTACTCATCTCATGGCGACGCAATGATCATGGTTTTATTATTGTCGATGTGCCCGTGAGAGGAAGGTGCGTACATGACTGCAAAGCCAGATCGCGGTGCTGGAATTAATTATCTCGTAAAATGATCGTGCATTATCACGCGTCGTTGCCGAAACAAAAACAAGCATCGTCATTCTAAACCATGCGCGCTACCCCCCAAAGAGGACGTTACAGCGCAGGGTGCAGAGTGCACAACAATGCGGCGGCCTCCGTTATCGAAAACATTGTAAACAGACTTCACGAGCCCCAAACGAGGTGTCCCATTACGCGGGAATACGCCTTTGAATGCATCGCTTTAATGGGCAAAAAACTTAAATGAAAGCTTAATACTCCATTAGCTTTTGATCACAATTTTATAAAATCCGCACTCTTTAATGGGCGACATTAGCGGCCGGAATAATGGACACGCACGATTCATTCCACGTTTAATTTCTCCGCACAACAAGCCTCGTGGATAAAGGCTGGCAAGGAAAAAAAACGAGGCGTCGCAAATTTATATATACAAAATATAAAACCATCACGGGCAGATACAGAACACAAAAGCGCGCGATTATTCCGTCCATCGGCTGCCATGTCAAACGTGCACCATTAGGGGCGGGGCTGACAGGCACCGCCGACGTGCTGGCAGCTGCCAGCGGCGCTGACCATCCCCACACCACCTCTCCTCCCCTCCCTTCCTCCCCCCTCCCCACCCACTTGTTCATTTGTCCTCGCCTCTCTGCGCTGTTCTACACGTTTTTGAAATCTTTTTCCTCGCCCTCTCCCCTCATACTCCTCAATCTATTTCTCTCCTCTTCCCCTCCCGTTCCCTTTTGCTTTTCCTCCCCCTCCCCTCAATGGTCCATATGCTCCTGGCCTCCGAACTCTCGAACCGCAGCTATATCCCACGCAATGTAACTTGATCAGTTACAGATCAGATTTCCCGTGGTGTAAATGTGGGGTACGTAGGTCTATGCAAACGTCAAAACGACCTTTTACCAGCCAGCAACTATTATGAATTGCTGCATTAAATGGCACTGTTTGCATTTCAGTACCCTGCTATACGATTTCATTTACATACATAGAAAATGAGCGAATTTTCGCAAAAACAAGTTGCTTTTACTATCAGACCTTCCTATACGCTGTCGTTGCAACAGCTTCGCTGCCTTGATAGTTTTTACAATAAAATTAATCTATAAATATATTATTGGCTAGGAAGTTAGCAGTGTTGAAGTTAATGATAAAATCGGTACTCATATTCTGAAGGATATAGAGGAAAATGTCATAAAACATGGATTATTAATTTTGAAGTTGACGACTTTCTATTTTTTTTAGTTTTAAAGCAGGGAAACAATGCCGATTACTTAGGAAAAATTATAGCTCATATGTAGGTTCTCAACATCAAGTAAAGTAGTTGAAACGACTTGCCGAAACAAATTCCTTTATGCCAGTGAGGAAATATTTGAGGTTCGTGGACCTGAAACTTCGTAGTTATGAAGCCAACAAAACAAGTGAAATGTAGGACCTAACGACAACAGAATCAACTTGTTCTTGAAGTTCATTTCTGCAACAGTAAACACCCCTTACAGCATGAAACTTATGTTTAGTGTATACAGCTAAAAGTTAGATTTTTTTCAAGTTTAACTAAACTGATGTATACAATGGGATGTTAAAATATTTTCTTTCGTAAATCTATATTACGTTACGAGTTCACTATTATATAAAGTGAACAATTTTCCTTCAGTTTTCTTTAAATTTAGTAAAGTTGTATTCAATGGTGCAAGTCGTGTTCCTCTGGTCACTTTTCCAGATTGGAGTTTTCTTTTCAAAAATGGAAAATTTACTGTATATCATTATCGTAAAGAAAATTGTTCGATACCATCCATGCTTCACTAAATAATAATATTAATATACTTTGAAAATATGAAAAAATAAAAGTTATTTGTACCTAAAATGAATTAAAATATTCAAAGATACAATAGTGTCATCTACCGTTGTTGGCAATGTAGTTTCACCGTCATTTAATTCTTTTTTCTCGGACGAACATTTGTGCATGATGCATGAAAATGGAAAGTTAAAAGAAAATGTATCCATTCTCCTTGATTTTATTTGAATTGCTGGCTTCTGACAAAGAGGAAAACAATTTTCCTGGCGCAATGAAGAAACAATCGTTTCTTCATTGCACTCATCGTTTCAAACTCATCGTTTCGACCTTATAGGTGGAGGACCTAAAATACTTACGGTGGAATACTGGAGTGTTCAAAATGTGAATATATATATATATATATATATATATATATATATATATATATAATTACCATTGTGATAATAAATGGGCAAAATATGATAGCTGTTTCTAAATTTGTCTGTTCAGTACGGCCTTTACAAATTTAGTAATTAACAAAATGAATGTATAAAGGGGGTATAATTGCATGAATAGTATTTTGAAGAAAATGAGCTACGACAGGAGCGAGTTTTCTTATTTACCATGAGTGCAATTATATCTCTTTATCTTCGTGTTACGTTCAATTTTTTTTCGTTTCCATTAAAGAATAATTTGAGAATTTTTTTAATCATCTTTACCATTTAAGGTAAGTATTTGACGACGTCGTATTCGTTCTGAACAATCCCTATTTTGTTGGGCCTAGCAGTGTATATTTATTATCATCTTAGCATCTTAGAGAATAATGTTTGAAATAACTAAACATTTTCCATTTTCAAACATTTCTTAAGGTATTCTGGATGAAATATTAGAAGAAACTGACAAAGCCATGAAAACATTACTTCGTACGAAAAGTAAGGGCATGTTTGAGAGAACAACGCATGTTAATATTGGTGAAGAGAAAGACGATTCAGTTCTGACTCAGACTTTTTTGGTGTACTTTTCAGAGCGGTTAAATACAACTGACGATTACATTTTTTATATTTGATATATGCTAAGACCAAATGTTTTACACGTAACACATTTAATCATGTTAAATATTTTATGTTGTTCCTTTAGCCAGCTAGTGTTAAACCAACATGCTTATGGTTTATGCTTATGCTTATGGCGAATTGATATTTTCAAATATAAACAATTTACTTGATTTTGTAAAAAAAATAAACGCGTTTTGGCCAAACAACTGGTGTCTCTTGGCTGTCACGTTACATTGGTGAAGTTTATATGAGTATATAAAGCGACTTCTGGGTTAGGATGTTTGATGCCATGAATGAGTAGCGCAATAGTTTCTAATTTAACTTATTGCACTACAAATATTGATAAGATTGCCAAAGAAGTAGTAATTATTATTCGTTTATAATTTTCTTTCATTTGCTCGTCGATTATATGTTTTTGATGTACGTAATCTCTGATGTACATTTTTGTTCATGTCTCATGGCCGTTTGGAAATTCCTTAGCTACATCTATGTTATAGGTACATAAGTAAATGATTTTGAACAGTTCACTGAGTTCTGATTGTCAGTTGTGGACTTTTATTTGCACGGTAAAATTTTAAAGGCACGTATGCCATAAACAGCGATAATCAACGATTTTTTCATGGAATTAATGAGCGTATTTAGTTAACTAAACGAAAAAATAATGCCTAACCATCCACCATATAAATTAGTGAAATTATTCGATTTCATATGACTATTCAAACAGGAAGATGTTTTGTTATAATGTGTTTCTAATGTTAATCAAATTGTTGAGTAATTGTTCTCAATGTTGAAATGTTTCTCTTACAAAATGTTATGTCCAACTTCTTTCAATTTTGCAATGTTCCCCTCAACCTTTTCATCTACTTCTCCTGAATCAATTCCAATGTCAGGTTATACCATACTTTCCTAACTGGGAGCATCAAAATAATTTTATCAATATGCGTTCCATATAGCGACTTCTCTACACAGATGTTATGTAATTATTCTGTTTTAATTCTGTTCATTGTTTTAAATGTATTTATTTGTTTTTGACAATTTAACTCCAGCCTGAAGATAGAAATAATAATTTTCGAAACGTTGCTATTTATATATTAAAAATTTTAGTTAATTGCGAACATGTTTATTATTTTGATGTAAAACTGCTACTCAAAATACTAAATTTTCTGCCTATAAAATAAAGTCTGACAAAGTTATTGCATCTAGAGGCCGAAAGAAAATAATAATTTAATTAATCATTTTTGTCATTTTTAAATTTACTGACTGAGCTGTCGGGCGACCATTGAAGCGTTTTCCTTCAAACGAAGGGAGAAACCAAGAGCAAGTCTCCCCGGGAGTAGGAAGACGCGCGTGGAAGCGTCTCGTCTTGGAGAGAGCGCTGGAGACAGAAGGCGGCTCCGCAGCGCACGGCTGTCTCCAAGGAGCAGCTCCTAATGGCCGCGCGCCTTCCGTTCCCTTCCCCTCCCCTCCCCTCCCATCTACCCTTCCTCTCCCTTCTTCCCTTTCCCTTTCCCTCTGTTTCACTTCGCCCGGCGTCGCTGCGGCTGCAGCTATAATGGGACCCAAGTTAAGTTCATAGCAAGGCTCTTATGTTGTTCCCCCGAGATTTACCTCCATTATTTTACCTTAAAAGTACGTTATGAGTTAAGAGTTTAGAGATTTTTCTGGTAGAAATTGATATCCTGCGTTTTCAATACCCCCAGGAAATTAATAACTACATGGATATACTGATTTTCTTATTTTTGGTGTTATTGAGGAGAGTCATGTTTTATAGGTATTGTATTTCTGTACTATTTCATAAATGGGCTCATTTAATATGGCTATTAACACCAAGTCTTAGTAACTTAATTTCACTTTGGCTTTAAAAGTTTTAAAAAAATGTCCCCAGTTTGAGAATATGACATCACAAGAGCAATCTTTTGAATTTTACTCCAAAAACTCCTTGTTTTAGGCACAACATTTCTTCAGCGTAAGTCAGTCACGGGTAGTCATGCGTGAAGTCAGAGCATGAAGGCCGACATAAGTCTACCGACGGCTGTACTTGAATAACTTTAATAAATTGGTACTTCAGTGGTAAATCTGTAAATATTATCTACTTCTGATAAAAGCTATCAATGACGGTAATGCAATCATTATTGTTTGGAAAGCAATAGCATGGCATTTTTATATCATAATTACACAGTCTAATGTATAGAAGATAATAAGATAAGATAGTAAATATAGAAGCAAATATGGCGAAAACCCGGTGCTTAAAATCCTTTAGCATCATTTAGGTGCAGCTATAAGAACTCAATCGTACATGATTACACCACCACCAATGAAGAGTTCTTAATCCCTGCTAATGGGACGCGTTTTTCGTTAAATCACCTCAACCATTGGAGAAATTGTCTTCTCTTCAATTTTTTGCTTCATGACGATATTCCGAACGTTCAAAATTGTCTCTTCGATTTTTTCCATCCAACAATTTTGATTAAGTATTAAGGCATATATATTTCATTATAATTATACAATCTCATGACTTAACAATATGGTGAAAGAATTTAAGTTTAATGTGCTTTATTATCTTGACCCAAGTATTTTGAAATCAAAATGTAAAAGTATCTAGTTAATTCGGTTAATAATAATCAAATCAAATTGTTCTCGTTTTCTTTGTCGCTTCGTAAATTGGATTGCAAGTTTTTACACTTGGTGTTCAGGTGTAGACTTTCATGAAACCGTATAAAGTAATAACAGTTCCTAACACGTTAGTTACTATAATTATCTATTTCCTTTTACCAGAGGGAGGTGTAGCGTCATGTGTTTATTGAAAAAAAAACATTTTTGGACGTGGTCGCATTTCGCATTGTGGTCGTTTCCAGTGCAAACATGTTGCACCTGGAAGCCAGATAGAATAAAACGTCATTTTTTCTCGGCGCACCGAAACATTTTGTTAGATATTGACGACCAAATGGCGTATAATTTGTAATAGCGAGCAATTACAATTTTAAGAGGATCAACACAAAAAAATATAATGGGGCTATAGAATGGCACATACTTACCTTATTAGTTTTTCCTTTGATTTTGGCTAGCTAGTCGGACTTGCCAGCTGCCATATATCGCTGCCCAAAGAACATTTTTTTGACATTTTCTTAACTTTTCGGTATTCTAACTGTAGGGCAGAAATATTATTTTTAGATTATTAAAGTACAGTAAAACCTCATTCTAACTGGCAATTGTCTTTGAAAATTTGGAGCCGTTTTTTAAAAACTGGCCTTTAAACGCTATTGAAAATTCAAAATTTGTTCCTCTTTTTCACACAAAAATTTTGAATTTTCGAAAACTGTCATTTGAAGTACTTTAAATCACTAATACAATAGTGTTTACAAATTGCAAGAAATATGCATATCAACGGCGTGAGAGATCATTCAAAAATGTTCAATTGTGTAATTTTTGGAAAAACAAAATATGCCCCAAAATCAACTTTACGTCATATTAAAGAGTGGAATTATGCGTTCGAAATGTTTGAAGAAAAAATCTGGAGCCATTTTTGAGAATATGGCGTTTGAGCAATTCTGAAAATGTAAGAGTTTTGAGCAAGTTTTCATAGATAAAGTTTTCGAGATACATAAGTTAGAGATACATAATATAGAGTTTTCATAAATACAATAATGTGAACAAATTGCCGAAAATATAAATATTAAAGACGAGAGAAGTCAAAAAACTGCATTATTGTAATTTTTGAAAAACAAAAGAATAGCGCAATATGGCGTCTATGTCATCTTATAGAGTACATTTAGACTATCCGTATCAAAAGTTTAAAGAAAATATTTGGAGCCGTTTACCAGAAAATCTTTTTGTAATTTTATAAAATTGCACACAATATTGAGCGAAAACTACTAAAATTCTCAAAAAAATGTACCTGATCTTAATGAAAGAACTCACTATGAAGAACAAGTTTTATTTGGAGGAAATATCTTTATCTTCAATTTTGTAGTTTTAGGAAGACAACGAAAAAACTTTATACTTTTAAAAAATTTTCAGAAATTCAGATTTGAAAATCGTACCTTTGCCACGTGTATGTTACTTTATTCTTACAAGAAGTTTAAAGAAAAAAATTGGAGCTGTTTTGGAGAAAATTTTGAAAATGTCCGGAGGGCTTTATGTAAAGTACCCCGAAGTTTTAAAGAAAGTCTTTTTTTAAATCGTAAAGGTTGGACTCATGCCAGATGAATAAGGATTTATTCACTATGGGAAAAAATCCTACGCATCGTTTAGGCACTAGTACTGTTTTGGGACGGACTGACGGACGGGTGGATGGATGGACTTGGACGGACAGATACGGAAGGACGTTTTGAAAAGAACCACTTTTTCGGTACTAGGGGACCCCAAATCTTGTATTTCTATCGAAATCTTAAAATCGATTTTCCGCAGCATTACGTAACTTTCCCTATACTACATATATACTCCTGTATACAGGAAAGTAAAAATCCAAGAACAGTAAAACAACAGTCAAAGGTTTGGATCACTGGCATCTTCAAAAATTTCAAATGTTTTATAAATACAACTCGCTTCCATTCATTCTAAATACCGAACCTGCTTTCCTTTTAGCATTTAAAACCATTTTCGACAATTACGAAAGTAGACCACATTTCATACATTTTCCAGTCCTACTGTAAGCCTATTTTAGGTAATAATAGTCAATTTCTTTAGTGATCATTTTCCGCGATCTGCTCTTTAGGTCAGTCGTCCCCGAAAATAAGCGGAATGAGCCTGGTAGAAAACCGCTATTTGTTTAGTCGTCTCCCCTCGTTGCATCCCTTGCAGTGCTCAGTGTTACCAATTTGAAAACTCTCATCAACTGTGATAATAAAACACTGACAAAAAAAAAGAGTCCAGCGAAAACACAAATACACGGTTGGCAAATTAAAAACAAATTTAATCACAACTCACTACCTAAGTAAAGATTTGTCCCGTTTATAAGCGCTCCCCTCACAATTGTGTGGAGATAATAACACGCTTGTTTTTTGGCTTCAGCATGAAGATATTGTACACGATTTTTATATATGAAGTAAACGAATGAACTGGTGATCATGCAACAATGTTAACAGAACTGAAAAAAATATTTTGAGTTTACCACATCTTAAATGTTACTACTTTCTTAGGCATAAAAGAAGGTTGAATATTGATACGACATTTACCTTTGTCAGGCAGGAATCTCTTTGTACATTAGTGTATTTATTAAAGAGATGCGTTTTGACTCGGACAGAGATTTCGTGTATATCCCAAACATTATTGCATGATAAATTGCAAATACCAATCAGGGGAAATTTCCATTACAGTAACTTCTTTATACGAAATTTCCCACCATAAGTTCATTAGCAAAAAATAATCTTCAACCCACTTTTATGCCCAAGACAGTTGCAACATTTTTTATCAGATATTCTCTAATGGAATCTATTTAATGTATACAAATTATACTACATTATTCTGCTATTTCTGCTGTAACTGAGATTAAAGTTTAGTACTACTTACAGAGATGCAAACTAGAAATCTGTGGGTCCATGAGAGGTACATTTTTCATATTTTGCCTTTTTTGAATTTTCGTAATTGGCACCACATGGGTGGGTCTCAACTCTAGTAATTTTTGACTCCTATATTCGCCGCCTGACTACCACATAACGATTTCAGTTATGTTACTTGTGTCGTTCCCTAGAAGAACAAAATGCAATCTTATTAAGACATGAAATGTTAATATTGCTTGCAATAAACCATTATTCTGCAACAAAATACACGTTTCTTCCTTCATTATTAACGAAGTATATAATTATTTAAAAATGAAACCATGTATTCAATACGGTATTAACCAGTTTTACCCCCTTGTGTGAAGATTTATCTTAATTTAATAGAGAAATGAAAAGAAAGCAATAAGAGTCCTCTTACTCGTATGATTGACGTGAAGAAGTGAAGAGATCTTAAAAATAAGGAAATTAATCGAAAAGAGAGAAGACTAATGGAGTAAAACTGAATATAATAATAATAATAATAATAATAATAATAATAATAATAATAATAATAAACCGAGCGAAGTGGCTCAGTGCGTAGCGCGCTGACTTCGTAATCGGGAGGTCCGTGTTCGATTCCCGGGTCGGCCATCCTGACCGGGGTTTTCGTGGTTTCCCTCGGTCATAAGGCGAATGCTGGGATGGTTCAAAAAGTCCACGATCACCTTTCACCAATATCCTATCACCTCCTAATCCATTTAATCTCCCTTCACCAATCATCATCCTATCATCTAATAATTCACACTACAAGGCGTAACAACCTTGTTGTAATCCAAGGATACAGATGAAAAGCTGATCCTGGAAGAATTACACACGTTCGTGTAGCGTGGTCAGTAATGACTTATACGCCAATAATAATAATAATAATAATAATAATAATAATAATAATAATAATAAATAATAATAATAATTAATAATAATAATAATAATAGCAATGTATATAATGTTAGAACAAACCCTATGTTAAAGTGACCAAGAACGGCGAAATAGCTGGATTGGATAAAAGTAATTTAATCGTTACGTCTACCGTATCACAAACCACAGCGTAGGTGCGGAGGCGGCAGTGCCGGGCGTGCGGCGAGGGGGGGGGGATATAACAAACGAGTGAGGTGGGCATGCAAACGAGCGGGGTGGGTGGAGCCAGCGGCGCGAGAAGCTGTGGAACGACAGCGAGCGATACGTCGCTACGCCGGGCATTGAGACCGGCAGCTGCACCCATGCACAAGCACTAGGTGGGAATGGAATGCAATGTCAGTGAGGGGAAGTTGCAGCTTAAACAAGCAGGGAATTGAAAGATGGAGGAAGCACAACTAAGCATATGCCTTTCGAAATGTTTGTCCGCTTGGCTTAAGCCATATTAGAAAAGAGATAAAGTAGTATTTTGTGTTCTAATGATGGTTTATAATTTGCAATTTGCAATACAAGTAATAATAGTTTCATCAAATTTACATCAATAGCTAATTTTATATCCCCGTTTCCCATCTCATTCTATCTTTACAGTTCTGGAATTAACTTTGCTACGATTTCCTCTCCCATCATTCCTTCCTAGCATTTTCGCTGGTGTTCATGGTTGCTTTCTAGACATTGGTTAACCGACAAGATTTAAAATTCTTATCGTCTTATGTTCATATTTTTTTAATTAATTTTCTTTACTTTTACTTTTATATATCCGCTTTTAGGTAATTTCAAAATAATCCAAATTTTCTAATCGATTGAATGTGCAATTTAAAGAATAGTACAATAGAAAGCTCCCGTGGGAACTCTTCAATTGGGTGCTCTTAAATCCAAAAATCACTTTTTTTTTCATGGACCTGCACGTACAAGCTGACACTTACATGGTAAAGAGCTTAAGAGTGAGAATTGTTTCCATTAGCTTTCAGAGATTTCGAAGGGTGGAATTGTTTGTAAGTCCACGCGGCTTGGCAAAGAGAAACATATATCATATTCATATTAGGCCTAGTTACGATGCTTTTGTTTGGGATGATTCGTTGTTGATTGTCTGTATATTTAATATGTGATTCTTATTACGAATACGAGTAATTAGATAAAATGGCATTGAATTGTTCTACATGAGAAGTAGATGAGGATTTTTACCACAATATTTGGGGGTAATTTATTTTTTTCTCAAATATTTGTCAATGTTCTTAGATATTAGTTTGTTTTTAACGTCATGTAATGATGGGGGTTGGTGCCCCTACAACAAGGGTCCCTAAACAGTTTATATTGTTTCAACTGTAAAATTACGATAATGAACTTTAATTTTTCCCACGGGAGTTCCTCAATTTATGCTATTTTGATTAGACCTAGTAAAACGTTTATTTCGCTCAGAAGCTTGACTTTTTTTACCTTATACAAATGAACGACAGGGATATGGCTGCTTCTTCTCAGTAGCGTAGGGTGTGAATAAAGCAAGTGTACTAACAAAAATTCTACAATCTTGTTCGAATCTGCGGTATCCCTATGATAGTCCTACAAACCAACGGTTGCATCAACCAAACACTTTTCACTGTCTCGTAAAAAAAGAGCAATCTGATCTTGGAAATTATAAAAAAGAGCTATCTTTTTTATTATTTCCAAAATTCATCTTCCTTCCTGATGAGTTGGGAGAATTGTTCGTATGCAAAAATATGAGTGATCTAGTAGATAATCGTTTGTTCTGTGAACGAATTCCAGCACGGACAAATTTTATTTGCGCTTGGGAACACTTGTATGGGTTCATGTCGTTTTCTAACAACGTAACTGGTGCTGGTAACACTAGACAGTACGAGCTGTTGCAGTACCACACGCATTTATACGATATAAAAACTGTCAACATTCATATGAATTTGGTGCGCATTATAATAATATGAATAAACGCCAATGATAGTAATAACGATTGAATCGAAAATGATCATCAGATGAAGTATTGACGTGTGGGCAGTTGGAGAGAGGAGAGGCTGTGGCCGGTGGTGCGGGTGGGCGCCAGCGCCAGGGGGAGCCTTACCCGCGCGCGTACAGGCTTAGCGGCGCTCCGCCGAATTACGCAGACGATTTGCGCTAATCGCCCGCAGCGCTCGTTGCGTCTCTCTTCCCGCGCGCTTCAAGGGACGGAGGGGGCGTGGCGGGGCGTGGCGGGGCGTGGCGGGGCGTGGCGGGGCGTGGCGGGGCGGGGCGTGGCGGGGCGGGGCGGGGCGTGGCGGGGCGTGGCGGGGCGTGGCGGGGCGGGGCGTGGCGGGGCGTGGCGGGGCGTGGCGGGGCGTGGCGGGACGGGGCGGGGCGGGGCAGGGCCGGGACGGGCGGGGCCGGGCCGGGCCAAGACGGGGCGGGGAAGAGCTGGACGGGCGGGACGAGGCTGGGCGGGGCGGGGCGGGGCGGGGAAGAGCTGGACGGGCGGGACGAGGCTGGGCGGGGCGGGGAGCGGAGCGGAGCGCAGCGAGGCGGGGTGAGGCGCGGTGGCGCCTGCGCGTGCGCGCGGTGTGCATGCTGCGAAGTTGGGAATTGCGGGGTCTATCGTGGGAGTGAATAAGTGAATGTGGAGAGGGGGAGGAAGTTAGCCAGTAGCGAATTTAAGGCACACGCCCCGTTGATTCAAGAAGATTAACGTATTCCTCTCTTTAGAATAATTTACTACAGATAAGATATTTACTGATCCGGGCAGCCGAGATCACTAAAGCAATAGTACCGTTGCGGTCTCGGACCAAGAGATCTTGGATTCGAATCCCACCTCGGACATGGTTGTGTGTGTTGTCTATGGGTATTGGGCTTGTGTATCTCGTGTGATTTACGTCAGGAAAGGCATCGTCTCGTAAAACATTGCCAAAACAGCATGAAAATGGAGTGCGAAAAATGTGAAAGTTCGATAAAAAATTAGACCGCCCCCATTAGATGCGACCTGTAGAAACAGGAAAAAGGCAAGGATAAAAAAACAAAACAAATAGTGATAAGATATTTAGTTCATTATACAATAGTAGGTTGTCTGAACATTTCTACAAGTTGAAAGAGTTACTTTATAATAACCCAAATCACCGACTGCGATATATAAAATATCGCGCCCTATAAAAGTAGACCCACAGTGGGACGTAGAAAGAGGGAACCAGAAAAGCTTGATGAAAACAAATATCAGAAAGACTGAGAAGTACTGATCGAAGTGTGGACAGACTCGACAAGAAAGGATCAAGCCAGGTTTTGCTAACATTATGTTATCTGAAATTATTAGGGATACAGAGTTAATATGTCATTAGCTGAAGAAGACGACTAATATTACGTGCGGGACAAAATTGATAAAATTTATAGAACTGAGCTATAGTTACAATTCATACCATTGCATTCGGCTTGAAAAAAACAACACAAAATGCCTGTTATTGTGACGTTATATTTATACCTTTCTCAGTTCCATGTCCATTTGAAATCTGGAATAAATGGGAATATCAATGTAGTCAATTTTAATGTCATTAATGTCTATGTATTTGTGTATTTTTCCTCGTTTTGTTTTGAGTGTCTCTTGTTGGTCCAAAGCCTAGAACTTGAGCCCCTAAAGTGTACCTTATACAGATCCTATTTGTTTCAGGTATAGTTTTGAAATCGATAATGCAGAGAACGTCAGCAGAGGACGACGATTGCGTCGAAGAAGGTAAGTTGCGTGCAGTCTTTACGATCTGAAGCAATGGCATCAGATGATCTTCTGTTGCAAACTTCAAATTGGATTCCAAAGGAAGGAAAAGACTACATCTGGAGGAGTTGGTCGTCGGCTCAGCTTGCAAGGTCTGTGTTTCAAAATAATATATATTATATCTGATAAAGAATGTATGTTGGAAGGAGAAAACAGACATAAACAAAAATTTAATATTGGAATATCATTTTCCTGAGTACAGAGAAAGAGGTTCATGGCTACATGCAAACTTCCCCCATCGAGAGATTGGGAGCGAACCATATTGGAATGAAATGCATTTCCTCTCTATTGGGTTTTCACGTGTTGCTTGTTAGCTTGAGAATGTGATGGCATCAGCCAGGCTCCTCTGGCAGTTCTGTGTCCCGCACAGTTCCCTTCCTTCTGATAGAAATTGAAGAATGAATTACAAGCCCAGAATTGTAAATTCAATTCACTTAAATATATTTAAACATCTCTTATGGGTTTACATTGATTTTTTAAACAATTAAAGACTGCATTACGTTCGATTATAAAACAAATGAATCTTTTATATTTTAATGGCATCGAATTAATCTTTATCTTTTAATTGCAGATCTTTCTCAGAAATTGCAACAATCAATTTCTGCTTGTGTAGAAACTACTGAATACTCGAACTCTTAAAATGTTTTAAATACCAATATATGAAAACATTTGTATAATGATTTAATGCAAACAGCGAAACGATATTGCAAATATCTTTGGTATTTACATTGTGTAGGGTTTAAAATGCTACATGAAGATTCAATTACCAATAATTAACTTATTTATTGACTTCTTGATTATCTTTTCAAGTGCGCTACTTCAATACTTTGTTCCAATTATGTTTTTTTGTGTCATGTAATGACTGCAACCGACATCTGGTGTTTTTGTTAATATTTTTCACAATTTTGTCTCAATTTTTCTACCATCCGAAGTTACGACCCTTTGTGTTTTGATTACAATTAGATAATGGTATTTTCGTGACTCACATTTTGATGGTACACTTATGTCTGCATTGTGGCCCCTGCCATTACGATTTTTTCTGAAGGGGGGCGCATAAAAATTGCAAGGATTGAAATATTGATTAAAATGGACTATCAAGTTTTCTGTGCATAATTGTTTGTGATTTTAAATTTGTTCGATTTTAATCATATGATTAAAATGGACATTTTTTACTTCTCCTCATATTTTGGTATGCTTTTTAATCTCCTTAATGAATCGAATATCTGGGTTTGAACTTTAATTGCAAAACAGTTTAGAACACGTGTAATATGTGGGGTTTCAAATCATATAGGCAGAGGTAGAAAGTGAATTTCTACATTTGGATTTCTCCGACAAACCTACAGCAGGAAACCGCAAACTTCTTTTCCAGGACTTAAATTGCCAGAGTCTCGGAGTCTTTTCCTTTTGCAAAGCTGTACACACGAACAGAGAACACCACTCGCCCAAATATGAGTAAGTTCCGGGGGTAGCGGAGAATTCGCATTTTCTACGTTCTTCGTATGTTGATGAGTCACGTTTGCTGCACGGGAATCGGTGAGCTGGTAAAGCGTTGCCACCCGTTTACTGAATGTAAGCGTCCCATTCAAACAGCGCGGTTAGTTTGGAGTCAACTTTCAAGCGAGCGCCGACAGCGGTTGTGCCAATTAAAAACGATCAACAAGCCCGGCACTGCTGTCGAGCAGACCTCACACAAAGCGAACCCTGTGCCTGGGGGATGGGTGGCGGCAAAGGCGGCAGAGGGGCACCAGGCCTGCCTCTGGAGCACGGACGAAGCCTGATGATTGGATGCAATGCAGCCATTGGATGCAATCGAAACGTTCTGAAAGAACCACAGTTCTTCAATAAAATAAATATTTTGAAACCCTGCCTAAAGAATATTTTTATGCATATTTTTGAAATATAACGAAAACATTATTTTATTCTATTTTTGTCCTTTCAATAAAATTTTTCACTTCCCTCATTTTCATTGGTTTTCTCTCACGCATTGTTAAAAAAGTTTAAAATTATATATGTATTTATATTTCGTCATATAATTTATAAGTCTAAGAAGTGTTTTTTCAGAGATATACTACTTTTAAAAGTCAGTGTGAAGTGTACTCAAAGCGTTGTGACGGCAAATCATCGAAGTTAAAACCAGTAGCACCTCCTTTACGAACTAGGACCATCGAATACTTGTGCGGACCAGACAAGTAAAGTGTGCTGGCTTGGCGAGGCTGCTCAATTGATGATTGAGAAAAATAATACTACAAATATATATAAAACTACTAAACTATCATTCGTACAAAGTATGTAAGCTACCCGATTTTTACTGATTTTTCACAGCTTTATTAAATTAACACATTTTTTACATAAATGAAATTCATAAATCATAGAAAACTAGGATACGAATCCTTCAGACCACGACACTACAAGAGTGTCTTAAGTATATAAAGTATACACGTTCGTTTTTTGTAACTCAGTATACAAATAATTGTATCAGTTTGTTAAAAAATACGATAAATTGGAGGTTCAATGAATTGATTCAGACATGCGAAACAAATTTGCTTAAAATTTGAACCACGACAATACAAACCAGCAAATGTTCTGGTATTCGTATGAATGAAGAAAGTTATAAGCTACAGTTGAAATCAAATTTTCGTGGGCGATAGAATCAATAAATCAAACTTGCAGAAATAATATTGATCAAAATGTACTGATTTAAAATAAACGTTGTATTTTACATTTAGGTAAAAAAGCCATTCTAATTTCTTTGTTTTTCATTGTTTCTATGTAACGAAACGTAAATAATGCATTTGCTCTGCAGAGGGTCAGTGCATAACGTTATAAACGTTGAGAAACCTGATGACAGTTGAAGAGCCGCAAGCAAAAATGTGATTCATACTGCAAAAAGCCAACAGCTTCACTTAAATCATATATTTACCGTTATTTGGCAATAGAATGTTTATATTACGCTCCTATATTTTTTAAAGTACGAGTTATTAGATTTTTTGGTTTTATAGTTAGTAGCAGTTTTCCATCCACGAGAGAATAGTGCCTGGAGGGAGTCGCAACTAGTTTCTGCATTTCGGACCTTCGTCACGCGTCGGGGATTTTTCTCCATCAACGGGGGATGGACTCTCGGTCCATCGCTCGCACTTAAGGGTGGGAAGCGCTGGATGGCGAAGGAAGGTGGCCCATTTTATAGACACCAGCTCCGACATCCGTACGGAATGAAGAGGAAACTAAGCATTGGAGCGATAAAAATAGTGGACCCCTAGTATTCTCATCAAGACAACTTCGATCCAGCTATTGGGTCAGAAAATCCTTCCACTACCTAGGCCCAAACCTAAGACCTCTCTGTTTATGAATTGTTAGTGGCAGATTAGCATTCATTACATTACAGTGAGAGTATGTATGTTTCAATGTGCCACAATACATTTAGATCCATTAGAGTGGTTGCCCTCAAATTTGGCACGAATACTTCATAGCTTAGTTGCAATTGAAAATGATACCCTTAAATGTGATTTTTACAATATTTATTTCAATGTGCCACCCTAATCCAAGTGAGCGGCTTTATTAACATGAGCAACGTCGGCCGCGCAGAGGGAATAGACCCAGCTGAAAGAGGAACGTAAGGAGCGGGAGAAAAATGAAGCGGAAGGTGCTGGAAGTATAGAGTGGGGTACGCGGTCAGGACAACCGTGACAGGTCAGGTACGGTGTGCATGGGAGACGAGTTAAGGTTGAGAGGCAGACGAGAAGGCTGAGGCTGCTTAATAGATGATTGTGGCAAATAAATTCCCCCCGGGCAATCGTGGCTATTCAGCTAGTAAGTTCTAACTCTATTATTGAGACAAAAACAGCGCAGCCAACCATGCGAACACAGCTCCGACCACCCCGTGCTCCACAGGGACTCCCCGCACGTGTCACAGAGCGTTTCGCGCTGCACCGACCGCCGTCCACGCCCGCCCCGGACCGCCCCATCCACCCACCCCTCGCTCCGCCGCCGGCCCCGCCCCCACCGCGGGTGCGCATTTGTTTGTTATCTTGGGCGCGTTTTGTTTGGCGAGGAAGGCGGATCCGCGGGGCGCCGCGCGTGCCCGGGGGGAGAGGGCTGTCGATAAGCCCACCGCGTCAAACGCGTCCGGCGGTCGTGTGATAAAACGCGCATCCATACGCATGAATCTTAAATCCACAGGAACATGCCGCGCGGCGTGGGGGGGGGGGGGTGTTGGTCGCGGTGGCGCCACCGCCGCCGCCAGCGCCGCCGCCACCGCCACCGCCACCGCCACCGCCACCGCCGCCACCCCCCGCACGCTCTTGTGGCGAGGGCGCGGTCGCGCTTATGGCTGAGGGGGTGGCTGTTGTGGCGGCTGACAGGACGGGTTTGGAGGTGGTAGCAGTGACAGTGGTGGGAGGGGTCGGGGACAGGAACGGGAGCGCGGGTAAGGGCGGAAGAGGAAGTGGAAGTGGAGGAAGGAGCGGAGATGGGAGCGGTGCGGGTGGCGAGGTGGGAGCGTAGATGGTGGCAGTAGTGATTGGAGACGGGCGAGCGGGTTAGAGCGAGAGTGGGGGGGGGGAAGATGCCGAGAGAGGAGATAAGAGCGGAAGGTGTGGCGGGAACGCGGATGGTGGCAATGGAAGACGGGGACGGGAGAAGCGGGAGTGGATGTGCTGTCGGGAGCGGGGAGGGGAGCGGTTGGGGTGGCTGGGTTTCAACGTAGATGTTGGTAGTGGCGGTTGGAGATGGGCGCGTTGGTACGAGCGACATTGGTGTCTGTGCCGGTGTCGGGAGCGGGGATGGGAACGGTAGGGGTGGTAGGGCGGACGGTGGTAGGGGCGAGTCAGAGCAGACATGGAAGTGGTAGCGGGAGCGGGGATGAAAGCGGTGCGATTAGCGAGGTGGGAACGTAATGTTGAGAGTGGCGGTTAGAGGCGGGCGCGCGAATGAGAGCGGGAGTATGAGCGATGGCTGTGGCAGGGACGGGAGCGGTAGGCATGTTGTGGCGTAAACGCTGATGGTGGCAGTGGCGGACGGGGACGTGTGACAGCGTGTGTGGAGGTGATGAAGGGAGCGGGGAGGGTGGTAGGGACGGGGACTGAACGGTAGTAGGTGGTGGTGGGGGTTGCAGTGAGGAGGGCGGAGCGTCGGCAAGGGACCGGAGATGTTGCAGTGGCGAGTATATGGGGGAAGGGAGGATGCTGGTGGCGGTGCTACTAGGGGATGTATTTCTGACAGCAAAGTTAGTAGTAGTGTCATGACCGAATAATCATGTGGTTATTACGATTTATTTATTTTAATTGAATTCAAAGCATTTTTAATCATATATTGAATTCAACGTTTTTGTTAAAAGATATGAAAACAATAATAAACTCACGGAGTTCTATTATTGTGTAATTCAATTTTGCAATTAAAATGTTTATTCAATGATTAAAGAAATCACAAGCGTTGTGTGAAATATCTCGTATAGAGGTGTAGAGGCTCAAAGCAAGGTAATTGGGATTTACAACAGGAAACTGTAGGTCTCTGCATCTCAGTTGCTTTGTGCGTTCCAGCATATTCATCGTTGCTCATATCTGATTATATTAGATGGAGTAAATCCAACCAAACACTTCTCATACATGAACTATTATTTAAGGATTATTCGATGTACCAAAAGTTAATTTAGTCGATATCCTGTGTAAAGTGCAACTTTCACTCAAAGGAAAACTTCCCTTTCGTCGCATAATGGAATATTGTTGGGTGAAATACTTTTTCAAGCGCTGATCAAATTCAAAACATCGATTGGCTCGCAATGACTTATACAGAGATTTCGGATCATGTGCGCAGATAGAATAATTGTTCTCTAATGAGAAAATAATAAACTTATCCAAATCCAATATTCATGGTTAGTCGCAACAGACAAACACGGTAAATATGGAGATTGAAACAATTATTTACTAAGCTGTAATAAATAACGATGGATAACAGATGAGGAGGATGTCATTATCGACGGCTTTAAAGAAATGAAATGTCGTCAAAAACGAAACACATCGGGGAGAGGTAGAAGTAATGAAGTACAGAGGAAAGATAGAGAAAAATGGTGGCAAAAGGAGAGTGAACAGGTGAGAAAATACATAAATGGTTTTGGATGAAGCGACTAAGAAGGGCAACTAGGGAATGTGAATACAGATTGAGAAGTACATTAAAAGGCGACGGTATATATAGAACCTGGGCGAGAAACGTCGCTATCAGAGAAGTACATACACTACGAACCGTCAGACTCGCATTGAAACTATCGGAGGCGGCGACACTGTACAGGGATGAGGCGGGGGATGATCGGGTGGTCTGCCCGGGTAGCGAAAGCGTCAACAAAAGCAGCGCGGGCGCTCGAGTCGGTTCGGTAGCCCCAACTGCACCGCCCGTTCCCGCTCCCAGGCCCAGTCCCACGCAGCGCCGCTCGTGATCAATTGCGGCGCGGCTCAGCGGCGCGCCGCTCGCCGCGGGCTCTGCGCCGCCTATCCGGTTTTCACAGGCGCCCGACCCCACAGCCCCCGCGCTCACACGCACGCGCACATGTTCTCGCCCATGCTCTCCCGCCTGCTTTCCCTCGACTGCAGGCCTCTCTCGCCTTCTCCACGCCAGCTTTCCCTCGACTGCAGGCCTCTCTCGCCCTCTCCACGCCGGCTTTCCCTCGACTGCAGGCCTCTCTCGCCCTCTCCACACCAGCTTTCCCTCGACTGCAGGCCTCTCTCGCCCTCTCCACGCCGGCTTTTCATCGACCGCAGGCCTCTCTCGCCGTCTCCACGCCAGTTTTCCCTCGACTTCAGGCCTCCCTCGACCTCTCCACGCCGGCTTTCCCTCGACAGCAGGCCTCTCTCGCCCTCTCCACGCCGGCTTTCCCTCGACTGCAGGCCTCTCTCGCCCTCTCCACACCAGCTTCTCATCGACCGCAGGCCTCTCTCGCCCTCTCCACGCCGGCTTTCCCTCGACTGCAGGCCTCTCTCGCCCTCTCCACACCAGCTTTCCCTCGACTGCAGGCCTCTCTCGCCCTCTCCACGCCGGCTTTCCCTCGACTGCAGGCCTCTCTCGCCCTCTCCACGCCGGCTTTCCCTCGACTGCAGGCCTCCCTCGACCTCTCCATGCCGGCTTTCCCTCGACAGCAGGCCTCTCTCACCCTCTCCACGCCAGTTTTCCCTCGACTTCAGGCCTCCCTCGACCTCTCCACGCCGGCTTTCCCTCGACAGCAGGCCTCTCTCGCCCTCTCCACGCCGGCATTCCCTCGACTGCAGGCCTCTCTCGCCCTCTCCACGCCAGCTTTCCCTCGACGGCAGGCCTCTCTCGCCCTCTCCACACCAGCTTTTCATCGACCGCAGGCCTCTCGCCCTCTCCACGCCACTTTTCCCTCGACTTCAGGCCTCCCTCGACCTCTCCACGCCGGCTTTCCCTCGACAGCAGGCCTCTCTCGCCCTCTCCACGCCGGCTTTCCCACGACTGCAGGCCTCTCTCGCCCTCTCCACGCCGGCTTTCCCACGACTGCAGGCCTCTCTCGCCCTCTCCACGCCGGCTTTTCATCGACCGCAGGCCTCTCTCGCCCTCTCCACGCCGGCTTTCCCTCGACTGCAGGCCTCTCTCGCCCTCTCCACGCCGGCATTCCCTCGACTGCAGACCTCTCTCACCCTCTCCACGCCTGCTTTCCCTCGACTGCAGGCCTCTCTCACCCTCTCCACGCCGGCTTTCCCTCGACTGCAGGCCTCTCTCGCCCTCTCATCGCCAGCTTTCCCTCGACTGCAGGCCTCTCTCGCCCTCTCCACACCAGCTTTTCATCGACCGCAGGCCTCTCTCGCCCTCTCCACGCCAGCTTTCCCTCGACTGCAGGCCTCTCTCGCCCTCTCCACGCCAGCTTTCCCTCGACTGCAGGCCTCTCTCGCCCTCTCCACACCAGCTTTTCATCGACCGCAGGCCTCTCTCGCCCTCTCCACACCAGCTTTCCCTCGACTGCAGGCCTCTCTCGCCCTCTCCACGCCGGCTTTCCCTCGACTGCAGGCCTCTCTCGCCCTCTCCACGCCAGTTTTCCCTCGACTTCAGGCCTCCCTCGACCTCTCCACGCCGGCTTTCCCTCGACCGCAGGCCTCTCTCGCCCTCTCCACGCCAGCTTTCCCTCGACTGCAGGCCTCTCTCGCCCTCTCCACACCAGCTTTTCATCGACCGCAGGCCTCTCTCGCCCTCTCCACGCCAGCTTTCCCTCGACTGCAGGCCTCTCTCGCCCTCTCCACGCCAGCTTTTCATCGACCGCAGGCCTCTCTCGCCCTCTCCACGCCAGCTTTCCCTCGACTGCAGGCCTCTCTCGCCCTCTCCACGCCAGCTTTCCCTCGACTGCAGGCCTCTCTCGCCCTCTCCACACCAGCTTTCCCTCGACTGCAGGCCTCTCTCGCCCTCTCCACGCCAGCTTTCCCTCGACTGCAGGCCTCTCTCGCCCTCTCCACACCAGCTTTTCATCGACCGCAGGCCTCTCTCGCCCTCTCCACGCCAGCTTTCCCTCGACTGCAGGCCTCTCTCGCCCTCTCCACGCCAGCTTTTCATCGACCGCAGGCCTCTCTCGCCCTCTCCACGCCAGCTTTCCCTCGACTGCAGGCCTCTCTCGCCCTCTCCACACCAGCTTTTCATCGACCGCAGGCCTCTCTCGCCCTCTCCACGCCAGCTTTCCCTCGACTGCAGGCCTCTCTCGCCCTCTCCACGCCAGCTTTTCATCGACTGCAGGCCTCTCTCGCCCTCTCCACGCCAGCTTTCCATCGACTGCAGGCCTCTCTCGCCCTCTCCACACCAGCTTTTCATCGACCGCAGGCCTCTCTCGCCCTCTCCACGCCAGCTTTCCCTCGACTGCAGGCCTCTCTCGCCCTCTCCACGCCAGCTTTTCATCGACTGCAGGCCTCTCTCGCCCTCTCCACGCCAGCTTTCCCTCGACTGCAGGCCTCTCTCGCCCTCTCCACGCCAGCTTTTCATCGACCGCAGGCCTCTCTCGCCCTCTCCACGCCAGCTTTCCCTCGACTGCAGGCCTCTCTCGCCCTCTCCACGCCAGCTTTTCATCGACCGCAGGCCTCTCTCGCTCTCTCCACGCCAGCTTTCCCTCGACTGCAGGCCTCTCTCGCCCTCTCCACGCCAGCTTTTCATCGACTGCAGGCCTCTCTCGCCCTCTCCACGCCAGCTTTCCCTCGACTGCAGGCCTCTCTCGCCCTCTCCACGCCAGCTTTCCCTCGACTGCAGGCCTCTCTCGCCCTCTCCACACCAGCTTTTCATCGACCGCAGGCCTCTCTCGCCCTCTCCACGCCAGCTTTCCCTCGACTGCAGGCCTCTCTCGCCCTCTCCACGCCAGCTTTTCATCGACCGCAGGCCTCTCTCGCCCTCTCCACGCCAGCTTTTCCTCGACTGCAGGCCTCTCTCGCCCTCTCCACGCCAGCTTTCCCTCGACTGCAGGCCTCTCTCGCCCTCTCCACACCAGCTTTTCATCGACCGCAGGCCTCTCTCGCCCTCTCCACACCAGCTTTCCCTCTACTGCAGGCCTCTCTCGCCCTCTCCACGCCGGCTTTCCCTCGACTGCAGGCCTCTCTCGCCCTCTCCACGCCAGTTTTCCCTCGACTTCAGGCCTCCCTCGACCTCTCCACGCCGGCTTTCCCTCGACCGCAGGCCTCTCTCGCCCTCTCCACGCCAGCTTTCCCTCGACTGCAGGCCTCTCTCGCCCTCTCCACACCAACTTTTCATCGACCGCAGGCCTCTCTCGCCCTCTCCACGCCAGCTTTCCCTCGACTGCAGGCCTCTCTCGCCCTCTCCACGCCGGCTTTCCCTGGACTGCAGGCCTCTCTCGGCCTCTCCACACCAGCTTTTCATCGACCGCAGGTCTCTCTCGCCCTCTCCACGCCAACTTTCCCTCGACTGCAGGCTTCTCTCGCCCTCTCCACGCCGGCTTTCCCTCGACTGCAGGCCTCTCTCGCCCTCTCCAAACCTGCTTTTAATCGACCGCAGGCCTCTCTCGCCTTCTCCACGCCAGCTTTCCCTCGACTGCAGGCCTCTCTCGCCTTCTCCACGCCAGCTTTCCCTCGACTGCAGGCCTCTCTCGCCCTCTCCACGCCAGCTTTTCATCGACCGCAGGCCTCCCTCGCCTTCTCCCCGCCAGCTTTCCCTCGACTGCAGGCCTCTCTCGCCCTCTCCACACCAGCTTTTAATCGACCGCAGGCCTCTCTCGCCTTCTCCACGCCAGCTTTCCCTCGACTGCAGGCCTCTCTCGCCCTCTCCACGCCGGCTTTCCCCTTGACTGCAGGCCCCTCTGGCCCTCCCCCGCCCGCTTTCCCTCGACTGCAGGCATCTCTCGCCTTCTCCACGCCCACACGCTCCACAACCCGAATGCTGACCTCCCTCTTTCGTTTGCATCTACGTCTCTGCTAACCGTAGTCCGTCCTTATACATTATCTCCTGCCCTGCCGCTCCCATCTCCTTTCTGCACCTTATGTCCTGCCTCTACTCCACTCCTGTCAGCATCCCTTCACCTGGACGCCCCCCGCCCCTGTCCACCCCTCTTCTCTTATCCGTACCCCCTCCCCTGTCCTTCCCTCTTGTGTCCGCACCCCCTCTCCTCTCTTGACCACACACTCTCTCCTGACCGCACCCTCTCTGCTATTTTCATACTTCTGTTCGCATCCTTCACCTGATTGCACCCTACTGTACACATCCCTCTCCTGCTCCAATCCCGCTTCTGTCCGAATCTCCTATCTTATCCGCGTCCCTTGTTCGCACGTCCTCTTGACATCTCCCAATGCAAGTTTCGCACACTCGCACATACTAACAGGATGACTGCGGGCCGTATAAATCGGAATATCTCAATTTTTGCCAAAATATATTCTCAATTCCTTCATGTTAACCGATGTTATTAAAAGAGTGGCTAGCTGACAAATGTTGCGAAGTCAAGAGTGAGATTATTTAAACTGTTTGTTTTGTTTTACTACACTATGATCAAAGGTATGAAGCAATATTCTCTGATATCTACTGCAATATACAAGGACGGACGTACAGCGTTGAATTTACAGTGTGTCAGGAAATGACGTCAGGTTTTTGTAAATACTCTAAAATCAGTGATTACTTTATTCCATTATTGTTAAGAGTTATTTTCTAAATGTTTGATTACTTTTTCTAAGTATAAATATATTTGCATTTCGTGTATTTGTCTCAAAAGATCTAATGGAGCCGATCATTGAGCTTCGCAGCCTAAGATTTTTTTTTTCCTGAGCCATCTTCTTCAGACTGAGTGGAAGTCGAATATTAAATCAAATAAATATATAGAATCGGAAGTGGTTTGGTTGCTATGTATTTGTCGCCAGAACTTCAATTTGTAGTCATTATATTAGTTTTCAGAGAATCATGAGGTTTATCATGTAACTACATTGTGGAAAAACTGAAGCACGAAAACAAGAGATGAATTGTTTATTCAACTCGGACGCGCATAATTTTTCATGGAGAGACAAAACAAGTTACTGATATTGTGCATGCACCAAAGGGAGACCTCATAACAATGGTGTAAAGGAGATATAGACGGGAAAGTATTTGTCCAAATAGAAGAGAAATGTCACCATGAATGAATAAATGAAAGAATGGTATGAGGAAAAGGAAGAGAGATGAAATATGAGACTAACGTGGAGCTTGATCTGTGCCTCACAGAAAAGAAGGAATTGTTTCTGGAATTGTATATTCTTCAACGAGCTTATAATCATGGCCATTATTCACGTGTTTTTTATGACAAGAGTGACGTAGTAGGGAGTGTCCTAACATCTAAGAGTAGATAAGTCATTATGCCTACGTAGGAGACTACACTTTCTGAAGGACTTAGGAATATATATTCAGCACAAGTTTTATATTTGATATTTACCCTCAGATGTTGTCGAGACTAAACCAGAGCAAAGACTAATTTACGTCTTATTTTACTAATTCACCCATAGAAACTACATCTTACATCTAGTTCTTATATCTAGGAGCTCTAGGAGCTCTACGTATAGCATCATCAATAGCAATTAGCACGCGATGAGCAGACGCATATGAGCAGTCCATTCCAGCTCATGCAGATTTTTACGACAGTTTTGTTGCAATTGTAATTTCGAGTATTGAGAACAAGTTTTTGTTAAGAATAAAATTTCTGCGCAAGTAAGTTATATCAATTTTATGGTAAAGGAAATAATCTCCACAAAAGTTTTAATAATTTTTATTAATAATTTTCCAGTTATAATAATATATAATTTTTATTAGTAATTTTCCAGAAAATTATTAATAAAAATTATTGAAACTTTTGTGGAGATTATTTCCTTTACCATATTATGGATTACCACAAGATATCTGCTACCACCACGGAATTTATATCAATTTTATTTATTGTATTAAATAATTTTCTTACCAGAATGTTCATGAGTGATTCAATGAAGAAATCATTGACGTCATCTCCGTCAACTTAATAGATTTATTTAGAGAGCCGGCTCTCGACGGCTCTACCGAAATCATCAGTCTACAAATATAAATAAAATAAAATATAAATAAACTACAAATTAAATACATAATAATGATAATAATAATAATAATAATAATAATAATAATAATAATAATAATAATAATAATAATAATAATAATAATAATAATAATAATAATAAAGAAATTACAAAAATTGAAACAGATTAAGTTCAGCCGCTTTGCTTACCTCGCTGTGTGTGGCAAAATTCGAGAGACAGCTCAGTCTTCGAAACCCCCTTCTAAACATCCTCTTCTAAAAAAACTAACATACTGGTATCGCTACGTCGATGAAATTTCAGCTCTATGGACCGGCACAACAAGACAACTCGTCATCTTCGTTGAGTTTTAATTCCAGATACCCACCCATGAAAACACTAAGAAACTAGAAAATGAAAATAAATCCATTTATTTATTAGGAAATATTGAAAAAGAAGTGGTGCTATATAATGGCATAGACTTTCTCGCACTAGTTAGTTTTCTAATTTCTTCAGTCTGGACTAGTTTTTCGATTATGCCTTATTCTCTTCCCAGTTGCCATTTTTTGCCGCCCAAAGGAAATTTTTACCACATTTTCTCAATTTTTCATCACCGTAATGGTAGAACTAAAACATTACTTCAATAATATTATAGAAGAGTAAAACCTGAGCCGATCTGGAATGCCGAGGTGGTTAATAGCGTGTGACAACTCAGCGCTTCGGTGAGAAGGATCACGGGTTCAAGTCCCGCCGTGGGCATGATTGTCTCTTAACTCTCATGTAGTATGTGTCATCGTGGAGGACCTCTCGTTCTGTGACCCCAGATTAGAGGAGTCCGCAAGTGTGTTGGTGTCTAGTTCGTAGTCAAATACGCGTCCCTTCGGGTCGAAAAGGGTAAAAGGCTGTTGACTGGATAAAATCTTTACTAAAACAAGAAAAACCCGGTCCTATAAGCAAATTTTCGTTTATATATTTGGAACCGACTTTGGGGAAATGTCAGTTTTTCTGAAAATGCGAAATTTGAAGCTCACTTTCGCAGATAACTATTGAGTTTTCGAGGAATTTTATTGGAAATTATTTGAAACACTTCTACTCTGAAATGCCATCAATACAGATAAATAAAACGAAAGTGTCTGTATGTGATTTTCTAGTGATCAACTTTTAAAAACTTTTTCAACTTACTTATTCGATTACTAAAATGTATCTCTCGTTAAATCAATTGTCTGTCCATTTGTATGAACCGATTTAACTAAAAACTATAGAATCTATCGACATTAAATTTAAATATATTTTTATTACGTGACGTACCAACGGCCACCCTGGCCGAAGGTAAGCAGTGCGTGACGTAACAAATATTAATTTTTAAGGCGACTCACGAAAATCTAAGTTCTTGGTTAATATAAGGTAATGGTACTGGATTATGCGCGAATAAGCACTCAACTCCTTTTGTAGACAAAGTGTTTAATAAGATAGAAAATTACAGTGGAGTGAAAAGTATGAGTATCACTTACAACCCAACAGGTCCGTGTCATGATGGCAAGTGATCTACGAAGAGCTCTTGTAGGCCTCATTCACAATACAAACTTAAACGTAAACGTAACGGAGAATATAAAAGAGTTGACAAGCACCAAGCTTTCACGTTAAGTTTACGTCGGAATTCTATCGAGGACCTATTAGAGAGCAGCATGAAAGAAACAAACATGGTGGATTTCAGATTGTGTTCAGGTAGTTTTGTGGTTATGCCATTTAATTATTGTTACGTACTGAACTTGTTTTCGAAGGGATTTGATGTGAGTAGTGAATACACAGTAGGAATTTAGGCTATTTTCTCGTGAGTTTATCTTGGCGTGGCACATAAAATTATTACGTTCGACGAATTACTCGTGAATGTAGTATAATAGAAACCTTGTTTAAAAAATCAAGGAAATGCAGACACTAATACAACAGCTACTAGCATTTATATATTAAGACAAATCGATAGGAAATCGAAGAAAAAGCTAGAAACCATGGTGAAAAGCTTTCCACCATGCTAGAAAGGAATTGACAATCGATCCAACTTCAATATGTTGAAATCTAATTAGCTCAGACGAAACTCAGGTTCCTTCTTACGTTTGTCATTGTAAATGCTTATTTTTACGTGTAAATTTTACTACTAAGTATATGGCATTTCGTTACGTTTATGTTTGCATTATGAATGAGGCCTTACACACTCCGAGTGGTTGTGCTTGGTGCGAACGCACGCGTGGACACGTCAAGAGAGGGGATGGAATGAGATATTTATTAAAGAAAAGCTTCACGCCAACTAACTGGCGAGGGACCGCTGACGACTCTGCGCCCTCAGATTTGTGGTACGTGTGCGTCGGCCAGTTATCACCGCTCTCGTAAAAAGATGCAGCTCTTCGCAGTCACATCAAGTTGAACAAGAAAAGCGGGGCTCAGCCGGACACGTCGACCCTGCCAGCCAAAGCGACCTCGCCAACCACGGAACGATTCCCGAATCCTGAGGCGACGGCGACGTTGCATCTGTCGTGAGCGAGTCAGCGGTACCCCTAACGAGAAATCCAACGGCGGCGTGTTCCAAAATGTGTGTTGTGTTTGGTGATTGTGCGTCGTGTGTCACAGAAGCGATATTCACAACAGTCAAATCTTTCGATCTGACTTTAGAAGGGAATTGAAAGGACCGCGGAGAGTGCATATTTATCGGCGTCAGTTAAAAATATCTTGTATAAAATCATGTATAGATGTTTATAAAATATTTGCTATTAAAGAGACTCAAATTTTTGTTGTGAAAACTTTGGCATGTACCCAGCTCCAAATGAAGACATACTTGCGATAGAAAGTCTAGCAGATCAAATCGGTTTTCCAACATTTCTACGAAGGTTTTACTTTATTAATTTATATTGGTTGACAATGTAGCATTGGTGGCGGGGAGGGGATTGCATGCTTTCGTAACATGTCTCAGGTAAAGTGGGAAGATCACACTGAAGAGATTGATGTTGAGCAAGTACTCGTGTATAGAGTTGTTAGGAGCTGCAGATAAAAACAGGTAGTGACGAGAGAGTCCATACCTCTGGACATTTCCCTTGTTCCTCTAGAAATGCACATTGTTTCCCGCGAAATAGTTTCTGGCATAAGCGATCAATGGTGTTTTATTGAAAATGAAATGAAACGTTAAATCAAAAATTAATCGCGGAAAAAATTACCACTTTTTTTAATAAAACTAATGACCGCAGATAACAAAGCTTTTTTCTGAAAAAATACACTCGTTGGGCGGAAACAGGTAGCAGAGGATATACGTAATAAGTTAAAGTTCTTTGTGCTATTGAGCGTTTTGCTCCGGAAAAAAATATTAAAAAATAATGAATATCCCGAATATTACAACGAATAAATCAGATATCTGAAAAGAAAAGTGATAAAAGCATACAGTGTAAGAAAGGTTAGAATAAATTATCATAAAAATATATCTATTTGGCGAAGGAGCTGTAAGAAGCGAAGAAGATTGCTCAAGAAAAAAATTAAAGTCTGTTCTACATAATAAGGGTAAGAGCTGGGAGGAATTTTGCAAGTATGTGAAAAGACGCCGGAGAAACAGAGAAAATACGGCTGCATTTAAAACAGGTGACTGGTGATCTACTTGCAATGCTCAGGAGAAAGCAAACGCTCAAAATTTGTACTAAGCGTCCGTATTTACGTCTTCCCAGAGCTCTGTAGTTAACATTTTCTCACAAAATCGAAACAAAATATTTTCTTATTACGGAAGTCGGTCGTTTTACTGGTTAACAAGAAATCCACGGGATTGAACAAAATTCCGGGGATTCTACGATTAGGAGGGAAAGGCATAGTTCCGTACCTTGCGAGAATTGCTGATGTTACTACTACCTACGTAAGTGGCTCAGGGCGTCAACTAATGGCAAAACAATTGTTGTTGAATTGGTCCCAGGAAACAGAAATAAAAATAAAGCCACATAAATGCAAAACAATTAATTTAACGTTGGATCAAACAAACTACGTAAAGTCAAAATGAAATTCTGGAGGAACGTAGCTGTAAATATCTGGGCGAAATAATGTGAAGTAATTTCAGCTGGAGCGTATGCTGATTCGCAACAACATATTATTATTGTTTTTATTACTGTTTTTGTTGTTAGCATTCAACTTCTACGTCTTTCGTCATTGTGCTTTTCTGTGCGCCTATCATTTAACCAGCTTCTGATGAAGTAAATTTATTCGCTAGCCAACTTGTGGAGTCAAAATCCCTCACCAATACAAATTATTGACAAGTTCCTACCAGCGTACGATTTGAGTAGAGATTCTTTGAAAAATATGGAATATTGGTATTTTTCGTTAATACTATGGTTAGGAATTACAAAGAAATTACTTTCACTCCACCTACCACCTTCACTCCGTTTTGAGCATTTCGAATACATTACATATTTCTGTTTTTCGCAGGTAGAGAAACTCGAAAAGAACAGTTTCAGAGAGAAGTTTTTCAAACAAATAAAAACAAAGTCAGCGTTCAGAAGAGCAGATGGTAAAATAAATGATCACTTCATGTTCATTAGCGTTGGTGGCGCACACTGGTTTTGTCTCGTCAAAACGAGCGCTGCGAGAGCACGTGACAAAAGAGGTCAGAGGGCGACTCTGCAGTGCCGTCGCCACCGCTTCCCTAATAAATCACTGTTTTGTGCAGAGCCGACAGAGTGGCGTAAAGATAGTTTTAATTAAAATCGAACACGTATGAAGCTGACAGCTCGCTCTGCAGGAAATTTATTGCTCTTAACAAGAAGCGAACCCGGGGTGCCAGAGAGGTGTTCGGAATGATGGGCTCGATGTCAAAAAGGCAGCCATCACCCTTCTCTTCGCGACAAGCACTCTAAGATTTTCCTTAAATGGAGTATCAATCTTCACACATCTTTCAAAAGAAGGGTATCGTGGGTGGTTCACGGTTTTGCACGATGTTACAAACACCTTGTAGTAGTTTACCTCACCGAGTAGATACTGCAAACAAGAAACGTGTGTGCAATGTACGTTCGAAATGCTCTCACTTATCTCCTAGAACTACAGATTATTACTATAGTACGATTTCCCGTATCCAAGAATCAGGGACATTATTGTAATAATGAAACAATGTGCGAGAAAACCCAAAACTCATTCTATGTAATCTAAGTAATTTCATTCTAAGAAATCTAAGAAAATAGGAATTTGTCCATAACGGTAGGTAAAAGCAATTTTACGTTTTTATTCCCCATAACTTTATGGATTAATTGTGGAGAAAAACAAAACATTTCCACAAAAATCTGTTTGTAAACTTTTTTGGCACAATTAGCACGTTTTCTAATCATTTTGAAGGCCCAGTAACATGGTTTTTGAGATTTATTATTCCAGAATATTCTTGTTTATCTTCATAATTAACCTATCACGTACTTCCATCTCTGTACACAGCAGTGGATATCTGGGGAAGCGTAACATCTTACGGTCGTAAGTTTTGAGCAGTATTCGCGTTCGGATCAACCTTTCTGATGGCGTTATGCGGACGTTCCAGTCTCTCACTCTGTTTGACAAGTCATCTTCAGCTTATAATAAAGCGTCCGGTATCTCATATTTTAAAAGATGAAAACAACAGTCTTGGCTTCTCTACATAAAATATGTCGAGGAGATCTGGCAGTACCGGATATTTTGATGAGAAGAGAATGACCAACGTAATCGCGAGAATAATGGACAAATTAATTGATGCCAAGGGAACTTGAAGTATTTTTATTCTAATAAATAAAAATACTTGAGTAATGGCAGCCTTGCCACTGCTGTCCTCTGACCGGGAGGACCTAGAGTTGCGGTCCCGACGGTGGCAGGATTTTCGACACTAGATAGGTGGGTAGGTCGAGTTCGGCCGCGGTCTGTGGAGAATTCTAGTAGTCCTTTGTTCTGATCAATGTTTTCTTTGATCAACCACGCCAGTGCTGGAGTAGTAACACTAGTGAGTTCTGGAATAAATGGTCCACAGACCGCGCGCTATCTTTCCTTCCTCTTCCTTGTCCTATCCTCATCCCTTACTTACATACGCTTATACTTACATGTGCTATACTACTATCACATATGCCGGGAGAATGGGCGGGAGCTTACAGCTTGTCCCGGCTGAGGCGGTGCCCCACTGATGGGAGATACCTAGTTGGGGAAAAACCCGCAAGCCGCGTGTAGGTCGGCGCCGGATCTCACCATCCAGCAAGAGAAGACTTAGAGAGTACACTTAGAGGACTAATGACAGCAGTTAACGCGCCCGGAATCGCGTATTAATAATATCTATTTAGCCGCTGCTTACTACGTGAGCGCTCTCGATTGGAGTTTGCCACTCTTACCACCGTTGCTTTATTGTGCATCCTTTTATAAAACTTCCACAATCACAAAAAATTAAATGTTTAATCTGTTAGTGATACTAACCTCACGGCAAAACCAGTAGTTTTTGGATGGAAGGCAATTACACGCAATATTGTCTCCTATCATTTACTTATATCTACTTTTTATGTTATGAATGATTGATCGATTCGTAACTGCTCAGGTAGTTCAGTTGCCTAGTTTGTCAAACTCCCATTAGGGATTTGGTGACGTGAAACACAAAGAATAAGATGAGCATTGTGCTAATTAGGTCTCATATGTAGCACGTCAGTTCATTTCAGACACGAGGCACCTCTGGCAGCGACTCCAGTAATAACGCTTCAATCTAGCAAAAAGAAAGGCGACATGTCTGAAGAAAGAAAAACCCATCCGACACACAGACATGTTTGTGCTACGTATCACTTCCGGCGCGTGAAACAGAAACCGCAGATCGGGTCTTCACAGCCGGGAACAGCCCTGCAACTGTCTTCCCAGAGCTCTGGTTTCCCCGTAACGCTCCATAACGATCAGGGCACGCCTTCGTAATGTCAGTCGGCAATGGTGTCAGTTAAATGTAATCCGAAAGCAGCCGCAGCGTAGACAGCTGTCTGGAGCTGAGGCGCGTGTCCCTTGCCTGCTTGGGAGTGCATGCTGGCGGCCGGGCGATGGGGCAGTAGCACGAGTGCACGCGCAGGGCTGTACAAGCCAAGTGATTTGCGCGAGGTAATGAAGATATACTGGAAGTCGTCTCTGTAAACTTAATTTATTTATTTAGACAGCGGCTTTTGAAACTTTGCCGTCATCATCATTTTCAAAAATTTAAATATAAATATAATAAATCTTAAAATTATTTTCATTTACTACTAAGTAGTTTGTTGATAAAATGGGTTATAAAGGTTGCTCTAAATATGTTTTGTTAAATAAAATAGAAATAAATATCTCCATTTTTGTGCGATTTCATGGCATTTTTTATCACAAGTTTATGCATCGTATGAGTTTCACATGAGTTTCAACATGTTCAGTGGAGGAACAAAAATAAACTTTTGCCTTTGTTGTTTAATTGGCAGATCACCCAAAAACAAACCCCAATTGCTAATTTTGAAATAAATTTGGAAGCCATTTGGTTCAGATGATCTCAATGAAAGAAATGTCTTTAAATTTCCTGCTGATTGTTTGCTCGCTGCGATGCGGCTCACTGCGAATTAATGTTTAGCCGTATCAGTTCCACGACAGATTATGACATCTCCCTTGGATAATGATAAATTAATGAGAGTAAATGGGTGATTTAATGATTTCTGCGGTGACTGGCAATGACCTCTGTTACTAATACCTGATAAGACTTCCTTTGAAAGGCATAATATCATTGGCTGGATATATTCTCAGTTATCTTTTTCTTCTACAATAATATTATTGATGACTGAAAACATTAATCGATTATGCATATTTCATTACGTGTAATATTGATTAAACTGAAAAATAAATGAGATACCTACAATGTTTAAATATTGATAATTTTCCACGTAATGTAATATACTAATGATTCTGGGATAATAATTATACCTGGCCTTTATGGTGAATGACAGGGTGAATATGCCTGGGGCATCGCATTTTTAACATGAAAGTTAATTTTATACATGGATATAACATGATACATGTTTATGCATGGATGTAACAAATTAACTTTCCTGCTAAAGGTAAATTGAAAGCGTTCCTATTGAGTTGTAAATAATAAACTAGTAAAGGCAAAATACAACGAAATCATAGCAATGGCGTTTCATCAATAAATTCAATTAATTCACCGTCACAAAAAAATATATTAATTATTCCACAACTTCCACTAGCCATTGGAGCAATGAAAGTCTCATTAGAAATCCTTATTCATGCGCAACAATACAAACCTGTTTAATAAGAGTTACTTTACCCATTTCCCTTCTTCAAATCTGTCTTCACCTCAAGGCACTGTATACGGCACAACGCGCTCTACTCCCGCTTCCCCGTCTACGAGCAGGGAAGGCCGCGTGACCCTGCTATCTCTTGCAGCGAATCTGCAGCGCGCTGGCGACAGGAGCAGTGGGCCGTGGCCAGCGACACGAGGAGAGAAGAGCGGGCAGCGGCTACGGGGAATGGATGCAGAGAGTGGTCGAGGGAAGCAGTTGCGGGGAACGGTTACGAAGAGCGGTTGTGAGGTACGGTTACAGAGAACGAATGCAAGGAACGGTCACGGAAAGCGTTGCAAGGTACGGGTGCGGAGAATGGTTGCGGGGAACGGATGCTGGGAGCGGTTGCGGGAAACTGTTATGAAGAGCAGTTGCGGAGAGTGTTTGGAAGGAACTGCTGCAAAGAGCGCATGCGAGGAGCGCTTGCGGGGAGCAGTTGTGGGGAGCAGTTGCGGGGAGCAGTTGCGGGGAGCAGTTGCGGGGAGCAGTCGCGGGGAGCAGTCGCGGGGAGCAGTCGCGGGGAGCAGATGCAGAGACCTGCGAGCGTGAGAGGGCGGGGGAGGGGAAGTGGGAGCGGGGCCAGGGCGGCTGAGAAACGCTGGGTCGGGTCCGCGCGTGTATACCGCGCCCGTAAAAAACAGCGAGCGCAGCGATGCAAAGGGCGGGCGCAGCAGCTTCAGGCGCGTGCTCTTTTCCCCGAGTGGCCGCGCGGGGCGCGCCTGTACCGCATTTGCAAGTCAATGGGTTTAATACTCGCGGCTTACTAACAATTACCGCGAGCAGCGCGGGAGTAGAGCGAAGTGGAGCGGCGAGGCGGGGCGAGCCGACGGGCGGGTTTGCGCGAAGAGACAAATTCGCTCGACGCGACGACTGGGCGGAACGGGCCTCCTGCCGCTAGAGGTAGACCTGGAGGCGAACGAGGCCGGTGAAGACGAAGAGTGGAAGACTAGGAGAGAGTTGGATCTGTTGTTTAATAGGAGAGATGTTACGATTGAAAGGAAGAACATGGTTTGGTAGAACAGATGTTCGGGGTGGAGAAGTACCCTCAACGAATAGAGGTGGAAAAGTAGACACGATATTTTGTACCCAGGGTCCGCAGGGTTAGGAAGGATGGAAGACGGAGAAATGAATAAAGAAAGAACAGTCTGATGGAGAAGTGGGTAATGTGGCAACTGAGATCAAAAATAATCGAGGGGAATGATGTGCGGGCTCAATTGCCTAAAGAAGTTTTAAATTGACACTAATGATAGTGGGAGATCAGCCATGTTGGTAGTTTTATGGAGGCAGCTTCGCGGCAGAACGAAGGCAGAAGCTCTCCGGCTGGCAAGCGTGTGAACTTGTCTGAAGGCAGGATGCCACTGATGCCAATTATGTAACCAGTTTCGGGGAACGGTTGTCCACGTATGTCCGTCTGTGTCCGTCTGTGAATGATGCTAGCGGCTAAACCGTTCAGTCGATTTTAGTCGAAGAAGACGAAGTTAATATCAACTAATAAGTTTCTTACACGATAGATGACGGCAATAATAAAAAAAATCAAGAAATGAAATTCTATGTAATTTATCCACTGGCCATTGTGGTAAAAATTGTTTTTTAACTCTCTCCTTACGGCGTAGAGACAAAATTATGTAATGTACGAAAAACGGCGAATTTTCGGCTGAAAACTCTTATTACAGTGCCATGGTAACAAAAAAGTGAATAAATCCAGTTGCTAAATTTAGGGGGAAATCCTCTAACACGTGGTGTAGCCAGAATTCCTATTTCTGTCCGATTCCTTGATATTGCAAATTCGTATGATGGCGAAATGTCCGTCTGTGAACCACGGGCCAATCGATCGGTTTAATGTCGCGGTCCCTTGAATTTGAAACCGAAATTTTAATTTTGTTGGTACTTTATACGAAGCCTAAGACATTTTCCAAATTTAAAAAAAAAATAGGTTCATCGATTCGATTAAATTTTGTTGTTGAATAGGGTAAAGGAGGTTGAAGAGAATGGTGTAGGTTTCATGTTTGTCGCGATATTTCAAAAATTTGCTTAAGTTCAACATTTTTTAGGAGTCTTCCTACAACTGAAATATTGAAGGAAAATATTTTTCCCTTAATAAAATCTGTTTCTTAAAGATAGATTTTGAAATAAAGTCATGTAAAATTTTTTGAAAATCTGAGTACTTTTCTTATAATTTTGCGTGAAAATACGGGGGAGAAAATGCTATTTTAGGACCACTATTTTCTCTCTAAGGGAAGAGCTCTTTAGGAATCAACGCAGACGAACAAAAGCAGATAGATCACTTTTTTCTTTTGATATTACGCTTGTGTTTTTTAGATACAAATGTTCAAAAAAACTGGTAAAAACATCTTAATGAAAACTTATTTGCCCTCAGTCTTGACACTCAAAGAAAAGGAGGGAAAGTCAATACGCTCAGGGAAAGTATGGAATTACTCGATGTTTTTAATCAGCTGTTCGAATATCGTCGTGTTCTGGTTTGCCATTCACTGCGTCATTAGTTGTTTCTTGCTTTGACCCCGACGTTGTATTTCAGTTCGTCTGGAGGTGTTCCATTTCAAGTCTTGTTGTTAATAGTCTACTTGACCGACCGCTCCAAGATCAACTGTGTTATTATCACGCGTACGATTAATTCATTATGTAGACACCAATCAAATTGAAAAGTATAATAGTTTGAAAAATATAAAAATTAACTCTTGAATCCATAGTTACTCGTACATATTATGATATAAGAAAGATGATCTAGAATTCGAACGGAAAATCGCCAAGTCTTTTAAACCATAGTTCACAACTCTAAAAGAGACATTTTCGCTAGTGTTCTTCAAAATTAGTTATTGACTGGAAAATGATTCTGGAAATACTGTATTATGGTGTAAAATGTCCTTTAGGTCTCCGAGTACTAAGGAATTATATCTGCCTTATAACCCTCCCCGATGAGCTTCACAATTCTGAATGGCCCAACAAATTATCTTCATTAAAAGAAGTAAAATCGGTTCTTCAAATTTTAAAACATGTGAAATTAAGATACCTTTAACGAATTATGCATGTTTGAGTTACCCTCATGAAACTATGCAACCTTCACAGAACCATTTTCCACATTGCGATATTTTAAAATATTTTCCCCCAAAATAAGCATCAGTGCTCGATTTATCTCCTAAAACTCTAGTCTTCATAAACAGAAATAGGTCTTCTTTTCATAGGTACTTTCCAATAGCCGAAGTACTGGGATGTACATAATGAGTCATAAAATTCAACGACCTATGTGCAATACATTTTTCAGTAATTTAGCATACCGTTAGAGAAACCTCTGTCAGACAAAAGGTTAACATTTGTTTCCTACAGGTTGTGTGAATGTTAGTAATGTCGAATTGGTGTAAGCAACGTACCTCGTCTGTTAGCTCTTAAGAGACCTAAACGTGTTCTAAAAAATGTCTTGTTTTTTATTGAAAACTAGCGGAACCCGGCAGACGTTGATCTGCCTTTCATCTCCCTTTCTCTCCCTTCGTCTCCCTCCTCTCCCCCTCCCTCTCACCCCTCCCACCGCAAAAATGTAATAGGATGTTCAAAAAGATCTCTTCCTATAGATTACGGTGTGCAAAACGTTTCGTTTCAATATTTTAGATTTTTTAATGTCCAAGAACGCTTCGCATAGGAGTTATTTAACGATAAAGACTCAGAAAATCCTGCCGAGTGTGTTGCGGGTCGCATTTGACAAGAATATTTAGTTTTGTTCTTTAGCGCCATCCTGTTATTTTTCCCGAGATTTTAATAGTTATTCTGCTGATCGGGGTGGAGATGGATCCAACAAATTAGAGATAATTAAAATTGTTCCAACCGTTTTTGATTAATAAATCCTGTAACTAACCCGACTTTGTTATATATAATATAGAGGGGGAGGGAGAGAGAGAGAGAGAGAGAGAGAGAGAGAGAGAGAGAGAGAGAGAGAGAGAGAGAGAGAGAGAGGAGAGAAAGAAGAGAAAGAAATATATGTCAGAGTCACGCGAAATTACGGGCATCGATGTCATTTAATATTACTAAACTTTGTTCAGTAAAGTATACAAAACACAATTACCGTTGATTTACCCATTTCAATTGAAATATGAAACATTTAAGTTTGTTTCTCGCGTTCAAGAAAATTGTGACCGCTGTTTTTCTTCTTTTTCAAGTATGTAATAGGCCAGAAGAAATGGGAAATAGACGAAAAAGGCCAACTCGTTTCCATCAGTCGAACTGATGTATTAATTTTTACAGCACAAGGTTTAATGAACATAAGTTATTTTGTAATTCAACATTTATCTTATTAAACATTTGTAAAAAAATCTACCTTATTTTACTCGTGGATGTCTTCCAACAATAAAACGACAGCAAAAACCGCTGACTCGACCAACACCCGTAGGCAATCTATCGGCAAACTGGAACGGTGGTAATGGTAGCGAGCTCCAACAGTCAGAGGCGAGGGTGACGGTAGCGGCCTTCACTGCATGGCGCCACCCACCAACTCCTTCGTTCTACTCAATTAACTTTCCGGAGGCGCAAAGAAGATTATCACGAGCGGCGGATGCGATAATGGCGGTATCCAATTCGCGACTGAGGCAGATGAAGGGCCTATTTATTTGAGGCGAATTCGTCCCCCCAGGGCTTATCGCTCGGGCTTTCACAGTTCTTTTATTACGAGCGGAGCTGTCTTAAGTCACTGAAGTCCGTAACGAAGCGGAATTTGTGGGTGAATTGTATTTACTACTCCTCGTTAAGTTTTCAATGTTGCGATTAGAGGCTTTTTTCGCGGAGAAATATTACTTTTTGGGATAGTAATTGAAATAAAACACAGTTAATGTAACATTAGTAATTCACGTAAATTATGCGCAAACATCAAGTTATATAGGATGGATAAAAATCAGTTAAACATTGAATGGAGTATGGACTTAGAATACAATTTAAGGGGTTTATTCTTTCTGTTGATTCTTTTTTCATTTATTCACTTATGCAGCAAATTGTAAATATTTCTGCGAGGCTTAATAGAATTATTCCTTCCACAAAGTTGCACTTTGAATGTTTGGAAGTATAGACATCCATTTACAAAACTTTAAAATATGTGAAACATTTACATAGTTAAAATACATTTTGCAGAACCCCTTGCTTTTGCATAATCTATGCTGCGTTTTCTAAACTATTTATAATTTATTTCACACACTAATTTCAGTTATTCTCATTATTAAATTTGGGGATGACCGTCTATTATTAAATATTGAAGAGACATGTAAGCGACCAATTTTACTTCTCATTATGTGAAAAGGAAACTAATTTATTGGTGCTGGAAATGTAAAAGATATTTTTTTTGAATTTGTTAATTCTGTCTTCTTTCATTCTAGAATAAGAAACATCACATTAAGACTAATATTTGCATTTCAAAAGAAGAGTGTATATCAGTAATTTTGCTGCTGAATGTTTTTTTTTAGTTGTTTGAAAACACTGAAAAATTGCTTCAAAGCAAAAAGCCTGTCCGTTTGCTCGTCCATAACTCTGTTTTTATCATAAAATACACAAATGCTTTTTTTTAATATCTCTCACGTTAATATTTACATTACGGATATTTTACACATTATATATTCTGCATTTCTCCGTAAAAGTTCTTCAAATGGATATGACGTTTTGCGCAAACTAAAACGTTTTCTTTTAAAAAAAATAGCTAAAAATGGCACATTTTCAGAAACGCTTATCCATTTTCTTAAGAACAAGTCTAAAAGTTTCAATGAAAATAAACATATAGTGTCATGTTTTACTCATCTATAATATTCTTCAATTCATACTTCAATTCTACTGTTAGGGAAACGAAAAATTGAGAAAGTGTCTTTGAGGCCGATAGTAGTAGCTAGGAAGAAGGTGGAGCAAAACCGCAAAGCTAGCCTAAAGAGATTAGAAAGATAGGGTGACAAAGTCTGAGGTAATCTGTAGCACTACTCATTTGTCTAATGTTTAACCCCCAATATGGACGATAATTATAATGGTACCGCGTGAAGCTGGCTTTACCGCATGCGGACGTTCTCGTAACTGGAGCAACCTCCACTCTCCAGGCCTCCGAGAGTGAAGCAACAAGTGCTATGCGTGCCTAAGGTGGGGAATGGAATGGCCGGCCCGTGAGCGTGATCCCCAAGGCATCCTTTAATAAAGCGCCCACGCAACATTTGCCGGAAGAGTAGCTTTAGGCCGCTCTCAAACAGCAGAGGTGTTGATAAGGGAGCTGGATATCTCGTACAGATCGCTAAATGAATTCAAGTTGCTTGTCAATATGTTTACATAATTCCTGAAGGAATGAAGTATTTAACTATATTAACACTGTACCCATAGATTCGGAAATGAGTCATCCACGCAATAAGGATTTTCAAAAAGCTTGAAGTTGATCTACCTTGTGATCAATTGTTATCTAACAAACATCAAATGATCATCGATCATTTTAACCAAAGACCTTAAAATCAAAACGGGAGCGACAACAAATAAACAATGAATCAATGATTTTCTGATAATTTCTTCCCGCATCAGTAAGTGCCGCTTTATTGAGATTCCATTGGGATGATCGACAAAATCGTTATTTTAGTTCGAGAATATAAAAAACCTAGTTATATGTTGGGAAAGAACGATATTTCACGCGCGAAAGTGACATGACGTCCCGAGGGACGAGAGGGGAGATTCAGGAGTGACGTGCCTGCAACGATGGAATCATATAACGCATCGTGACAAGCATCGGCACCGAATGTCGCGTGACACATGACGGCAAGAAAGTGGACAATAGCATTTTGCAGAGTGACATGATAGAAGCGGAAGGTGTCCGCCGGAATTTGGAAGAGATTTAAGACCGAAAAATGTAGAAAATAAGAACGTAGAGCTCATTCAGTTAGAAAAATTCTTTGAAGCAGCATTTGACTAGCTGTTGAGTATTGACAGTGGTGTTTTGAAGTATTGGTTTATGAAATTTTTACGATAAATATTCTTTACTCCGTTATCTTGACTCCTGTTTCAACGTTGCCAATCGTATCGGAGAATCAAAAATTTAACACGGCGTGTAACACGTAGCGTGTAGATGTAGCACGTAGCGTTCAAGAAAGATGGCACGGGTAATACCCGCTGTTCCCTTTTTTAACGAAGTGAGTCCAGAAAATCTGAAGGAGTCGTTGATAGGAGCGGCGCTGTTTAAACGCCTAGTACTACTCACCTGCTGCTTCGAACCGCCACTTTTTTACGTTCACCCATCACGTCGCTCACCTGAACTTTCTAACTAGTCACCCCCTGCATCCAGGAATGCATTGAAATTGACGAAGTCCAATGGAGAGAGGCATTTTTCGGACGCAAGCAGTTTCTAACTTACCCACTTACTCTCTTTCTCTCCCTGATCTGTCCCTCTCTCGTTTTTGTCTTCCCCGCCCGCTCTCTTCCCCGCCCGCTCTCTTCCCCGCCCGCTCTCTTCCCCGCCCGCTCTCTTCCCCGCCCGCTCTCTTCCCCGCCCGCTCTCTTCCCCGCCCGCTCTCTTCTCCGCCCGCTCTCTTCTCCGCCCGCTCTCTTCCCCGCCCGCTCTTTTACCCTCCCGCTCACTCCTCCGCCCGCTCACTTCCCCGCCCGCTCGCTTCCCCGCCCGCTCGCTTCCCCGCCCACTCGCTCGCTCTCTTCCTCCGCACCGTCTCCCTCATCCATTATCTCCCTGATCTCCGTTGCTACTCTCAACCCCTTCCGTACATCCTACCTTAACAGCTCTCCTTCCCCTATGACACCTCGTCTTAAATAGAATCCTTTCAACTGTTCCCCCTTCTCACTAACACGCCCGGCGGCGCCTCCCCGCATACCGTGCGCGCTTGCAGACTCGTAACTCAGCACCTCTTCTGCGCTGCGCCTGTGCGACAACCCTCGCCGACCGCGCGCCTTTGCGGTCGCCCCGGGTCGTCTCCGCAGCGCCGCTTCTAGTGCTCGGCCACTGCGTTGCGATCTCGGCCTCCACGAGCGCCGCAAGCGTTGACAAACCTCGCAAGTGGAATCTTGAAAAAGGTGATGCCAATCAGATTCTTTATTCGTAATTTGGTATCTCAATGAAAATCTCGTGAAACTGACGAGAACTGCAAATTAGTTGCCAGTCGTGGGTCTGTGTGCTTCAAGCACCGGTAAATTATTCGAACAAAGAGAAGAGAATTCTATCTTGATATAAAATTAATAGGCGTAATCGAATGAACATTATTGGGTTCTGAATTTGTTTCTGTTTGAAATTCTTCCGATATTCTACACTAGAAAGGCATATTAGGCGTTCTCAAATCCCATAAATCAAAAACAAAATGATAAAAAACTATATTAATAAAATAACGCGATACCTATCCGTCAAACGTTACGTGATAATTAGATTGTTTCTTTTGTGACTTTAAATATGAAAAGGTCGGAGTATCAAGAGTTCTCCTATTTTTTGTTACCGCTATTGCATTCTGTCCACCTAAACCAATAGTAAAAGTTAATATCAAAAGAGTTGACTATGTCTGATTATGTTCTTTATAAAATTCATGGTTATTGCCTTTTATATTCGTACAGTACAGTTTTTTCATTCGCTGGCAACAAATTTAACTTTCTTTCCAATATTGTCGACGTGTGCAAGACGGATAAAATATTCATGTGCGTTCTGATTTCTTACCTTTGCCTACTAGTATTTGCGATTAGTATTCGCTCTTAAGAATTGAAGAACATTCAACATTTTTAGAAATTGCAATTCTGTGGATAAAATAAACAATGTCAACTCGTGCGGGAACCAAGTCTGAGAAAAAGCCGCCGCGGTTAAGTACGCTTTACGCTTCATTAATAGAGCATTATTCGTACAATTATTAGACAGTTATTTATACGTTATAATTTTTAGAATTAAGTAATTAGCATTACATTAATACTAAGCCAAGAATACAAATGTAGAGTGGGAACTAAACTTTGTAAAACTTGAAAATGTTTATAATAATAAAAAACTTTCCATTAACAGACGATTATTCGCACAAAATGGCGATACTTTGAACAACATATTTCATTGAAGTATATTGTAATATAATTTTAAGAAGTTTGTCATTATTAAAAATGTAGTAGTAGGGATTTTACTTCGATAACGTACATAAAAGAAATCCACGTTTTTCTCTAAACATTTCTAAGTTGTAAAATATTGTAACTAAAATATATACAAAAATTCCAAATGACAGTTGTTTTATCTACAAACATCAACAAAGCAATATTTCAGGGCGCAATACATTTCATTTAATGATGAAAATATTCTGAATATATATGTTGCATAATGTTTCAAAGGAATTTTAAGCAGATACCTACGAAGTTTCATAATTGACTTGGCGAGTGTTATTTAACCTGGTCCTTCAAGTAATCTCGGAGCTTGTGTTGCTCGATATAGCAATTATCCACGAGAGAAGCGGTTCCAAGGTGCTACAGGAACGATTCATAACAACATCGGCTCACCTTCTGTTCAATCTATCGATTATCTTAAATGAATTCTGGTTGTGAGCGCTTTCCAATCGAGAAAAACTAGATTGCCTCCCTCGTTAGAACACAACTGAAGCTTCGATTGCGATTGAACTACTGCTCGTTTATCCCGACAGCCTTGCAATTTGCTTCTGGTACTAACGAGATTTCACCAGTGCGATGTGTATATTTGGCCGCTAATTACGGAGCGTAATGTGTTGTGTATAGATACGCTGTGCCCTAGATTATGTGGCCAGGACTACATTGTAAGGGGTTAGAAATTGCGGACAAGAACGTTGCACTGTGTGTTTGTCTCGGCCGGCTTTAGAAATCATTGCGATATTGATGCACTAGATTTATCTGGTTTACGTTTTCCAATGTAAACCCTATTTCGACATCTTTGGAAACGACACACTGTAGAACAATTATTCATGTGACGTAAATGTATGCATTGAATGTTTCATCGAAAGAAGTTTATTTCGTTTCTCCTGTATTTGAACATGGCAGATTTACAAATTCTGAATTCCCACAAGCAGTGTTGGCGATACAAAATCGCTCCCCAATGCATAACAATTTTTTTCCCGATCTTACAGAGATATGTCTACTGTTAATCTATTCCAAATGTTTTTGTTTTGTTGATAGTACAGGGTGAAATTTTAGACAAAGAAATTACAAGAGCAGAGATGAAATTATGTCGAAGAATGCGCGAAGTAATAAAATATATCTAAGGAATATTCAAGTATATTCAAATGCAAAAATCAACTGTTGTAACTAAATCTGAATGTTGGGATATACTTGCACACAAGGCAATATTTGCATCTTTAAGCTAACTCTTCCTAAAGGCTTATTCACGACATTCGAGGTTAGGAGAAAGAAATTCAAAATATTGTCAGATTTCTTTTCCGCATTTGATGACGTACTGAAGGTCTTTTCTTAATAACTTCAAACATTTGAGTTAGAAGCCCTTTAATGACGAAATACATATAATTTACTTACGTCCGTGGTGGTAGCAGTTAAAGTACTTCATAATGAAAGTTAGAAAATCTGTTATGTATCTGTAAGTGTGATCTTCTTTGATTGGGTAACCCACTGAAGATGTGAAAAGTGTTTCCCATAAGTTAACTTCGGGATGTAATGAATAGTATAACTGTTATTATTGTGGTTAATGTAGCTAATAATTGTTTGTCTTTTTTGAGTGATATGTCGAGTTTAAAACTCAGTTTATAAATTTCCACCAGTGTCCTTTATAAAAACTATTTTAAAGTACTGTACCAGTAGGCTAAAAATTATATTCAAAATATCAATTGTAGAAGAAAGCAGCTCAGAGTGTGCTTTATCACTTAAAAACACGATTTGCGATGCATAAACACTGCGAAATGGTGTTACTATTGTATTTTTCGTGCCATAAGCCTAACACCCTACGAAAGACTCGTTAAATTGTGGGAGTGATTAAACAAGTTAAAATGTGCTGTAAAGCAGAGAAGATAAGATTTTAACAAAAGCTATTGTGTGTGTTTTGTAAGTGGGCGTGTGAGAGTGAGGCAGATGTCTTCATTGCTCCCTGTAAGCTCAGAATACGGTGAGTTCTGACGAAACTCTGAGAGAAGTACTTAAATGCACACCTATAAATGCATAAATGCATTCACCTAAACTGGTTACGACTGCACCTGTGTTTACCTGCCGTTAAAAAGACAACTTCCACGGTCACAGCCACAACGACATACCCAACGTCGCAACCTGCGTCTGCAAAGCTACTTCAAAGCAGGAGATTTCACAACTTCCCAGTCTTCGGGCGTCGCTTGTTTTGTCCCACTGAGAGCGCGAGGGAGCGCTGTGGAAGTGAGGCGGATCCGTGTAAACCTCGCAGAGCAGTTCAGACACACTTCTGCCCCCGTTGCGCCCGTGGTCGGAACGGGACGGGCAGGACCTGGCAGGACGGAGCGAGGTCGGAATGGAACGGAGATGGGTGCAGCGGGGCTGGGAGAAGCGGGGCAGAGCGGGGGGGGCAGGGAGATCCGGGGAGAGGCGAGGCGGATCAGGGTGGGGGGCGGGGGGCTGTGCGGGGCGGAGTAGGGCGAAGCGGGGAGCTGTGCGGGGCGGGGCGGGTTGAGGCGGGACGGGGCTGGTTGAGGCCTGGCGAGGAGGGTTTGTGAGGCGTGAGGCGGGGAGAGGTGGTGGAGGCGGAGCGGCAGACGTAATGAAGACGCGTGGCGAGGCGCCATAGTGCCGGCTCGTCAGCGCGCTAATCAGAATAAACAGCGTCCTCTTTCCCTCGCCTCTTCTCGCTTCCCCGGCTGCCGCAGCACCCCGGCCGCCACTTCCTCTGGCGCCTCGTCTCGCCACCGCCGCTGCTACCGACGCGGAGCGAGACATTGTCCGCTGTTCTATGGGCGAGGGACATAGCCCCAACTTCTCAACGCGTACCTGCTACTATCTGAACATTTAAATGCAAACGGCTGGGAATGTGCGTAAGTAATCGTAGAATCTATTTTGAACACCTTAATATTTTGAGTTGTCGTAGAGGCTGTGGTATCTGTAATAATTTTTCACATTTAATACAGTTTTCTTCTTTAAGTTAAAATTACAATTAAAGAAAACATAGTTTTTAAAATATATTTTCAATTAAATCGTTAATTGATTAATTAATTACTCGTAAATAAATGTTTATGATTTTTCTCTGGGTCTTCATGAGCTCCTGAACATTCAGTAGACAATTAAAAAGGTGCTTATAATATTCAAACACGTAATTCAGTTATCACAATATAAACTGCACTCTCTGCAGAGGAATTTTTGATACTTTATCAAGGTGTACAACAAAGCAGGAGAAACGAGATCGAACTATTGGTATTAGTGAAGTTCATGCCGACATACTTTTGCAAAATCGGATATTTAATAACTTGATAAACTTTAGTTTTTTCTTCAAATTTCTGTTTAAGTCACAACTGATAGAGGCGAAGACGACAATGACAAAGAGTTTTCCCTTCGTTCAGTTCACAATCGCCATTTGCTTTTTATATTTGGCCTCAAACATACGAATAATATTATTTTTGATATTATTGCTAAAAATGAATTTGGGTGGTAAACAATCTTGAAGGTGCGAATATTCAACTATCTACATTCCTGAACGAGCTCTAGAAAACGTACGTAGGTAGTGAAGGACATAAATGTAGCTTCACTGTCTGTGCACATTTTATTGAGCTCATTTAGGAATGTAGATATTCGAATAAATATTTTCCATTTTATTACGGCAGAGGGCGATTCCTTTTCGTAAAACACAAGGGATAATAAACTTTATCTGTAGCTGACTTTCCTTTCCTTATAGTTTCTAGTGAACAGGAGCGAATATTTTCATATTAATTCTTACCAAAACATTTCTTGCTACATTTATACGTAATTCAACTTATCATTTATGAGATAAGTAGAACACACATCCCAGAGCTCAAGAACCCATGCACATATTGTACTTCTCCACATAGTACTTCACACGGTTTTTAACTGTTTTTGATATAAATTATATAAATAAATAAACAAATAAACAATAAACAAACAAATAATAAGTAAAAAACAAATAGTAAACAAGTAAGGTGGAACTTGTCTCCCAAGATGGAGAATAGCACGCTTTGGAGAGCGGTTTCTTAAAGGACAACTTCTGATATCGGGCGAATGGCATCCTATTTCATAGGAACTGAACCGCTTTTCCAACTGAATGGAGTTTAGGAGGTCTCTTATAGAGTAAATCTTTCATCGGAAGTGTTTTTCAAGAGCCGCTTGGAGCAATAAAAGAACAGAAAGCAGGATACGGTTTTTGAATTTTTCTATGGAAACGTTCAATACTTCAGAAGGAAGCGAATTGTCTATCGGACGAATTTAACCAAGACTATCTTGACTTATGCGGTGCAGTCTAAATAAATCCTAAGAATTATCTTGGGAAAGTTTTCAATTCAACCTTCTTTGATTTGGACTCTTTGAAATGAACACTCCAAAGTGTAGAAGTAGTATATGTAGTTCCTGAACAAAAGTGGAATAATAGCGTAAACGCTTAGGTCTTTCACAGTAAATCTCTACCTTCCGTCTCTAATCTTCAACCGTGCGTTTGGCTAAGTAGTGTTCAAGGATCATCCGTCACCGATAACAAACGCATGGAGACACCAAATCGAACGACAAAGATCATGAGCGCTGCCTGGCACAGCCTATAGTTCAGGAAGAGGACGTCGCCGTCAATCAAATTTTAATTGCATACTTCTTCATCCTTGCCTTTTCACGTTTCTACAAGGTCGACGCTAATGGGGACGGGCTCATTTATATTAATTTTCCGCACACTTCATTTCTATACATTTTGGGATGAATTTACGACTGACGCCAAATACAGGGGACACACAAGCACATTACACACACAATCACGAAACACACACAACCATGCCCGAGGAGGGATTCAAATCCACGATCCTTTGGTCCGAGATAGCCACGGCACGACTGCCTTAGCGATCTCGGCTGCGCGGATCGACAATATGTTAATTGCATACGCAGAAAAAAATATTCTACGAGCCTCATCAAGAGGACTTTTGGTCTCATCGCAACCAAACGACCGGCAGATGTGGCTCAATGCATCAACTGATGTCACTACAGCGCCTCTGACCGGGAGGACTAGAGTCGAGTCATGACAGTGGCAAGAGTTTCAAAACTAGCTTGTCAGCTAGAGGAGAATTCTAGCGGCTGGCCGCTCTAATTGGTAGTTTTCCGTGATTTCTTCGATTAACGCCAGGCGCATGTCGGAGCAATACCTTAACAAACTGCCCACGGACCGCGCGCGATCTTTCTTTCCTCTTCCTTGCCATATTCGCGCTCCTTACACACAATTACATTCGCGACACAACTCACAGGAGCTTACAGCTTGACCCAGCAGGGGCGGTGCCCCGCTGGCGGTTGTGTTAAACCCCGCTAGCCGACGGAAGGTTGTGGCCTGATCTCTCCATTCAGCGACCGATGATCACCGCCACCTCCCAAGGAGGAAAAAACATGCACCACACTTACGGAGCTAATCTCGGTTGTTGAAGCGCTCGGAATCCCTACGAACTACCCAGCAACCAAAACGCTCCACCCGCTGGCCACCGCCAGCGCTCGTGTCGCGCTATCGCCGCCGCCGCCGCCGGGCCACCACCGCCACCGTCGCCGCCGCCACCGCCGCCGCCACCGCCGCCGCCGCCGCCGCCGCCGCCGCCGCCGCCGCCGGGCCACCACCGCCACCGTCGCCGCCGCCGCCACCGCCGCCGCCACCGCCACCGCCACCGCCACCGCCACCGCCGCCTTGCCCTCGCGCCCGGAGAGGGCTCCCGCGCGGCGTATCCGTCCTCGTTTGGGCTCAACTTTCCATGCGAGTTTTACGGCGCGGCGCGGATTTTATATTCATGCCCCGCGCTCTGTCGGCTGCACCGCTGCTGCGCGTTTGGGCTTCGCTTTTTTTGTTTGTTTGTTTTTTTTGTCTGCACGCAACACGCGCCGCGTGGGCGGAATGTGAAGGGCCCGCAAGGGCTCTGATTCTGAACAAGTTGTCTACGAGGAAGATAAAAGCTGAATATCGTTAAAATATTTTTTTTAAATGGGAGTAATGAGTAAGTGTTGCATTGCACATGAAGAAGAGGGAAGGGAAATGTCAGTTAATCAGCTATTTTAAATTATATTTATATAGTTATATACGGGTGCTATATGCTATTATTAATGGTGCACAAGTTTGAAATGGAACAAAAACACGTTCTTCCTCACGACAAAGGAGATTTTGTATCGTGTCTACATTGTGTAGTCCATTATCAAACGAACCATGGTGAATCACTGACGGATTTTTCATTCTAAGGGGATGAACGTTCTAGGTTTTCAGGTTTTTCAGATGGTTCTAAACGTTGGTCATGTAATTAATTCGATTAAACAGTAGTATTATTATTTTAGTTATTTATTATTATAGTTATTGTTATTATTATAGTTATTGTTATTGTTATTGTTATAGTTATTGTTATTATTATTATTTTGTTTGGCGTATCGACCATCATGCGTCCACGCGATACACGCATCCCACCGGGATCAGACCTGATTAACGGGGTAGGTACGCATTAAAATGCTGATTCCATTTTTATACCTCACGGTTGTTAGCTCTGGGGGATGGGATAAAATTATAATAACGATGAAACCGAGACAGCTACGGCACTACTGCCTATCTACTGCTAATCTCGGCCATCGGGTCGGCTATTATTATTATTATTATTATTATTATTATTATTATTATTATTATTATTATTATTATTATTATTATTATTATTATTATTATTATTATTTTAATCTACTTCACGATTAAAGATGGTCTGAATCGGTTTAATACAAAATCAACTCCAGGTTGCAACCAGCGTGCTAAGGAGCGGATGAAGGCACTGTCGGTGCCTTTATAATACTTTGTGCAAAATGTGGACTGTTCCAAATAAAGCAATGTCTTGCTCTTCCCAGACTTTTGAATGACCTGGGAGTTTATCCAAGTTCTTACGCAAATTTTACGAAACAAATCCCAGAGCTCCTATTACTACGAGCTACGAGCTCCGATACTTCGTATCGGGACGACCCCAGCTATGACCAATATTCGGCTCATCTCGATTTATGAACTCTTGTATTTAAGACGTTTCTCTGCCTCCTTGGAAGAGCCACGGCACAGACACAACTACAAGTAGTCACGATTTTCCTCCAAATCCCGGAAAGTAGTGTCCGGTTTGTTAGACTCTATCGCGCGATCAGTTTGAATGTGTTGGTTGTACAATATCGTACACAGTCCAACAGACATCATCCGTTTTGGTGAGTGTTCGTAGCACTTGGAGCATGTGTTTGGAAATTTGAGGGTAATTCATATCTGCCAGGGCAGGTAACTGCACACCATACCATGTATTTACATGGATTCGGTCTTTGCTAGAATTGGGCAAGTTGAGACAAGATTATCAATGGTCTGTACTTGTTCCTGACAAATGCAGCATTTATCATCTTGGGAAATTTTGAGAACTAGTGGGTTATATTGATGGCTGATTACACTCTTTCTCATCCCGATTATTGCATTGTGCAGTGAGTCTTCAATTTGTATGAGGCCTCTTCCCCATTCTTTACTTTACACAAAAAGTCTATCTGCTCGAGGGTGCGACATTTTGTATTGTAAGTTGTTTTCTGGTTTTTCGATTCAAGATTAGATTTTCGTGCTCCAGTCCAGTCCACTAGTCCGACTGTACTCGGATACCACCAAACTACCAATTGCAGATATTATATTCCTGAAATTCAGAGTGCACTGCAAGACAAGTCGCACTCTTCTGTAATACTCGCTGCGATGTCTCTCTTTCATTGTATCGATCGAGATGTTCTCACATTCTTCAGTGAACAGATATTTGTACATATTCCCTGACCCTAGAATTCAAGTGTGTATTTCAACATAAATACTCTCCGACGTCACTCTCCCTCTATTTAAATTGACTTTTGCACATTTTTCAACACCAAATTTCATGTCTAAAATCATTGACAGCGGACAGCATTTAGGAGATAATTGCATCATTAATTTGGATAGTTCAAACGAAGAACATCCGTTTCCTTGAATATCAGCAAGATGTTCTGCTGTGAATTATTCACTACTGAGTTTGTATCGTCGCCTGGCAGTTTTCTTTCAATCTAGGGTAGGTCTCATATCAGGGTTCCGCTCTCTCCATATCTTGTAAACCTCTCTTTATGAGCCCCGATTTTTCACTTTTGCTTAGCAAAAGCACTACATCACCTTCAGTTCACCTCGGACCCATCTCTGACGATGTCTTCAAGCTACTGCTAACTCTGGGTCCCTGTGACTAACATCCGTGTAATGGCCAGCTGCAGCAAGGTCACTTTATCTCGGTTTCTAAGCAAGTATAGGACATCGGTAGAATAAAGCACGTCTTGTTCTATCCATTTTGCTCATTAGTTTTAAGGTCTCTATTAGAATTGGATAAGATGAGACGATTAGATCAGTAGATCCTACTTGTTCCTGGCAAATGCGACAGGTATCATCTTGCGAATTATTATTATTATTATTATTATTATTATTATTATTATTATTATTATTATTATTATTATTATTATTATTATTATTATTAGACACAATCTCTCAAATCTGTTTGAAGAGTTGACTGTTTAGGTAACTCACGTGGACGGGGAATAGGGTTCAGTTCCTGAGTGAGCTAGTCAATTCTTTGAACACTCAAACATCATTTGTAATTATTATTATTATTGTAATTATTATTATTATTATTATTATTATTATTATTAATGTATTAATGTTGTTTATAATACACTGTTTTGGTAGAAATGTAAGTACAGTAGAACATCGCTAATCCAAACCTCGCAAATTCGAAATTTCGGATAATCCAAGCAAAATTCGGGGTTGAGGAAAAATAAAAAAAATAATTATTTAGAGTGTAAAGAATGGATTTTATCATTACTGTACAACTGAACAACTAATAAATGAAACACATGTTATCGAAATGAAACCTTTATTGCACAGGTAATGACGGTGTATGTCTCAGTGTTTATGTAGCAGTACTTTTTTCTTAGTGTAACTTGGAAAACTGGTAACCTTTTCCCGTAAGGAACTGAATGTGCTTAATGATACAATCGCTAGGCTGCGTTACCTTTTTCTCACATCGCACGCTACGTTGAATTGTCTGGTAATCCTATAGATGTATTTCCATAAGTACGGTACATTTTTTCAGATAATCCGAACATTTCTGAAGCCAAACATACCACACCTCCAATTAGTTTCAATTACCGGGGTTTTCCTGTACTCTTATAATCCCAGATTTTAACTACATATATATTACTAATTTACAACGCGCGGAGAAATTGAAAGACATCTATGCATAGGTCATAGAGAAGTGTCTACGATTTTCGCCATATTCCACGAATATTTTTGGAAAATGCAAAAACAATGAGAATTGAGCATTGAAGGCTTTCACGCCAGGAGTCAATATTCTTCATGTCTTCCGGGCTGATGGGCTGTGGTCCAATTGGCTTTGAACTGCCAAACGTTTCGCCCACCACTGCAGTGGGCATCCTCAGTGGCGAGGTCTCGGGCGAAGTGTCCGGGACGGTGGCTGACTGGCGACTAATCTAACGTTATCGTGGTTAAACCCTGGTAACGAAACGCCCTAGTAAGGAAAAAGTGGATAAATCCAGTTGATCAATATAGACAAAGCCTCATCTAAAATGTGATCTAGCCAGAATCAATGTTTTGTGGGTCCTTGATACCGAAAAATTGATTGACTTTAAAAAGTCTGCCTTTCTGTCTGCGAACAACTTTAGTGTCTAAAGCGTTCAGCCGGCATTCTCCAAAATTGATATTCCCCAGTCGATCGCGGCTCTTTGTATTTGAACTCCGTATCTTTATTTGTGGGCTACTTTATATGAAAACCCTGGTACATTTTCAGTATTTTCAAAACAATAGCAACAATTTTTTGATTTTATAGAGTATAAAGGACGTTTCAGATAATGTTGAAGGTCTCAGTTTCGTTTAAATCCTTGATGTTTCGAAAATTGCGAAGATTCAAATATTTTTCGGAGTCTTCCTACAACTACAATTTCGGAAGATTTTTTTCTTAATGAAATGGTTCATTAAAACATATCTTCAAATAAGCTCACGTTAAATTTTTCAAAATATGAGTATTTTTGCGTAAGTTGAAGTTAAAAATGGATAATTATTAAATTTTAAACAATTATTTTCTCAGAAACTACTCCTAACTTTTTTCACGTGTATAGCAAAGAACGGTAAAGAAAGTGGTTCTGGTCTCATGCTCGGCGCATTCTATTTGTCCAGAAGTCACAAAAAATTCGAAATGCTAAATTCGAATTTCCTGCGGTACGGCTCAGGGGGTGTCCATATTGTATAAGACTGACGCGAAATATAGCGTCAGTACATAATAACCCCAACATAAATTAGTCCAATTAGGTTTTATCTCTTAAAAATACGATTGAAATATAATATGAAAGAATTTGATATTGCCACCGCACGTGAAATTGTTGCGATGATGGATACTTGAGATGTCTACTGTTGATAGGCGACATGATTGTATGGACAAGATAAGGGTGCTTTATGGACTTAACGTTATGGTAGCCACACACGTTACGATATACTTGCGCAAGTTTAGACTCGTACACGTATATCTTAACGTGTGTTGGAAGATTTTCGCACTAATTTGTAGACTTGTACAAGTTTAAAGATCGTTGCAAATTTCGAGCGTAAAACTTGTGCAATGCTGCGTTTGCGCAAGTTTACTTAAACGTCTGTGGGAGCACACGTCGCGTTTCAGTAGTAGACAAGCTGTTTTTGATAAGTGCGTACATCTTGCAGTCGGATTACATGCCAAAAATGACGACTTGTGATGAGATGCATGGAGTTCGAGAGATTTTGGAGGAATTCATTAATATAATTCATAATATATAGTTCATTCATAGGTAGTTATGTCAGTCTTTGGGTGCCAATTTCTATTCAGTCAATAAATTGATGTGTGAATACTGCTCTCCTTTTCGTAACTAGTCTTTACACCACATAGAACGATTTCTTTCCAAGTCTTTCCAACTTTAATATAGCAAATATTAATCCAACTATGGCCAAAGCGTCATCCATCGCTGCACAATACACCTCGACGCCCTCTACAGAAATGGTACCGTTCAAGCATACTTGAGCCACTTGTGGTCACTTGGAAAATACGTAAGTTTGCGCAAGTTTAACCTTGCGCAAGTATATCGTAACGTGTATGGCTACCATTAATGTTTCAACGTTCTCTAAATCGGTTCAATAACATTGGGTATTCAACTTTATTAAAGCCTGGAAAAATGTGTATATAGATATGCATAAGTAATTTTGAATGCATTCATAATGCGATATATTAGATGGCCTTGAGTTCCATTTATATGTGAAATTCGTCCATTGATGATTTATCAACTGCATGCTGGCAACAACGCGCAGGAGCGGAAGCAGCTACCGCCGCTGCCACCGCCAGAATATCATGTTATTTATTTATTAACTTGTAACTCTTTTATTCTCACGGACTGCTTATGCAATATATTTTAAGGCTAAAATACGCATCGGATATGGTCGTGAATACACAATATCTTAACGCACTAAATTCAATCCCAGAAATATGTTTTATTTAAACTTTAGAATAAAAAACTATACTTTTGAAGATTAGTTTGTTTACGAGATAAAACGAAAAATGTGATGAGTAAAAAGGCAGAAATTGTGACATAACCTAATATATAAAAATCAATGCTTCTTTGATAGTTAGTTAGTTAGTTTGTTTGTTTGTGTCTCCCTTTCCTCGCTGCTGTACCGTTCATCCAATTGCGATACAAATGTGTAACCGTGCGCAAATAATATCTGGCATAGTACAATGCGAATGTGCTTATGTCTGTCGCGCATAGACGCGCGTTGATGATGGTTTTGTGCGTTTATGCTAAGTCAAGGCCTCCGAAACAGAAGCTCTACGCATCCCTCCGCACCATCCAGTATATAGCGCGTCTTAGCTGAATATTCTTCCTCTGCGATTGCGAAATATCGGCTGGAACTAATACTTGAACGTTGTCTCGAACAAGTAAATCAAATTTCTCCAAGAAAGCGTCATAGCGAATGCATTCCCAAACTTGAGACTTAACATTTTAACAACAGTATAATTGAAACCATGTTCAAACCAGAACATAGAACAAACCCATGTACACTTCCAACAGAAATGGATTATATTAAGAACGAAAGAAATAACGCACTGTGGAGAATGCTAGACCCGTACTTAAATTTTCGATGAAAAAATGTACGTAAACTTAATTTTGCACGCTCTGTGGAATTGCGAATTTGACAACACTTGTTACAGAATTTGCGCTCAGCAGAGACAATTTCTGTAACTGCGAATTCCTCCACATAAGTAGATTGCAAAGTTTAACCGATGTTAGGGTCATGTGTTGAAATTTGCATTTTAATGAAAACGGCTGTAATCTTTTACTGCCTGTAGAGTCGCGGACTCAACAGAATTGTATAGCTGTGAAGAATTTGGGAAAATGCACCGGTAACAACTATGAAACAAAGTGCTTTGAAATTATTTTTTACACTTGTCGTGAATAACGTCCAACGCACTCTCTCCTAACGTTACATCCCGCACAAGTAATAAAAATATGTAGTATACATTTTAAATGTTTAGTGTCGGCTGTCGTCATAACAGTTCTTTTTGGGGGGGGCGATATTAAAGGAGAAAAAAAGTGTGGAATTTAGCATATTTTGTAAAATAAAATTTATTGTACAAGCACAGTTATATTTTTTTTATTTAAAGTGCATCCCATACATTTTACTGTACATGTTTCCATAAACTGTCGTAACATTTTCCATAAAGTTATCGAGTTTATCTCGTTAATATTTAATAGATTTTTACTGCATTTGATTTGTTCCTGTTTGCTCTTCCCGTATTATTTTGTAGACCATGGTAATAAAAACATAGTAACAATTGAAGAAATGAAGGTTGAGAATAAAAGTAATTAGAAAATTAAATATGTCTCTGTACAAGTAATAGAGAGATTAAGATAATAAAACGCCATAAAAAGTCTGTTGGTAAAGGAAATGGTTTTAAACAGAAACACTACAGCTGGTCACTTAGTTAACATCACAAAGGCTCGTAGTTAATTGTAAGTATACAAAGATAAACGAAGCACCTCTACCCAGAAGTACATCAACTTTATATTGCAATGATTCGAGAGGGAACATCGAGTGTTTCAAAGTTCTACCGCCATTTTTTGAACTACAAATATAAAAGGGTATTTGTACATGGGTACATAAATTGATACTCAATGAAATTTTGTGCAGCTAATTGAAATTACCTTTGTCAAGTTCTTAAAAGGATTTCTCACGATTGCACAATAGGTATTTAGATTTAGATTCTTTCTCCATCTTTCTATCAATTGGTTGTTAAATTGTATTTTGTGATAATAACTTGCGTTTCATAGGCATTCGTATTTACACTAAGTTCATATCACTTAGAGTTCAATATCTTTTATTTGCTCTCCTTACGAATTCTTCGTAAGAAGAGAAAGTTATATAATCGTGCGTCAGAAAAGGCCGAAATTTCTCCAGAACAAACTTCTTGCCGAGTTCTGATATTCTAGAAGTAGATAAATACCTTTGCTAAATTTAGAAAAAAAATCCTCCAACTCATAGTATACCATAATCTATCTTTTGTTGATTATTCGTACCAAAAAATCGTTTGACAACAAAACTTTTGTCTTTCTGTTTGTGGTCAACGCTAGTTACATTACTCTTTCACAGACACAATGAGAAGAAGAATAAAAATATATATGTATGAACTTTACCTCCTTGAACACTTTTGGCCATAGTCGTAACATGTGGAACATGAATACACAAATATGATATGCATTCAGCAATCATATTCCAAAATCTGTTGTTTTACAAGAAGGAATTGTAGCGCTGAAAAGAAAGATTAATATACAGGAGAGTAAAAATATAAAAACGGAAAACGCTTAAATATAAAGAATGAATAAATAAAATATAAACATGCGGGATTCTTTAGGATTCCAATAAAGAAAACTTCACCTAGGGCTCGAATAAAGAAACTGCCGATATTCGATTTTTCCAAAGATTTCGAAATAATGTTTGAATTATTACTAGGGTCGGATTTTGATGCCCTAAAACATTGCCAGCAATGATCAATAAAATGCTCTTAAATGCTTTAAAATGCCCTAAAAACAAAGAAAAGTGACGTAAAGTATTTTAACAAAACCACTTCAGATGAACAACTCAACCTGGCATAGTTGGATATGATTATGATGTAATCGAGGCTTTTCCTTTGCATGAAAAGAAAAAAATTACATTTCATTAAAATCGGCCCCCTAATTATTACCAACCCACGTTGTATATACTTCAGTAGAGCCAGTCCTTTTTTAAGTGACAATGCTCTGATCTCATGAAATCGATTGACAGTTGAGAAATTGAAATATCACTATTACAGTGCAGACTGGTATGGCAGCGTCTTGATTGACAAGAACAAAATTATAGTAAGATCTGAAATACAATTAATATATTGTCTAGTTGTCAGCGAAAAGCCAATAAAGAAAATTGAAATTTAGTTAAAAATGAATGTTTTGAAATGAAAGCAGTTGAAATGTTTTTTCTGGGTCTCATTGAATTTTTAATACATGATTTTTTACCACTAAGACACGCATAATGTAACCGCAGCAAACTGTTTTTTCCACTGACATTCAAAACTGTGTCCTACTATGTTAACTTAGACACTGAATGCAAGCACAGTACTGTTTTCAATCCAAAATTCAATAAAAACAGTTTTCATTGGAATATTGAATATCGAGTTTGTTAATTATCACTTCAAAAAACAAACGCAACATTGCATGAACAGTAATAAAATTTTACCCTTAGATTGCAATTGAAAAGCACGTGACGTTGAAATTCAACTCTACAGAATTATATCAGCAACCTCTAAGCTCCCTATTGCAATGAAACTATATCTGAACTACATTTTCTGGTAGCATTAAAATTTCGAGGATAATATTAATTAATACAGTCTAAAAATTGTTTAAACGGAAATATTATTTGCATTCACTGATATTACACTGCCCTGATTTAATTATAGAACACGTACGGAGACCTTTGCTGAATACGATGCCACAACCTCAACCACTGAAAGCCAGATAGAGATTTTTTCTGGGAGAGATCATTTCATCCTCCTCATTTTTGACTCATTTTCAACGGGGAATATGTTTTTATACAATTTTTTGAACCTAAATATGCCTTGTTCATTCAACATTTGCAACTGTCAAAAGACAATGTCATAAACTAATGGCTAAAATTTCGGGCGGATGTTTTAAGTTCCTAGACATCTCTAGCTGCCCATGCCAGTTCTCTTTGATTGATTAGTGATTCCGGGCGCGTCAACTAAGGAATTAGTCCCGTAAGTGTTGGGCATGTTTCTTATCACTGGAGGTGGCGGTTATCTTTCCCTGTTCGCTAGCGAGATCCGCCTCCGACCTACGTGGGCTTGCAGGGAGTTTCCCCAACCAGGTATTTCCCACCAGCGGGGCACCGCCTCAGCCAAGACAAGCACTAAGCTCTTGATTGGTTTGCCGTCATGTTTATAGTGCAGTTTTCCTAATTGTGAGTGTGTGTAATAAGATTGTGGATAGGACAAGGAAGAAGAAGGAAAGATCGCCCGCGGTCCGTAGCCCGTTTTTTAGGGTGCTGCACCGGCATTCGCCTGGCATCCGTTGCCCACCACGGAAAGTTTCCGATCAGAACCGCCGGTTGCTGTAATTCTGCTGCAGATAGCGGCAAAACTCGACGTCGCTGCCAAGCTAGTGTTGAAATGGAATGAGCCACCTCTGCCGGTAGTTCTCAATGAAATACGAGGAAAAAGGTAAGGGTATGCGCACGTGCAGGTTTGGTTCGATCCCACGACTGCAGCACCGGAAGGCGGATGGCGCAGGTCAGTGCTGCATTCTGGCGCCACAACCTCCTCGTCTACCCCCCCTTCTCTCGCGCTTCCCCCTTTGACTCCGCCAACCCAACTCCCCTCCGTTCCAGCCGGGTCACCGCGTTGCTAGGGATCGATGCCTCGACGGCCGCCGCATTCCGCGCGGGCGATAAGGGAAATAATAATATTTTACGTCCTTCGGGAGATATATTAAAGCGCGCTACCTTTCGCCGAGGCGTCCTCCAGATGGAAATGAAACCTTCGCAGACAGCGCCTGGATATTGCAACGCGTCCGCACCGTACACAGCCGCCGCTGTTAAACTTTTATGGAGGACGGAAAATTAAAGCGGGGAATCTCCAGTCCTGCCAGGCGCCGGCGACAGCGCGTGCAAATCCACATCCCGCCTCCCCCCCCCCGCCCTGCCTCACCGCTGCCCCCCCGCCCCGCCCCGCCCCACCCCCACCCTACCCTCACCCCACCGCGCCTCACCACCGTTCCACCCCAGCGCCACCCCAAACCCCACCCCAGCCCCAATCCCTGCCCCCGCTCCACCCTGCCCCCTGCCACACCCCCGCCCCGCCCCACCCCCACCCTACCCTCACCCCACCGCGCCTCACCACCGTTCCACCCCAGCGCCACCCCAAACCCCACCCCAGCCCCACTCCCTGCCCCCGCTCCACCCCGCCCCCTGACCCACCCCCGCCCCCCGCCCCCCCCCCGCCCCACCCCCGCCCCACCCCCGTCTCTCGCTCTGCGACATGGGGCGCGCGCCACCGTCAGGTCTATTCGTTCCGGGCGACACTGCTCGTTGGAGCCGAACGTACGAGTGTGTATATTTCTGAGCTTTGAAAGGAAGAGCGAAACAGGCAGAGGAACGACTGCAAGGATAATATGCGTCACATCTGAGAGAGAAGCTGAAAGCGTGAAGGGGAAAAACTCCAACCGGAAGAGAGAACGTCATACGAGCGAGAAACAGAGCGAGCGAACAACAGGAAAGGAGAGAGAAAGAGACGTGAGTGGGAAAGAGAGCGAAGCACAAAAAAGAAAGAGAGAGAGCACGCAAACAGAGAACGAAGAGAATGAGGAGAAAAGAGCCCGAACTGAAGGAGAGAGAAAAAGAGTGCGAACAGAAAGGTAGTGAGGAGAAGGATCGAGAGATTAAATGAGAAAATGAAAGTTTTATTTAGTTTATTCAATTCGTGTTTTAAGTTTTAATCGGTTTCGGAATTTCATATAGGAAATTATACCTGCAAGCCTAATGCATGATTGTTTTAAACTAAATATTTTTATATGGTAGAATTACGTATGTCATTTTTTGTTTGTTTAGTTGTGTCCAACTTTTACTGATCCCCATGATCTCTCCAAGTCTTTCTAATCTTTGTTGGGATTCGGAGATTTTGCAGGCTGCTTGTTGCCTCTCGAAAGCGTCAATCCGGCTCGTCATCTGTTTACCCCTCCTCCTCTTGTCGTTTAACGTACCGAAAGTAGTATCTTTCCGCTAAGCGAAATCATTGTAAAAGAAAATACTATTTCTTTCATCCTAGAATGTGGCTTTCGAAGATATATCAAAAGTCAGTTTTATTATATACAGATTAGTTTGTTCTCTTTGCTGACTTTAATATTCTTAATATTCGTCTTGTTTGTTTGTTTTTGTATATAAAACGGGAAACTGATATTTTGCATGTATAAATAAGGATCAGAACAGATTCCATCAAGCAATCTGCGGCTTATATCTCACAGACTCGGTGTCTTAAAAGGCCTGCTTCAGAAAATATTTCAGCTGTTTAGTAAATGAGAAGGAACTATTTTATTTTCGATTTGTTTATGGTAATAATATTTTATTTATACATTACTTTGAAGTATTTCATTTAAATGAAAATAAAACCAGTAAACGATGTACTTGTAAACCTTTATATTACTGCTTTTCTACTACGAGCCAGTCAATTTAAACTTTTAAACCTTTAAATCCCTTTAAAATATATTTCACATTACTTCGTTTTTTCTTATCTCTTTTCTGAGTCATTTTCCAGCTTCAGACGGTGTTGATTTCGACTATTCGAGCCGGATACTTACTATCTCCCTCATGGGGTCAGATATTAACCTTTCATACACACGTCATAATTGCGAGATCCTCGTTCTATGGTCAGCAGTCTCTCAATGCCTTACGCGACCACACACATACATGATATGCAAGGGACAAGAACCACGCCCTCGGTGAAACTCGAACCCGCGACCTTTCTGACCGAGACGCAGAGTCGGCACACGTTTCAGCCACCGCCAGGACGGCATTTTACATTACTTTTTTAATATTATTAAATAAAATAACAAATAAATCATTATTTTAAGGCATATTTACAATAGCTAAGAAGTACTTTCCAAGGGGCGTGGCCCCGCGCCGGGCGCTGGGGCGCGGTGGAGTCACCGCCTCCAGATGGGGAGGAAACGTGCTTTCCGCCGGCCACTGGGGAGTGCGATAACGCGCAGAAAAACATCGAGGCCGGTTCCTTTGTTTGTTCGCCGGAATCGAGTGAGCACTCGGTACGTTCTTGGGAAGTAATTCAAAGCTGAAACGGATGTCTTCCTCTAGAATGTGGAACGAAGTTTTAAAGGTGGTTGACAGAGCTCACGTTGTGCAATAAAATCGGTTGCACTTTTCGTTTGGTGAATGTAAGTCCAAATCACGCCAAAAAGTGTCTCTCTCGTTTACCGTAACTTAATTCCGCTGAAATATTGAAAATGATTCGAGCGCTTATAAAATATGACTGGTGTTTCTTATATTTAGCTACGTGAATTCTTACTTTTTTTATAATTACGTATAAGCAACAAATAGGGCAATTCGCACATTAACCTCTCAGATTTGCAAAAGTGTAAAAAATGATTAAAATTAAGCTACTTTTCCTTCGTTTAAACTCCTTATCCTCCCTCCGTCGCGGATTCAATAATTATCTAGTAAAACATTTTGTAAACAACATGTAACATGTAAACAAACTACATTTTGTAAACAACCCAACTCGCAGATCACAGTACCTCATCTCATCAAATTCATCTCGTCGTTAGAAGTGGCTTCCATCCTTGTAAAATCTACTCGTAAAAAGTCCATCGGCCGAGATAAAATTACACTTTTATTTGAAAGTAACTTTCTTTCAAAGACATTGTACATATTGCTTATATCTTCAAATCCTCACTAAAATTAGCTAAATGCATAATCTTTTTATAGAATAATTAGTCTTCTCCCATCTATCAGCAGAATCTTTGGAAAATGGTATCGCATGATGGCAGATCTCATTGAAATCTTTGCCATGCCATAGCATCAATTCGGTTTTCAATCCCTACATCCTGACTTCTGACTGACGGAAAACTTCAGTCTTACAAATTTCTTTAAAAAAAATCTTTGTCATTAATATTGCACTGTTGCAATGTTACTTTTTGCTATCTTCGAAAATACAATGTTCGTTGAAATTGGGAAGTGCGGCAATTTTAAGCCTCTAATGCTCGTTTCGAGAAAAAAATACAGACGAAATTTGGAGCCGTTTTTGAGAAAATAGCGATTTAAAAATTGTCAATATTTTACTCAATTATTGAAGGATGACGCTGAAAAAGTTTGTAGTTTAGCGAAACAAGAAAAACAAACAACAAAAAGCAACAAAAATCAAACCTGCGCAATATTAAGGATCCTTTACGCTATCCGAGGTAAAAGTTTAATTTAAAAAATGTGAATTCATTTTCGAGAAAATTTCGAAAATGTTGTGGATTCTTGTAAAATATCCCCTAAAAAATACGTTTCAAATTTACAGGTCCTCGAGTTTGTCAACATCGTTCGGAAAATAATTATTTTTTTAGAAAATAGGCTGAATTATTTAGGCGCTAGAGTTGACAATACGTAAACAAGTAGTAAAGCGAGAAAGTAAAAAAGTACAGAGATTTTTTTCAATTACGTATCGTGCGAGATTATTCTGTAAGTTCTTGAAATAACATATCATTTACAATGTATTGAGGTACTTTATTTTTTACGGTATTTGCATAATATTAACAAAATGCTAATGACGAAAATATTTCACTACTGCTGACAATAAAATACTTTATTCAATAAATTTGTTAGTGGGCTATTTCTTGTATGGATTCTTGCAGCAAGAGAATTTTTGTTCCCCTCGACACTCTTGAAATCAGCTCACGACTCACAATGAGGCAACCATAATTTGGTACTTTATTTGTTTTCCAGTGAGTATTGTCACAGCTGCAAGAACAGAGCTCTGAGCGAGTATGCGCAAGACGTGAATTTGTTAACAAAAGTTGTTTTTTTTTGTTTTTCTTTGACGTCAAAAATATTTTAATGATCACAATTTTAAATCCTCTCAGAAAACAAACCGAATTCGAATAATATTTTTACGAACACTATAATACCATTTTGGGTCGAGATTAGGTTCATCACTGTGCATTATTCAAATTTCGAGTTTTAATGTCTCGTAATTATCTTTTGGAAATACATTGCAGTAGTGCAATATTTGTGTAGATTAGATTAGTTATTCAATAATGACGGTAAATAGGGGGAAATGAAATTCTTAGTTCTTTTCACGTGCTCCAAAATTAAAAAAGAATTCTAAGAAATAGTGTATACTATCTCGCCAATATTATTCTTGATGGGATTGGCTGTCCGGGTCTTGGCGCTTTGAAGGCCATGTTAGTCAAAGGCCTACGTTCCGATATTTATTTCATGGCCTTCCTTAGGGCTCAAGTGCGCCAGAAAAGTCATCGCAAGAGTTTGTATAGGAATAGGTGCGAGGTCATGATATATTGCATGAGCCGTGATTGGATGGATAACCATGATTGTAATAGAAGTTTTTAAAATTTAGAACTTCTCAATAGGTTGGAGCAATATTTTGCAATATTATTCCATTACAAATTTTTGTCGTAGCCATCTCCTCGTGCATTTTTAACACGAGTGAACAATTATTGGAAGGCAAGGAATACTGCGCAGTTACGTTCCCAAATCGACATTGTATTTGAAGATTTATAAAAACATTAATGAAGTGGAAGGTTTTTTAAAAGTAAAAAATGATTTCCATAGTCAATATATCGGATATGGATTATATTCGCATTAAAAAGGAAAAGAAAGTTATTAGTAAATGACTCTCCAATTATTGGAATGTACTTAAGGATATTCGTGAAAGAAAAATCATTATTAAACATAACAAAGTTCCCTTTCGAAAAGTTAGTGATTATCATTACAAACGAGAAGAAAACAATTTGCTGTCATTTCAAGCACTATCACTTTCCGCATGGTTTCGTCATTTAGAAAAAAACAAATTAATTGATCACTTTTGTAACAAATTGATATCATCTATTCCAAGAACAACCTCTCAAATATTGAGAACGAAATTTCATTTTTCCTTTTCATTTAAATTATTGAATATGAAATTATCGACTGTCCGAAGATAGTCTCAGAAATTGCACTTTAAGCCCTTTGAAATCTCGCTCTTCCTATGATCTTTGGCTCTACGAAAAGCCTCTTCCAATAAGGCGAAGTTCGACGCAAGAACGTAGAGTAATGAATTAATGGAGAATTTAATCAAGAAGACCTGGATTGGCTTTTTTACAAAATTGGAGAGCTTAGATATGGCCAATTTAAATGGTAATTAGTCGTAAAATTGGGTTTAGGAGAAAACGTTCTCCCACACCATACGCGAACATTCACATATGGTCTTCTGAGCATTTCCTATTTTTGCAGATTTTTACCCTTTTTACGGTTAAGGTCTTGCAAACTGAGTATTTTTTCATGAAATGAAAATCTCCATATTTGATCCAGAATTTAAATTTTGTTGTACCGCTATCACCGAAATTAATAAGACCTTCTTCTTAGTTTTATTTTAGTAAAGAGTGATAGTTCATTTGCTTGACTTCTAAAAACGGAACAAAGAAAATTTTACCAGCAAAATAATAATTGATTTCCTCTAACTGCTGACACAACTTTCAGAAGTCTCAACAGAATTATGAAAATATATTCCATTATGATAACTAAATGATAACTTGATATTAATTTCAATCTGAGAATAGTTTTTAACTGGATTAATTATGTACTGTAAGATAAAACAATATACTTTCCGTGCTTTCGAAAACGATATCAATAAAATAGTTGAAACGAATATCTCTGGAGACGCGTATAAAATTACTAGTCACTGTGTGATTGCACCAAATTCTAGTGTTATTTAGTGTGCAGATTTACTGGTACAAGGTTGGGTGCTCGCAGCTTGAAAACGTGATTAAATTTGTTCTGATTGAATTTTCCACTCGCGATTACTCTCATCAAGATTCGAACACTAATTTGAAATGGCACGTCCTTTGATGCATACTCTAGTGATATACATGTAAATTAATGCATACGGGCATGCATACATCCATTCTAAATTCTTTGGTGACCCCAATAAAATTTTCTTCAATATAATTCTAATCAAATTATAATTCTGCCGATGAATGATCACCATCATTTCTATATCTCTTATCCATATCTATATATGATGACCAGCGTAAAAGAAACACATTATTGTTAAGTGTACCAATGATTGGGACGTCTGGGGTTCGATGTTTGTAAGGTGCTAGAATTTTTTTTGGTTCATTATTAATGATTTTGTGGCGCCTCCTGGAAACGAATAGACTTCCGGGCCTTTGCTGGAGCAATGCGCCCCCAAATAACGTGACACGGACCGCGCGCAATCCTATCTTCCCACTCCCTACTCAACATCATCCTCCCATCGTTATCCCAACCAGAATTGGAGCGCCCTACGGTGCTCCCATCTCCTCGCTACAGGATTAATTACAGTAATCGTTGATCATTCATCGAGCCAACGTTGGGGACTTGATCTGGTGTTAGGAAATGGGGAAAGGATTGGTATCAGAAGTGTGTTCATGCAAGATAAAAGGACTGTGTATACTAGTGTAGCTATTCAGCACGCGGCAGCGCGGCGCACAGCGGAGAGCGTGGACGCTTCCAGAGTGGACGTGTCGAATGCATCGCAAGGGGCCGGGGCCAGGGCGAGGGCCGAACCCAAGAGTGCAGGCCCACTGGGAAGGTGTCATACCGGCGCCAGACGTGTCGCAAATAGACGCAGTTGCAACCGGTGAGTGGGGTGGCGACCAGTTCACAGCGAGCCTATAAACGCGAGCGGGTATCTGCTACCACCACGCAATTTGTTGGAAATTAGCTTATATGATCTAGATTTTTTAATTGGCGAAATATTGATTAAATATTGGATTAAATGAACTACGTTTGAGAGTTGGAAATATTTTTTACCAGAGACCTGCAGCACTAAAAATGTCCCTCGGGAAAATCACATTAAGCAGTTTTAATGTTAAGTTTAATGTTTAATAAGGTTAAAAAGAATCACATACTCTTCTCAAGAATATCTTACAAGATAACCAACAACACATTAACAACAGCTTAAATATTTTAATAAAATCAGTCTTCATTAATAATGCACTAACGTAGTACAATATCGTATATATGGATACTCAATAAAACAGTTCTTTACATACCTAGAATATTAAAAAGTGCTGTTCCATAACGCAGTATGTGAATAGTAAATTTATAATATCGGACGACCTCAACCTTGGAGTGTTGCTGTCGAATGACGTCAGCTGTATCGTAAGCAGTGGCGCACTGAGTTTGAAAATTCAGTCGGTACGCGCAGTATGAGAATTGAATAACACTATGAAATATTGGTACTTGTCGGTCAAAAGTGAACATTTTTTTTTGATTTCATAGTTGTTTTGCGTCTAACGAAATCATAGACACCTCTCCAATAAACGGAGTCTGCATAGTTTTCCGAAATTAGAAATTTATCTTTAATTACATTTCTTCCATGTGTCTGAAAATTAGAACATGAACGATTGCGCACATGATTACAATATCTCGCGAAATAACGCCCATTGTATATTTGATCCAACGAATAAGTTGATACATAAGCATTTTGCTGAAAATTAGATAAGTGTAAGTTATAACCATCAACTTTTTGAACTTTGTTCGAAAGTAAGTAGAACAAACTCTTTATGGCTTTGATTCTAATTGAATAGTCAATGGTTTCTATTTTGTCATTTTCATGAAAATTATTTTATTTGTGAGAAAGGAGTTTAAATTGTTATTATTCCTTTTTAATATGCTTCTGTGGGTTTCAGTGTCTGGAAAACCAATATCTTATTCTTACAGATTGAAGAGCATCTCAATCCAAATTGAAAGGATAACTGCCAGGATATGTAGTTATATTATCGTAAAATTTATTGGACACATTACAAATGCAATTGGCAATATTTGTAACTGTGAGCTCTCTATAGAGCTTTAGGAATGAATCCAGGGGCTTTAAATGTAATGTTAGAATATCACCTAATTTTCGTGATTACTAAAAGTATCTACAGTTTTGTATAACTACATTAGATCCATTCCATTTGTTGATGAGTAATAGGTATTCACATTACATACATTTCATAAAATCATACATCCTAGCAATATAAGTCATAATGTCTGATTATATTAAGGCTGTATCAATGATTTGAGATAATTAACACGAGTACGTTAATTTGTCTGTTTTGTTAACGCTACCAGATTAGTTCAAGTACTCACAAGATAGCAAAATAAATTTTGTACAAGAGTAACATAAAATTCTCACCTGCAAAGTAAATGTTTCACGAAAGTAGCATATTGTGTTGTTCTCCTCTAAAATCAAGTTTTCAAGAGTTCCCAGCTTATTCAGCGTTGTCACTGATATGTTTATATTTAGATAATACATTTCACTCTTCCATACGAGTGTAAAATTAAATATACTAATACAATATTATACTTTTAATGCGAATACGTGAACAAGATTGAGAAGATGTGCTTTGGAATGTTTTGCGGTGTCCAACAATGTCTTTCACTTTCACTCTTCCGTTGTTCTGAGGTTCAGGGTCTCGCAACACCTGGACCTGTCGCTAGCGGAGACCCCGCCCGCTCTGCCCCCTACGCCCGCGCCCCTGCCGGACGTGGCGTGATTCACCACGCGCCCTCACGTCCCGCGGTTTCCGGGCGGCGCGCGGCCGTCGCCCTCACCCTCACCTCCACGCACTCCCCCCGCTCGCAGTGGAACGTTCTCTCGGGCAGGGGGTCAAATCTTCGTTGAGAATGAAGTACTCGTGCAGGGAGAGGTGGATCAGGCGTCAACTGATGTCACTGCAGTGCCTCTGACCTGGAGGTTCTTTGTTCGTGTTACGACGGTGGTGACAGGATTTTCCACACTAGCTACGTTGCTAGGTCCAGTTCTGTCGCTGTCTGGAGGAGAATTCTTATGGCGGGCCTGTTTGATCAGTAGTTTTACGTGGGTTCTCCGATCAACATTAGGCGAATGCCGAAGTAGTTCCCTAAAAAACAGGCCATCGACCGCGCACGATCTTTCCTTCACACACTTTGTCCTATGCTACTCTTACTTACTACTTACCCCTTACTTACTCTCACTTACACTTACATGAACTACACTGCCGGACAAGAAGCTTGTCGGGAGCTGAGTCCCGGATAGGGCGATGCCCCTCTAGTGGGAGATACCTTGTTGGGAAAAATAATTACTAGCTCACGGTAGGTCGGTGTCGGATCTCTCCATTCAGGTGTAGGTAAGAACAACGTCCCCTCCAGCGATAAAAAGATGCATTACACATACGGGACAGATGACTTTAACAGTTGAAATGGCCAGAATCACTAAATCAATCAATAAATCGCGCTGTGCACCCCAAGAACAAACAACGATAGTTTATTTGGGACGTATCCTGTGTGACTCGTCACTGTCACCAAGACAATTGCTCAAGAATCTATTAGGATTTCAATGAATGACACTATTGTCTTATCAAAATCATGCGCTTCAGCATATTCTACAAGGTTGGTTGGTGTAAAAAATCATTAATTTGCGGGGCTAAATTTCGTGAAAAAATATTTTTATAACGGATGATTTATAAGAATTTTAATTCAAGTTTAATAAGAAATAAATGTGAAAAAATTGTTTCTAGAGAGAGCGGGTTACAAATCATAATTCGTGTGCGAATAATTAAAGTTGATGTGGTATTTTGATAATGAAAGATGTTAGCTCTGCGGAAAACAAAAATGAATAGAAAACATGAAATGGAAATTGACTCAATTGTGTTTTGTTTTTGTCCCCCTCTATGCTTTTGTTGTTTCAAATTGTGACGTGCAGGGTTTTACATTTTCCAGAGCCATTTTTTGAGATCGGACACACCCATGGCTTAAAATAGGTCACTTTGGAACACAACGGTTGCCATTATTACAGAAAATACTCACATTTCAATTCTCTGCTTCAATAGGAAGGAATGTCAGAAAATGAATCTGTCTACAGATACTTGAGAGAATATAAGAATCGACTTGCATGTACGGGATATTTTACAAGAAATTTCATCTCGAAGGAACTTGTCCCGGACTGCTTGTCACAGTTCATCTCTGAGACATGACCACTCCAGCGTAATAAAGATATTCGCGGAATGGTTAAGCCCTATAACAAATGTTATGTAATATATTTAATAATTATAATAACATTTACAATTTAACTTTTTACAGGAAATAAATTAAAGTATTGTCTACCACTGTGAGGTTAAAATGACAACGTTTTGTCCCAGAGATTTGCGAAATGATCAGTTTAAAGCTGAATATAAGCTGACTCCTGCGGGCGAATCCTTGAATTCAGGAGTTTAGCCCTGAAGACGATTGCAGTATGGCGCCCAATAGCAATGTCAACCCTGCATAAATTGCGGCGTATCCTGTACTGACCAGATTATGCGTTGACTCCGTCTGTTTTCACTTAAATAATATTTTATCATTTGACGATGCGTTCCCGTTGAATTTTGTTGAAGTGGCCACACACGAGACAGATCGGCTCTCAAGAGCTTGGTTTGCACTTCTAAATATTACATCACCGTTTTACTCCTCCGATTGCAAATCCGTCTTCGCCGCTACCTGTTTCTGTATAGGAACAATAAGATAAACATTTTTGTCGAATTGGATTTACACAAAATTTCCAGTAATTTCCAAGCTCGCGAGCCGCACTTTCTCGAATACAGCTGCTATCATGGGACGAATGGCCTACTGTGCTTCGGCAGCTCGACTGCTGCTGCGCCGCCCAAGGCCATCCGGGCGCCGCGACGTGCCTGGCCTCCGTCGGCGTCGCACCGGGAGAGGTGGCTCAGGGCATCAACTTACGTCACTGCAGTGCCTCTGTCAGGGAGGTCTTAGGGTTCGAGTTCTAACGGTGGCAGGGTTTTCTACACTAGCAGGATAGTTTGGTCGAGTTCTGTTGCTATCTGGAGGGGAATTCCAGCTGTCGTCTGCTCTTATCCGTAGTTGTCCGTGGTTTCTCCGATCAATTCCAGGCAAAAGCCGGAGCAGTATCCTAACAAACGAGCCACGGACCGCGCGCAACTTTCCTTCCAATTCCCTGTTCTATACTACCCCTTACACACACTTGCATGCTCTACATTACCACACATGCCAGGAGACCGGTCGGAAGTTTAGAGCTTGTCCCTGCTGTGGCGGTGCCTCGCTGGTGGGAGATACCTTGTTGAGGAAAACTCCGGTAGCCGACAGTAGGTCTGCGCCGGATCTCACCATCCAGCGAGGCAGGATCCGCCACCTCTCGAGCAAAGTCATGCACTACACTTACGGGACTAATGACCTTAGCAGTTGAATGGAGAATCACTAGTAATCGATCATCAATGAATACGTAGCGGTGCGGCGCGGCGCGCGCGCGCGTGGCGGCAGGTCGCGACGCGTCGCACCGCTTCGCGGCAACGATCTGTGTCAGTAGTCCCCACGTGCCACAGCCGCGCGCATCTCGTGCATCCCGCCCGCGATCCGGTGCAACGGAGCGGATGTGAGCTTTCCTACTCGTGTATGATCAATTAATTACACCGGCTTTGTTATCTCCCTCCCTGTTGCGCGCTTTGTTATCTCTCTCAATAGGCAGGTTTGCCTTAACCGCATTCCCGTTGATTCTGCAAGAGACGATTCATTTGGCGCATCAAGTATTTTATTTCTCCAATTCTCGCGTAAATGGCTGAATCAGCTCGCGAGGTTTGCAACAGCATTCAAGTACGTCGAGTAAAACCTGTACGCTGACGAGGGTGTTTTCAGCGTGTGTTTGTGGCGTTGTTGGCTTTTCATATCTCCACGTATGCCGCTTCATTATTTTACCTGTCGTCGTCATTCACCCCTTCATGATCACTCACCCATCCTTCGTACTTCAGTGGCAAACACCGCTATGAGATCTTGCCCAGTAATGAGAGGACGTCATGGCGTAAGCCATGCATTCAGAAACGAGTATGGTACTCATCATATGCGCAAGTATTATACAAGTACGAGATTAACTGAATTACTGTTCAAAGTCATTTAACATATTTTTTAACGAGGCAGAGTTACGAATTCATCACGAACTCATCGTGAGAATTCGAAACGTCGAAAAAATCAATCTGAATTGAATCTGCATATTCTTTAGGTAAATATTTCCTTAGAATGATTTACAGTTATCCCAATTTTATTGTGCCTCAAGTGAATTGGAAACATAAAATAGCCAATGAAAATTTCAGTTAGAAACTTTTGGTTTTAAAGCAGTTATAAAAGCACCCAGTTCCAAAAATATCTGGAATTAATCAGCAGTAAAACACTTCCCTTCATTTCCAACGCAAGAAATTGCTAAGTAATTTCCTTATAATCTATGGTATGACTGTGACGTATGACAATGCATACAAATCTAGAATTCGTAAGATATTGCTTGGAGCCGAATGCTCGAATTTTGCCCAAGTGGATAGATAGCCCAACTCTGGAATTTAATCCATTATTCACCGTGAATCTGTTTCTCATTTAAAGCTGCTTAAGGAGTAGGAATAATTTCAAAACTCATTCTTCCGTTTTTTTTCTACTCTTAATTGTCGTGTCCACATAAATAATGAAGAATAGATCTGAAGTAATACAGATACGAATGCGCTGTCAAACTAACATAGAAACACACTAATTATTCTTTTAAACTAGATTGGAATCCTACAACGTAGTTATTTTTTTCTGGATTTAAAGCATAACAATATTTTCTGAAAAAAAAAGTAATATGGTATGTTCTTGCCTATATGATAATTGATCAGTATTTATTAGCAGATCGTGCTTACCGTGGAACGGGGGTAACATTATCGTGGTGAAATTTTATGCTTTTTCCAACAGCTGCAACCTAATGTTGAAGCGGTACTGTGAAGGGAAAATTGAAAAAAGCCCTGACATGAAATCCGATCATCACATACCTGCCATGTTTCAGTATAAATGATTCTCCGAATTGGCTTTTTTTTACATAAGTGCCACACTTCGAATATTTATGATTGAAAATGTAGCGCAGCAGGTGAACCTTTTAAAAATGTTAAATAAAAAAATGGAATAAAATCGTGTAAATGATTTTCGTTGGGGCAAAAAAATACTTGAAAATTAATCTAACTAAAATAGAAATATGATTTGATTTTCGCACTTTTGAATTATATTTTTAAGTTACCTGAAGATCAAAGTTTTTCAGTACTTTACATGAAACGTTCATTTCCATAGAAAACAATATTACAAATAAAAACTAGTAGGAATGGTAAAGACTTTCTCGTATTACTTAATTTCCTTATCTATTAGTCTAGGATTTTCTAAACGCCACTATTCCCAAGAGCTTCCACTAATTCCCTGAGACATTCTAGGGCATTTCACCAATGGAGAATGGCTTTCTTGGAGCATGAACGCTGCTCGAACATGTTACATTGATCTCGCACGGCTCTCTCTCCAACTATCAAACCTAGCTCATTATATCAAAAATGGTATTGAAGTTCAGCATTCTGCTTTTTTAAAAAACGAACGAAACATTAAACGTTGTAAAAGACATTGGTAGGGATAAAAGTGAGTAATCCACTGTAAGACAGTGAGAAATTCCTGAGAGGATGCAAATAATGGAGAAAGCTGTACCGCAATACATACTGTAGCTGCGAAGGAAACTAAACTACCATGTTACAAATTAGTGGTGATGTGTAATAAACAATGAAAGCAGTGATACTGTTAAGATATACGACCAGCAACACGCAGGTCGCAAATCAGAATAATGATAACGAGGTTGCACAGCACATGAACGCTGGGCCCTCCCGAAAAGTCCCATCGCGTTTCAGTATCAGTATTCTCCGGGCAGAGGAATCTCTTGAAATAAATAGCCAGCCTACCTGACTGCTAAGCCGAATTTTTTCAGACATTAACTTTCATTATCAATATTTCTTAAGTGTCCAAAAAAAGAGGGAAAGAAAAATGTATGATGCAATACGATAATTTTCCTTCAGAGGGAATATTTCTCCTTAAGAAAAACGCGAATAACATATTGTCGTTGAACAAAAGTTGCTTATGCCTACGTTATTCCTTTTTCAAATAATTAATGTAATTTTTGTCGTACCAGTGATCAAAATTTTACATTTACATTTAGAGTCCTTAGTCCTCTCATTTACGTTATTATTTTTCATTTTGTAATTTTTTATCATTTACTGTTGAATATCACAGCAACAATTAATACCCCTTGTACCACTATTTTAATTAAAGTAATACTTTTACCTTCAATCCTTTTCGTCGATGGTCTAAAACACTCTCTTTCTTAGAATCAGTAATGATCATTTCATTCATTTATAAACTGGGAATCACATCATATTTTGCGTTTTAAAACTTATCAAATTAAATACCATTCTAAAACTAAATAAGCATTATTTATTCAAGAGAAGAAAAAGCGAAAAGATCAAATTCAATAACTCAAAAATCAATAACGAATGAAACATAATTATGAAGAGAATTGACATTGAGGAATGACCTTCACAGTTAATCGTAATTACTAATTATGAGTCAGAAAGAAGATGAAACCCAATTTTAAGAAAGATACATGGTATTCGCTGTCAGAATATTGGGCCGAAGTGAGAAAAACATATTCCAAAATAAATCTAAAGAGACCTAAGAAAAAGACCACAATAAAAAGGAAAAGGTAAACTAAAAACATGGCGAGATCGATCTTCACGTCAGACGTGGTGATTGTATCATGTGAAGCGTAGTTGTTTCCTCCTGCCGTTGGCTAAGGTCTTACTTTATGAATGAATGAATAAATTATGGAATTGAGGTCGTTCGTGATGGACTCTGGAAGGAATAGGTTTCCACTTGCGGCGGAAGTGGGTAGGTCCTTCCACTAACCCTCGTCTCACCCGTTTCAGTTGCCGCTGACGTCCGAGGCTCCGCGGTCCCCTTCCCGCACATTGGGCGCATTATCGCTCTGACACCTGATTTCCTCGCTTTGTACCTTTGCACAATGCGGCTGCGGGCGGCCTCGGCTGCAGCGGTCCCCCTAACGCTCCCGCACACGCCCCCCCCTGCAACACCCACCTTGCACCGACCTGCAAATCACACTCTCCGTGTAATCAACCCACCTATCAGTGACAGTCCTCCTGCTCTCCTTCGTCATCCTCTCGCTTGCTCGATTTCTACCACCGTCCTCTTTCTCTCCCCAGTCTTCCACACTCCACATCACTTCATTGCATTTAAGACACTTTCCTCCAGTCCACTGAACACTTTCGTACCTTTTCTTTCACGAGGTTGAGTGGTCTTACGCTCCCCAAAAACATTCCCTCTACTCTGTATTCCTTACTCTCATATTCTGGTCTCCCGATCGTTGACCTGTTCTACCGTCATCTCATCGCCCCTGCCGTCATCTGTCTACACACTCTTACTTATCGTCTACAACAATCACTCTCACTTGGATCACAAGACATTAGATCCGTTCTTCCACACAACAATCCTGAAGCAGCTCTCTGCCCTCTGCCCGCTTCTCCCTCGACCTCGCGAGCTTTGAGATGCTCGCCGATCTACTCGTCCTCTGAAGGCATTTCATCTCTGCGTCCTCCTTCATTGCAACCGCCCGTGGACCCGCCACCGCCACCATCGCCGCCATCTCCGGTCACTCCCCCCCCCATTACATCTCTCCCACCACCGCTACCCCCACTGCATCTGCCCCGCTCCCGCTGCATCCCCCCCCCACACCACCGAGTCCAGAACCCCCACCTCCGTCACCGCCCTTCCATCTGTCCCCGTTGCATCTGCCTCCACCTCCACCACACTCACCTCCGTCACCGTGCCCCCAACAGCTCCCGCTACATCTGTCCCACCTCTCCTCACCTCCGTTATTTCCGCAACCGCCCTTATTCCACCACCCCAGCTTTCGTCACCGCCTCTCCATCCGTCCCCACTGCATCTGCCACCACCACCCCCGCCTCCGTCACCGCCACCGCTCCATCCGCCACCACCGCCTTCTAATCAACCACCGCTGTTCCGTCACGGCCTCCGCAACTGTCCCCGGTGCATCGGCCACCACCTCTCCCGATTGCACCACCCCCGCCTCCGCCTCCACAACCGCCGCCGCCCCCACCTGAGCCCGCATCGCCCTGGGCCAGTGCGCTGCCGAAAAAGCAGCGCGCTCCAGATAACGCGCCCGCACAATGGGGCGACGCCGGAGACAATGACGGCGTGTTTACGCGCAGATAAAACCCCGCTCGCGGCGCGGCGCGGTGCTGCGCAGCGCTCCGCCGGGCCGGTATTTACGGCGCTGCCGCCGCCGCCGCCGCCACCCCTGCACACTGGGCCGGATGCGGAAGGCCTTCGTAGCTTTTCAAAATATTTTGTCAAGCAAAACGTTCCTGCGCCGACTACGGTAGGAGTATAAACAGGGTCCAAGTACGCAGAGTCAAAAGATTGCAAGGTCAACCTCCACGTTAGACATGGTGTTTGTGCGATGAAGTGTGTCGGTGGATTGATTGATTGGTGTTTCTGACAGTGTCAACTGGCAAGGTGGTTTATTCCCGTAAGTGTAGTGCGTTTTTTTTAAACATAGGTGGTGGCAGTGATATTCTCCCGGTGGATGGCGAGAACCGGCGCCGGGCTTCCCTTCGGTTTGCGGGTTTTTTTCCCAACCGGGAATCTCTCACCAGCGGGGCTCCGCCCCTCCCGGGACAAGCTCTAGGCTTCAGGCTGGTCTCGGCTTGTGTGATGGTGCACTGCAGTGTGTGTGTGTGTGTGTGTAAGTAAGTAAGTAAGGCATGAGGAGAGGACAAGGAAGAGGAAGGGGAGATCGCGCGATCCGTGTTCCGTTTATTAGACATTCGCCTGGCTACTCTGGCATTCGCCTGGTTTTGATCGGAAAAAATACGAAAAACTACTAATCAGGGCTAGCCGACCGCTAGAATCCTCCTCCAGACAGCGGCTGAAGTCGACCTAGCTATCTAGCTAATGTCGAAAATTCTACCACCGTCGGGATTCAAACCCTTGAACCACCCATTCCGAAACACTGCAGAAACACCGTAAAAAAGGATACGCAAAATGTCAGCGAAAGCGACTGGTAGTGGTGCAATGGAGTTTTTGTGCATCCTCTGTGTACACTAGGATCTCAATTAATGAGACCTCAACCAATCCAAAAATCTCCATTATTTACCCTTCTGTTTTCATTTCTTGTTAAGATCGATATGCGACAATTTGAAATATTTGATGAATGGAACTTTTTATTCTAACATTCAGATTCGATATATTGAGATTGCATTGGATGCACAAAATGCGGAAAAAAATCCGTTGTTTTGTAGTAAAATCGTTGTTGTCCGGCGACCTTTTCGATTTCATTGGCATTTCTCGCTTTACGTGAACGTTCATTTTTGTAATAACATGGTGTCTACCCATTTCTTAACTGTACATACGCTTGATAGTACAATTATCTTTTAATTTTCATTGTCAGTAATAGATGCAATGCTAATGATTGCTTGCCGTATTCATCATAGTTTTTACATAATCTTGATGATTTTATGAGAGGTATTTGTTATGTTCTTCTTGGAATGAAGAATTTTCAAACGTCTCTGTAATGAGGATTTAACTCAATTATTGACCTGACTATCTGATTCTGATGATGCGTTTTCCACCGTGCAGTCGGCTCGCTGTGGTTCATAGGTGTCCGTTCGTTGACACCCCATTTGTCGCTAGGCCAAGTTTGGATAAAGCTCTACATAATTGATATTTTCACGGTGTCTGAGACCTGATTTTCCCCTGATGACCCAAATGCTATTGTAGATATCTCTGGATTCAAATTTATACGATGTGATCTTCAAATGCGTAGGGGTTGGGGTATGGGAGTTTGTGTTTCATTTTCTTTATTGATTTGATAAATGATTTGATGCGTAACGCTGGCGCTGAGGTAGTGGTAGTCCTGTTAGACAAACTTCGAGGTGTTCCTACTAAAACGTTTTTAGCTATTATTAATGTTTACAGGCCTCCAAATACTTCTCATGTCCATTTCTCACTTAGTAGTATATGTAGAATATGTTTTTGCTTATGTGTTAAGCCATACATTGCATATTATCTGTTTGAGAGACTTTGACATTGATACTTGCTCCTATAACTCTGGTTACTCTAAAATGCAAAAATGATTTTGAACAAATGTTTGACCATATTCAATTGATTAATGTGCCATCGAATATTACGAACATAGATTCTACTGTTTTAGACCTTATTCTTGTTGAGGATGAGATCTTTGGACGTTGATTTCTCAAATGTTGTTGCTACTCACGGCATTAGTGACCAACTTATGATATGTTGTATGAATGCTTTGGGTAATAAAAAGTTAAACAACAATAATGTAACCTTCCAAAATGTGCGAGCTATTCCACTGGAATTGTTCAACCCTACAGCAGAAAATATTGATTGGAACATCATTTATAAATGTTCCGAAATTGATGAAAATGTATCGACGCTAACTAGTTTGATCTTATAGATGTTTTTGCACTATAGAAAATTTATTTTACCAAAAGACGCTCACCACCCTGGATTACTGTTGATCTCAAACGTTTGATAAGGAAAAGGGACCTCATGTTGATTACAAGTAATAAATCTTTATCTCCACATAAAGTGTCATATTTCACGGCAAAGTATAAGCGGATGCGTGCGTTGAACTTCTTGGACGTGAACGGAGAGATTCTCTTTGGCTCTTTGGCTTCTTTTCCGGCTGAGATCAGGTCGAGGAAACTTAGGTCTGCAACTGTTCTTAGATCACATGAGTCAATTCCTGTCTCTCCACCACTGAATAATCCTGAAAGTACTAATAATTACACAGATATACAAAATAAAAATGTTGGCAGGTCCAAAGACTTGACACATGTTTATTTATGTATATCGACGCGCTGCATCCGAATCCGAAGCCAGAATTGTGCAACTACCCTCCATTTGTTCAATCGCAAAACCCCATCGTGAAACTCTATTTTTGTTTTCGGAGGTTGTCAGACCTGAGCACTTGACACATGTTTCTCTATGTATGTCAACACGCTCAATCCGAATCTGACACCAAAATTGCGCCACCGTCCTCCAGTCTTTTTAAATCGAAAAAAAAAAAACGTGGAATATACAATCTACAATTTCACGGTAGTTTTTCGCACTTTAAAACACACTGTAGGGTGGTTTCAGAGTTCAAATTCGAATTTGGTGCCCTCGACGTACATAGAGTAACATGTGTCATGTCTTCGGGTCTGACAACAACCTTCCGAAAACAAAAAATATAATTTCACATTGCTTTTCCCCGATTAAACAAAACAGGTGGCGCAATTCTGGCTTCAGATTTGGATTCAGCGCGTCGACATACATAGAGACGGGTGAAGTCTTTGGCTCCGACAGCGCATTTTTGTGTGTGCCTGTGTAATTTTATAAATTCTATTCCTGATTATGATTGCGAATCAACAGAAGCTAAACGTTTGTTTTTTTTTCGGATTTGTTCTCGATTGAATGATTATTTTATGTCTCTTGGTCAACTGCTACGGCCATTAGTCTCGCAAGTGTAGAGCACGCCATATCCCTCGAGGTGGTATTATTCCTGCCTCACTAGTACGTGAGATCCGACCCCGACCCACAGGTCAGATTGCGGTGTTTCCCGCCTCCAGGAACCTCCGCCAGCGAGACACCTCTCCAGCCATGACACGTACGAAGTACCCTTGACTGATTTCTCGACGTGTGTGACAGTGTAGTGGATGTAGCCGAATTTTGCGAATATTCATCAGTGAAAACACGGAAAGCTACCGATCAGAGCTGGAGTTGAAAAACTAGATCTCCAGACAGCGGTTGAATTCGATCTACCTAGCTAATGTTGATAATCCACCACCGACGCGACTCGAGCCGTAGGGACCTCCCGAACGCTTTAGCGGCAAAAATGTGTGCTCTGAGTCACCTCAGCCGGTGTTCTCGCGTTTTGCTGTGCGCCGGCCCACTGCCCGCGTCTGCCGTTTGCGGGGCGAGACGAAGGGCGGGAAGGGGCAGGCAGGACGGCCCAGGGCGGGGCGAGTCCGAGCGGAGCGGGGAGGGACGGGGTGGGACGGAGTGGAGCGGGGCGGAGCGGGGCGGAGCGGGGCGGAGCGGGGCGGGACGGGGCGGGACGGGACGAAGCGAGAAAGATGGGACAAGCGAGGCGGAGCGGCGCGGGGTGGTGCGGAATGGGTCGTGCCGGGGCGGGAGCGGGGCGTGGGGCGGGGTCGCGTTGCGTCGCGTGCCGCGCGTGCGCCGGGGTGAGAGGTCGCCGCCGCTGCGGAAGACGGACGGCGCTCCGCGTTTTTCGAGTGCCCGCTCGTCTCGGGGCGATATGTTGCTGACAGGGAGCGCGTTTCGCTTCAGATGAGCGCTCCAGCGCTCGTGGCAAACAAATGAATACAGTAGACTCGCCATAATCCGAGGCCCGGTTAACCGAAACAGACCTCAGAAAAATCCAACTAAATAATCCATTCAGAAGCAGATCGCAGAAGTAATTAATTTTGTTACTGCTGTAGCAACCGGCGCGTGCGCTGGGCGATGCCGTTACCGATTCTATGAATATGAATATTGCGACTTAATTCATTTCATTCAAAATTCAATAATCATTCGAGTCGTTCGTCAAACATTGTGTTCATCGTTTTACTCTGTCACTCTGGAATGGTTGTCTCTCTATGACTGCGGTAAAAGTGGTTAGTCATTTTCATTATGATTTGTTATATGTATTATCATATTGTTCGTAAATGAAACTCAGTTGTATTCGTGTCAGGAGTATTCTCTCATTACCCACTTTCTCGGAAAATACAAGTTCTGCCCAGTTACTGTTGATCTCTCTATTCAGAATCGGATAAATATATCGTTGACCTGTGTATAAAACACATCAAATCAACGTGGCAAAGTCCTCCTGTTAGAACAGGTAAAAGAGTTTTCTTCCACATTTTATGAAATATCGAAATATAGATCCATCTTTTTTACATAAAATTATACAAAATGCAAAATAGCAAAATTATTGATATTTCTCTGAAAATAGCGCGGAATACGTTTGATAAAACAACGCAAGTTAAAACATATTTAAAAAAATACACAGTAGAAACAATTTAGTTGAGAGCTTCGTAACAACACAGTTGCCTCTCCGAACTCTTTCGAACTACGAGTATAAGATAAAAAAATAATAATAACCCTAACTCTTGTACGTATAATTACAAAATAACAAAAAATTAAACGAAATTTACAAGACACTAATATTACGCAAACTTTGGAATATCAATGATCCCTTACTATTTCGTAAAATTTCACAAAACACAACGTAGGAAAATATAAATTGAATGTTCACAAGATATTCAAATTTACATAGAATACTCATATTCATTTAAAGAACAAAGAAGTAAAAGAAATTGCTCAATAGGTGAACAATTAATTTACTGTCACATGATATCTTTTTCTTATTTCACCTCCTCGTCACAGAGTTCCTAGCTATAAATTTACTTCGAGAGAGAGAGCATTAAATATGTTAGATTTGAGAACACCTGTTTAAAAGTTAAGTAGTAAAATGATGTAAGACAAGAACGCAGAAGATAATCATAATAATAGTCAACACAACATGAACTTCTATACTTCGAAACATATGTACACGTTTTCGCGCTTTCCAAAGAAAAGTTCTGGATACTTCGCAACTTCAAGAAAATCGATTATGGAATGGTTAAGATGTGAACTCTTGTTATAGAAGTGCCCCTTTGTCACGGTTCTGTTTCGTTTTATAGCAGGGATGCATCTAAATTATTGCGAGTAGACTAATTCAATGAATTATATTTCAGATAATACCCAAATAGTACGGAAGACAACTAAAGGTAATGCAAAACTACACAATAATTTAATCAGAATACGACAGTCATTGCCTAAGTCGGTTTACACTTTGCTTTGAACATTCGAAAGCTTATCTTATCATCTTCGAGAAGGATCCCAAAAAGAATCGAAACGTCCTGATCTAAAATAAATGTCAAAAAAACAGTATATTAAGTGTATGTTTTAAGAATAAGGTCAGAAAACAATTTAACTTTAATAATTACAACAGACGTAAACAAATTTCTCTCCGACTAAAAAGACTTATATTCAAGATGAATCCATTTTATGGCATACGCATATTTCTTTTCAAATCCTCTACTTGTTACAATATTACGAATCGTGGAACAGAGATAGTTACGAAGCTCTCAACTTCGTCGATCCGATCCAATATATTGGATTCCGAAATTGTACTGAAATGTTTCGCAAATCTCAAGAAAAAGAATATGGAAAATAATTCGCCAAAATTATGTTGTGAGTCTCTATTCTCTGTATTTTTCTATATCTTCCATTTCAACTGTTCTATGCTTCTTCGCAACATACCACGTAGTGTAACTGCGGTTTTATTCACCAATTTCATCATTAATTTAAAATTACTTGATTGTTAGTTTCACGCTCTTGAATTACACTTTTACTACTGGTCGGAATTCCATCAAACGATTTATTTTTACTTTTATGCGTGATTTGTATTGTAAATGCATAAAATGTGATCAGTCAAAATGACGTCAATACTCCTCGTATTGTTTTTCACATGCCCTGTTTGAGAATTTCTATACATTTCGGTACATTAAAATACAATAATAAATAAAGAGATATGGCAATAAATGACGACCTGTTAATATTGAAAGGTAATTGCATTCAAATAATATTTGATAAGAGAAGTAATAAACGATAAAATATTATTTTTATGCTGTCATTGGCATGTCTTTTATTCGCCTTAATCTAATTTTGGCTTTGAATTGAACTTTTAATCTAAATAAAGCTTCCATGCACTACACAGAGGAATCTTTAACTCTCGCTGTGTCGTAGTCCACATCATTAAGAATCACATAGAATCTGTGTCGTAAAGGACGGCGCAATAAAATAACGATTAGATTTATAATTATTATATTTATAATTATTGAATTTTCACACTGGTTGAGTGAATTGTAGAAGTTATATGATCTATCCGTGTAAAACGCTGTACCCAGGAATAAATGTAGTCATTATTACAGAAAAATAAGTAAATATTCTGTTGTTGCGAATTGTCTATTAAAAAACTTACTGATGGTAATATTTGTCCTGAAAAAATGTTATATTCAAGATACAAATTAAGTCGGAACATGTGTAAAACTTATTTGAAGATTGTGAATGAAAAATGACAAGATTCAGCATAACTTAAATTTATTAACTTCAACGGTTTCAATCAGTAGAACTTGAGGATCCGACACATATAAAACAGAAATGAACTCTTCTTTTGATTGTCTCATAAAACTGGAACTATTGGAGTTGATGATACTTAAATAAGAAAATATCTCTCATCACATTACAACTTAAATTTCTCGACACGTCAGTTACAGAATGTTATATTCTCTCTGCTACTCATATTTGTTCTTCTTCTACTGCTCAGATTTAAAATTAAAGTTATATATAATTACACCTAGTTTTAATTAAACATAGTTGTAGGAGACAACTTCTTCACCAGTAAGTATATTGTGGTAATGTGTGGCAGCACATATTAGTTTACCATTTGCCCTCATTAAGAAGTAGAATAAGAAGTATCAATGAGAAAACCTCTTTACGATATTTCACAGGCAATCATGAGATTATTGAGAGTCTTGTTAAATGGAACGCAAACGGTTTAGTCTTTTTATACGATATCGTAAACGATTATGAATAAATAGTGATTTTTGATTTGGAATTAGAAATATCGACATCGATACGGGTACTCTTGTCGGAAATTAGAGAATTTTAGCAGAAAGTAATAATTTTTTAGATTTTTTATCTTTGATAGAACAGTCTTATTCAATTAAACATAGTTAATTAATGAAATAAATTATATATTACTCTCATTATCCAACATAAAGATTCAATATTACAATATTAGTACTACCCAAAATTTGCGATTACATCGTATCAATACGAATTACATTATCTGTCTTACAAGCAATTATAATACATGTTATCCAAATCAAATATGTATGTCTAATTTGTTTAAGTTCACATTGTACATTGTCATATATCGAAACAAAAATTTCGAAAATAAAAGGTAATGGTATTTGAACTGTGTAACCGTGTGTGTAACCGTCCGTCATTCTACCAATTTACGCGTTGCTGTTCCAATTGAGCAGTATCATTGCGGTCCCCACACCTAAAATGAGTCTTATCTCTACCCTTCCACGCGGCGCGGATTAGCACTGAAGTTGATCGCGCGCGATTTCCTAGGACAGTCAAAATGCAAAATGCTGTGCAGACCTGACTTAAGATAAAACACCTTTAATTTGCCGACCTGGATGACTTGATTATTTTTAAATGCAAAGATACTGCCCTTGAATACTAAATTATAGAAGAGTTTACAAATCCTCTTTTTTGTCTTTTTAGTTGGATTGCGATGAAGTTCCAAATGTTTTTTGCGGTTATTTACTGATCGTTTAAGACGTATCTCATGCATTAAGGTTATTTTATAATGACTATTCCACTCGTGAAATTAAAACCGTGTTTAACTATACATACAAAATGCCCCAATCAGGACGTTTTTTCACAAAAAGTCACTTTTTCTATCCTATCTTTCTTACCGCTTCTACCTACCGACCAATCATAAACTGTGACTCGTCTATCTTAAGAGGTGTTATAACTCGATCGCTATGCCGATGTTCAATAAACAGCGAATTTACTATTACATAACCTCTGATTTTAACATTCGCTTTCAGTTATTTTCAATATATGGCGCATTTTCGAACTCTGTTGGACATAATTTCATTCGTGGAAAAGTCCTAGTGCTCGTGCTTAGCCAATTCTCAATTAAATTTCCACCTCGCCTCGCGAATCGGGAATTTATCGACAATTTCCAAAGCACTCGTGGTATTACCAGCTAACATTGAGGTAACCGAAGTTTGTTTCATTTTTTGTCCTAGAGTTGTTCAATGAAGCCCCATGTCTTTACGCGATTTTCGTTAGCTAACTCTTTGGAATTGGAAGATAATATAAAAGTAGAGCATGGCATTGGATCTTGCACAGAAAACGTATATAATAAATACTGAACGGTTTCACTGAATGGGTTGTATTAAACCCCTGAATATTTTAACACATAGAACAATTTGCTATTGTACTTTGCTAAATACTGCACTTTTTTCTCTGGACACAAAAAAAGAACTATGTTTTTTTTGTCTTCTTGGCATGTGGATTATTTGTGTAGGACCAAATCTCTGAGAAGCGTTCGCAACACGAATGGAGATTCAGAGGGTGGGGAGGCGAGAGGAAACCAGTGTGGGAGGGGGAAGAAGGGAAGGAGAGGGGGTGGCGTCGCAGAAGGACTTCGCCGCAGCAGTTAGCGCGGCGTGGCGGGAGGTAAGAACACGACTTAATTAATCATCTTTAGTCTAATTACGGCTGCAGCACAATAGCTCTTGCGTTAGCGCTCTGTTGGAGATAAAGCGGGCGACGCAATTTCCGTCACCGGCGGCGACAGCTCTGGCGCCGCCCCCGCTGCCCGCCACGCCACGTTGCGCCACGCCACGCCACGCCACGTTGCGCCACGCCACGCCACGCCACGCCACGCCACGCCACGCCACGCCACGCCTCGCCATGTCTCGCCATGCCTCGCCATGAATCGCCATGCCTCGCCATGCCTCGCCTCACCTCGCTACGCTACGCCTCGCCACGCTACGTCTCGGTACGCTACCTTCTCGCTACGCTACGGCACGCCTCGCTACGTCAAGTCACGTCGCGCCCCGCCACGCTACGTCACGTCACGCTAAGCCACGCCACGCGTCGCCCGTTTGTTAAGGTACTGCCTCAGCAATCGCCTAGAATTATGCTCCAGACAGCGCCTGTATACGACCTAAGTATGCAGCCAGTTTCAAAAATACTGCCAACGTCGAGACTCGGACCCTAGGGCCTCCCGGTCAGAGGCACTGCAGTTATATCAATGAATGCTCTTGACAACCTATGCCGGTTTAATGAAATTGAACTGTCGGTGAATTCAATACAAATATTTTTATCATAACTTCATATGGGAAGTGTACTGTTATAAAATCTCATCCGATTGTTTTTACACTTACGTTTGTCAGTTGGTCCAGGGCTGATATCGGTAACGGTAAAACCGATTTCCATAGGATTATTACTGAAAGAACTATTTTGTCGGGTGTAATATAGAATACATTGTTTCAACTTTTTTTATGAAGACTTTTTACAAATCTTCAATTTTATTTGTATCATAATAAAATGTTTTCCACTTTACATCCGAATCAAGAGAAAGATTACTGCCTCTAAAAGATTTAAAAAAGACTTCCCACACCCTCATTTCCCTCCCCTTAAAGCAGAATATAAGTGCTCATTCTTTTAGCTTTTTTGCAAAAATCTATAAAATTGTAGGGAAACTGTCGCAGTGCAATTAACATTTAGAAAAAGGCCTACAAATGCATATAATTGGTTGTGATACTGTCATTAGGCTTTGAGTAATTCAAATTCAAAACTGAAATTTAGTTGCGAATGAAAAAGTGAGTATGTATTAATGTATTAATATTCATGTATTAATATAATAATAATTAAAAACAGTGTAGTGTACGTGTAAAGACAAGAATAAAGGAAAAGTGATTCAAAAAATAGATACGTCACAAGTGAATAAAAGTGGTATAAAGGAAATTATAAAAAACTGTCAATATTAAAGGTATTTATATTAGGTAAAATAGTAATAAACATGTTTAACAGTGTTTATTATAAATTCATTAGTTTAATGAATTATAGTATAATGAAATATTCATTAGTTTAATGAATTATCCATGTAAAGTCCCGGAGGTGGCTGCTCGAGGCCCAACTTTATAATATGAGGCCCTTGCCCTAATATGGATTAAATTGGCTAATAATAATTAAAATTATTTGAAATATATATGATAATAAATAATAATAATAATAATAATAATAATAATAATAATAATAACAATTATAATAACAATAATAATATCAATTCTTCATGTTTGGGACGTCTCTATATGGATATTTTAAATCATAAAACACGTGATTTTCTCACTACCCAATAAGAATACATAAGAGATTACACAAGATGCCTGTACAATAAGAATAATAACTGTAATAAAAATTAACATGCCTAAATGATTTTGTTTATGGTATATACTTATTTTTACGCTACAGTGACGTAATTTTTGTAAATACACTTCTTTCATGATGGATCATCACTTCTTTCTCATTCTATACTCCACTCCGCTTCACAACACGACACTAGCATCCAATACACGCGCGACCATAATTGCATTAGATTGTGTATTTAATGATAACCAAAGTAAATAAGTTGCAATAATAATTGTTTTAATAATTGCATAAACGGTGAATTAATAAAATGTGTTACATATTATTAAATAATTTATTTTTGAAAATTTAAGATGCCTGCGATAATCATTGAGCACACAGGGGAAAGGATTTAAAGCATGCAACTTACCCCAGCCCTTAATGGTCCTGCTAGTACAGGAAATTTGGGATGGAGCAGAGTGGAGATCAGGTTCTCTAGGACAGTCACTTTCCAATCGCAATATTCAAATTAATGAAAGCAATGAGATGCGTTCAAATGTTTAGTGACATTTATGCAATTTACTTGGAACCCAACAGCGTTGTAATAGTCGTCTAGCTCGCAGACACGAGACTAATTTTGTAAAGAAAGCTTGTGACCCAAGAAGAAACCGACAAAGATAACCTTTAGATACAGTATAAATTCGGTTAAATGCAGTAAGAAATTTTCAGAAGGTTTTTCTCCCGAAGATGGAAATTTCTTTTATCTGAAGCAACCAATGTTTTGAAGAACTTTGAACCCTAAAAACACGAAAATACTATTTCATAAGCAATTAAAATGGAAGTATGGCAAATAGATTACTTCATAAGTATCGTACAAGGAAATTTCGAATGAAGTACATTAACACATTGGTATAGTTTAAAGAATAGCTGTGTTATCGTAGCTATACAATTACTACTCCCTGACACATACACTAACATGCACTTCACTACCACACATCCTGAGAGGCCGGTCGGGAGCTTAGAGTTGGTCCCGGCTGGGGCGGTGCCCCGCTGGAGGGAAATACCTGAATCTATACCTTATCATCCTCACATTAAACCCAAAGCTAAACCTTTAAAAAATTTAATGGAACGTCCAAAAGAACCTCATTTGAAGATTAAAATCTAAGATACGTAACTTTTTATTCGTTTTTTAAGTGCCTAAAACGATCGTTTTCAAAATTACGCAAGATGTGTGTCGATAGCGTCTTATAAATCATATACAACCGTTATGGTTCCTTAATGTAATACATGCAGAAGGGGTAGGGCTAATGAATAAGTTAGCGCGGCCGTGGTCGCCATTTGCGATTCAGCGAATGCCTTATCCTTCTTGGGAGGCACAGCAGGAACACGAACAGTTCTTGTGGTAGCGCTCAAATCTTTATAATAACGGCTATTATTTAGTAGCAACTGCAAAGGATTATGCTATAACAACAACAACAATAATAATAATAATAATAATAATAATAATAATAATAATAATAATAATAATAATAATAATAATAATAATAATAATATAATAATAATAATAATAATAATAATAATAATAATAATATAATAATAATAATAATAATAATAATAATAATAATAATAATAATAATAATAATAATAATAGCCGATCAGATGGCCGAGATCGCTAAGGCAGTAGTGCCGGAGTGGTTTCGGGCCAGAAGATCGCGGGTTCGAGTCCCGCCTCGGGCATAAGCGTATTTGTGTTTGTGTATGTCTGTAGGTGTTGTCCCTTCACCCCCATTATCATCATCATTTCATCTTCCATACCCCCAGGGCTAACAACCGTGGGGGATAAAAATCGGATCCAGCTAAAAATGCTGGTCCCCCCAAAAAAGTTGTTGCAAGCACCTGCCACCGCGATAATAAATAAAAACTGAGCCACGGTAAAGGCAGGATGCTTGCATGCGTGGTCCTAGTTGGCCGATTAACGAGAAAAAAATAATAATAATATGACAATGGGATCTGGGCATCAACCTTAATATCACTTGTATTAGTGACAAAAACATTATTGAAAATACTATGTACTAAGTTGCGGGACAAAACATCTCCGACGCAGTTCGGGTAAAAGACGCGGATGTTTTTTTTTTGCATAAGGCTCGCGGGTGGCGGGACTGCGCCCTGGGCGAGCGGCGGCGCCTCGTAATCTGGGCGCGTAATTCAGAGCTTCCCCGCGGTGGGATCGCCCCGGGGGCGTATTTCAACCGGAGGGCGCGACGTCGGCTCGTCGGCGCGGCGATTCGTCCAGCTCTGGACGGGCGCTAATGGGCCCCCCGCGGCTGACCCCCCCCCCTCCGCGCACTTCTCCCTCTTCCGTCGCTGAAAGAGCGCTGATGAATGAAGTATATTTCCCGTGCACCTTACATGTCTGATACAGGAGGGGATAGTACTATCGAAACGAAGGGGTTAAGGTAGTATGGGGATAAACACCGCATATCCGACGAGAATGGGTATCCAAAGAAGGCATGTTATTGAACCGGTAATAGGACTGATGATGTTTCAGAATGGCACAGACTTTCTCGTACTATTTAGTTTTCTACTCTCTTGTGCCTGCACTTGTGTGTTCGTTTTCTTCACACTTTCTTCCAAGCTACCACCTATAGACCCCCAGGAATTTTTTTCAATTTCTCGGTTCCTTAACTATATATTTTATATATGTCTTTATGAATATTGTATGAGTGAAATTTAACTGTGTATTGACATTTTCTTTGAAACTTCAGGAAGTATTTTTCAGAAAATGTTGTTTGGGCATTTCTTAAAATGTGCAATTTTGAGTTTGTTTTCACCAAAATGTATTGAATTTCCGAATAACATCATCAGAAGTCATTTAAAGCATTTGTACTCACAGTTGCAATAATACACAAACATTTCCATACTGTAAATACTAAGTAAGTGCATAGATCTGCCGTACAAAAAAATTAAGGAAAACAATGGATCCATTTTTGGTAAAATGTTCAAGCGTTTCTGAAAACGCTCAATTTTAAGCTCGTTTTCACACAAAATATTGAGGTTTCTAAAAATCATGTGAAAAACTACATACAAAATGTAATCATGAATATAAACCGCCGGTAATGTAAATATTAACGACGTCAAAGATGTATAAATATTACATTCGTGTAATTTTCGAAAAAAATAATACATAAAAATTACCGTTTTGACTTGTTATTCAGATAATGTAGTACTATTATTCATGCATGGAAGCAGCATGGATGGTTCTTTCAAAACATGGTTGTTGAAAATGTTACCTCTAAACATGTACAACGCCCCGGACATGAAATGGATTGTAACAATATGGATATTTAAGTTCGTGACTCAAACTGAATAAGAGGCTGTTTTCGGAAATGTTTATCTTTACATCTATAACAAAATATTCAACGTGTATAGTTACGTAACCTTGTATAGTTACAGATACTGAAGAGTTTCTCTCATTTAAGGTTGATACGTATCATCGATTATTATTTGATTTTTTTTAAACCAGAGATCTCTGAACATTTTGAATAAGAGAGACCAAGTCTTCGCGATCTATTGGAAGGCATTAAACTGATTAACGAGGAAAGGTCTGTCAATTGACGACTGGAATTTATAGAAAAATAGTTTCGTCTTCGAGTTCTTGCCAATATGTTTGTTTCACATTTCGCTGCATTTCCGAGCTCGCAATGAATGCAAATTGAGGAAGTCAACCATGCCGAATCGTCCCTGTGGACGCCGACTGTAACGAGGATGTAACTGATGCCGACAGTGAGGCTAATAACCCTCACGAAAAAAACACAGTGGTTGAATCAGTGTTGTCACGCTGCCAACACCAAAAATCCCACACAAATGTTTACAGTGTCCCCATTTTGCCTCGGAATGTCCCACGACAATTTAATAAGCGCACGCACACAAAAAAGGAAATAAATGGAGTAGTTATAGTCGGCAGCGTTAGCCGATATACTGTTATGTGCGGCTTCTCGTAATAAATCGTGAGATCGCTCCAACTTCCCATCGTTTACTCCCCGCGGCATTTGACGACAGAATGCAGGTCGTTTACGTTTTAACGATGTTCTGCCGGGTTTCTTCTGTCTGAACGAGCGTGTACCTTTAACTACGTGCTGGAATTTCGGGGAATTTATTCCCTGCAACCACGATCTGACATTTCACAAATTATTCAAATGATTTATGATGTAAGAATGAAAAATGTAGAAATCTTAAAACAAACAACATGAAAATATTTCTGGTGTTTTGTAATAATAATAATAATAATAATAATAATAATAATAATAATAATCTTATATTGTGTTAAGATGATTACACAAATCCATGCAAATTAATTGATTGTTAGAGAATAGTGTGTCGATTATATCTAGTCGTAGAACATTATTTAATTTGAAATTATGTTCATACGTTTCGAAACGTTTTGTTAGTTACAAAAGTTTCCTGATTTAGAAATAGAACGCTGTTTTCTCCATGTTTGAGGTACTATATCTGTTATTTGAAATTAGAATCAAATGAAATAAACTTTCATCTAAATGTATTATCATCATAATAATTACTACAAAAAATTGCAAAATGAGCTTACATCTTTATTTTTATTAAAATACCATTTTAAATCAGCTTTGAATAAATTGTATTAATCCTTGGCTATCTATTTCTTTAATGAGTGTACCAGACCACGTTTTTTTGAATTTTGTTTTTTAGCTTCATTATGTTTTGCCATTCAGTAATAGTTTCCATTTTTACTTGATAGCAAGAAATTTTTCTTGAGGATATTGGATCTTATGCCACGAAGTCTAATGACAAGTGAGCCACGAAAGCACGTCTAATAAAAATTTGGTTTAACACATGTCAGTACATTATTGTGTCTAACACGAAACTACAAAATATAAAGTAATAATTCTATAACCCTAATTCACAAAGTCCATAACGTAAGCGTATTAGTCACTCTTCACTTTTGAAAGTGACTGGCGTGAAAATTATTGGCGACGCCGAGAATTTTAATCTACATCTCAAAGACTAAAGGTAACCGTTGTTATTGGTTTATGATACAAGTTGCATTACTAGTTCCTCTCTGTGAGCACCTCCAATATATTCTATTCTTAGCCGTGTTTTTCAATTCGGGTATGGTAAGCGTAATGGATGTGAACTAAAGTTATATCAACTTTACACGATTTATTAGTGAATACACTAATTTGGATTGAAATTTTTAATTTAATATCGTAATATATTTTATTGCAAGATTAATACATTCAACTTTCCCCGAAGTTGGTTCTTTGGGGAGGCCGCCGCCCTACACTCCTTAAGAAGCAGCCGCATCCGATCCGTGGACTGATCCTTAAACCCAGTGTCCATCCGGCTCTGCGGCGGCGATTTCGCAGCTCGTCGTGCGATGGGGGCGGGTCGCACGCGGCGCCCGCACCACTCGCGCTCCTCTGGAGATTTAGGGCCAGTGTTTGTAACGAGCTGCGCTGCTCCCTCAGCAGTTACAACGATTTGCGGGGGCGGCCGCAGCGGCCACACAGCGCTCGCGAGATTTACAGTTCCAGCGGAAAGAGTAACGCGCGTGGCGTATGGCGATGAGGTTAACTTTGGGATTTTGAAAAAACACACTCGGTGGAAAAATTGCCTTAGGTTGACGGGGTTTAGTGTTGTAAGTGATAATTAGCAAATTGACTGGGACTTGTAAATTTGAAAGAGGAGGTCAACAGGTGCAATTTCAGCTATTTCAAAAGTTGAAGGAGTGTCTGAGTTAGCACAGAGCCAGCCGTTCTCTGCAGCTACTGTGACCGCGTGATCATAGGGAAGTCAGGTCGAATTGAGGCGCTGTCTGGAGAAGAATTCTAGCGGCTCGCTGCTCAGATCCGTAGTTTTCCGTGGTATTTCAGATTAGAACCAGGCGAATACCGTAGCAGTTCCACTGATAATGGACCACGGACTGCGTGAGTTTATTTGTGTTCCTTGTTATACCCTTACCACTTATACACACACTTACATGCACTATACAACTACACACGGGGGAGACTAGTGACAAGCTTAGCACTTGATCCGGTTGGAGCGATGCACCTCTGGAGGAGATACCTGGAGAGGAAAATTGTTATACAGTATTAATGAAAAATGTACGTAATAAAACCACTCAACAAGAGCTATGGTTTATTTTCAACTTATTCGTACACTTCGTAATATATTGACTCCATACAATCTCTCTCTCCCCCTCTCCCTCTCCCTCCCTCTCTCTCCCCCTCTCCCTCCCTCTCTCTCCCCTCTCCCTCCCTCTCTCTTCCCTCTCCCTCCCTCTCTCTCCCCCTCTCCCTCCCTCTCTCTCCCCCTCTCCCTCCCTCTCCCCCCTCTCCCTGCCTCTCTCTCTCCCTCTCCCTCCCTCTCTCTCCCTCTCCCTCCCTCTCCCTCCCTCTCCCTCTCCCTCCCTCTCCCTCTCCCTCTCTCTCCCCCTCCCTCTCTCTCCCTCTCTCTCTCCCTCTCTCACACACATACACACATGTATGGTACTTGGTAACTACTTTTACCTGTTTCTCAGGGCACTGGAGGAGCACAACAATATCGTATGACGCCGACGACGATTTCTTCTTTCAGCAACTTTAACTCATCAGAAATTCTCCGCAAATCGTTCTGTAAGCCGGCGCCGTATCTCGCCATCCAGGCAGAAGATGATCGCCACCTATCAGGATAAAACATTCACTACACTAACGGGACTATTGACAGCAGCAGTAAAAGTGCCCGGAAATAAAAAAAAATGAATAAAATCAATCAAAAACAGATGGGTGTAGTGGATAGAGTACTTAGCGAGTTAATGTTTCGGACCGAAGAGTACGTTTATCTTTCGTACTGTGTGAATGTTGTATTGGGGTGTGTATCACACTCTAAAAACACCGACGAGATCGCAAGCGTTTAGTCGTCACCATTCAAGGAATTCGCCATCTAGTTCAACTCAAAATCAAATTCCTTTGTTCAGGAAAAGTTTCGAGAGTTCCACGCTAGTGCTTTATGGTGACTAGATCCCAGATTTGTATACAAATGTATAATCTTTTCGCTAATTTTTACTTGGAAATGATCACATATCTTTACGAATGTTCTTCTACGTATTCCTGATGAGCTTTACTTTGAATATTTTTGCATACTTTGCCATATTTTACGGTTACTGCATATCTAGTGTAATTTTTGGAAAATTAAGAGAAAATTTGTAGTAATTCAATAAAATCAAACATCTTGAAATTGGTGTATTACGATTTATACTTAGCGTGGTTCATGGAACAGCTAACCAGTCACCATAAATAAGTGGATATGCTTTAGCCTCAAAACTGTTGCCAAAGGATGTAGAAGTAGCCCATTTCACTTGTACCACGTGCAAGACCAAAGGTAAGATTGAATTTCGGACGAGGGGGCACGGGTCGTCATGCTCAGTGTCTTGGACTCGAATGAAATATAAACCCCTCATAAATCGTGATTTCCCTATCTGTCAGGAATCGTTTTCCAGTAAGCGAGAGCTTATGCGCGGGCTTGACTGCACCATGTGCTCCTAGTGGTCAGAAGAGCCTAACAAAGAAAGATCTCTCTAATATCAGATAGCAACACCGCATGCTCACGGAAGGTTCGTGGAACTGATACGAGAAGATTCTCTCTTGGATTTGGCAAGTTTTGTCTTGCAAATTGAATGAGCAGCAAGTGTAGAAGAGTGTGTTAGACATGCCTAAGTGATACGGTAGTCTAAATCAAAAATTAAATGAAATGGATCGCACCATTCAACAAAAAACAGACCGTTTTTTCAACTGATGGAAAAGCTATAATTTGTAACACTTATTGAAAGCATGTTACATCAGAGAAATTTTTTTAAATTTCCTGGTACTGACAACTAACAAATACATTTTTGAACATTCATTCAAGGCCGAATTTCTGTCTGTGCAAGCTAGGCATATCCTAAGGGACCCAATCCTAGCGGATGGCTTCCGCTATAGTTTTAATCAAAACCACTTTAGTTCAAAAAAATGAAACATTTATTAAAACACAAGTTAATTAGCATTTTACTAGAAAATATATTTAATTTAGGTTTAAAATGTTTGGATTTTTCTAACATTATTTTTTTCCATTCCTAAAAAGGAGCCCCAGCGCTTTTTATGCTTAGGAATGCTGGGTTTTTAAAATACAATATTTTCAAAATATATTTTCCCATTAATGATTTTTTTCATGTTCCAAATAGACAATATCGTCGTAACACAATTGAATTTTTCCGGAAATTTTGCATTGCATTTTAGTAATAAACTTTTATATCCTTGTGGATTTTATACTGCATATTTTAAAGGCTTATCGTGCATATTGTGTGGCATATTTTAGACATTTTTACTGCATAGAAATTAGGGCTCTCATGAAGACCTAAGAAGATGAAAATAGAGCGATGTGTCGTTTCTTTGCCCCCAGATACTGTAATATCTGGTCGTCCGCCTCGCACTCCACAAAGTAAACTAAGAAAATTCATGACAGGACATGATGTGCAACCTAATACCAGAAGATATACGACAGGTACCCAAAATGGGAGAACCACAAGCGTATATACTCGTAGCAAGTTTGTGCTCTTAGCAAGTTCTGAATTTGTTGCCACATCCGAGTAATTTGCGCAAATTATTTAAATGTGCAATAAAATAAATACTTAAACTCCTTAAGTATTTATTAATGTAAAGTTATTATATGTATTTTAATTTAAATGCAAATGTAATAATTACCTACATTTATTGCATACCCATTAGATGTCAAGATCATTGAAATGAAACAAAATATTGAACGTATGAAATCCATACATAATTAAAATTTACATTAATTATAATACGACTGTTTAATTATGTATATCAATAATTATATTTTGTCGATTTTGCGGTGTTTTTAGATCTTAAGGCGCTTAGAAAATAAATTAACGATTTCCCATTTCAATCCTGAATTCAGTTCAGTATTTTGCAGCCCTAATGAACATGATATAAAAGTACTGTGTTTCTCCTAATAGTTACAATCTCTGTTTTCTATGAATTCAATTAAATGAAGAACAAATAAGTTAAAAATATTTCTGATTCAATATCCACCTATAATGCTTTGTTGCTTTTTTTAATAAATGCAACAAAATGCCATAATTTATGAGAATGTTTGAAGTTTGTTTACGTTTTATTATTACTTTTTTCATTATTTTTTCGTATAAACATGGATTTTCTGTCATTTACATGTCCATCGCTGCATACTTTCATGATTGCGAGAGGTACCCCAATTGTCAGGAGAGTAGTGCGTCACACCATACAACTGCCATTTTTTACGCAATTTTCTTGCACCATGTACGAGTACAAGACCTTCCCCGGCATTCGATATTCTGATGTTCCATGCGAAATATAATTCCTTTGCCCTCCCCATTTTGTGAATTGGATGTTGTTGCAATAAATTTAATTTTTACTTATTTTGATCATATAAAATAATTACGGTCGCTCCTAGTCTTTCTTATGTTAAAAGTCTCATGACAACATTTCGAACACTATATCAGGGTTGTCCAACTGGCGGCCCACGGTGCCATTTATTATGGCCCGCGAAAGATTATTAGTCAAAAGAGAAAGTCTTTTGCATCCATCTGGGGCGAGAACATTGCGCGCCTAGCGCACGCTACCTGTCGAAGCCAACGCTCCCTTTACGAAAAAGCATTGTTTAGATTTAAGATTGTTTCCTAGTAAATTCATTCGAATTCACCACAATGTGATTTCATGCGTTATTCATGGTATAACCTGGTATCACGCACGGTTCCATCTCCCTCCTCTCCCCGTTTCAAAGCAGCCCGGTAAATTTCCGAGATCAACAATACGGAGAATCAGGTGTGGATCGCCTGAGTAATGGCTCTCAACCGTATTAAAGGTTTTAATTGTGGCCCTCAAGGTCTTGCAAGTTGGACGTCCCTGATCTATATCTTGTTTTCTGTTTTCACGAACAATACGTAAAAGTGGATTTTTCTATTGGCTTAAGCGCCTATGTACTGTATACTACTCAGAAAATACCTCGCTTTTTCATTAAATATTTTCGAGAATTCTTATTCAATTACATTATTATCATCATACGAATACTACTTCCAAAAATTAGAACCTTGATAATGAAAATATTTTTTGTTTATTTTATAAAGGCAAGTAACAGTTTTGATACTCATACTTTGAGAATTTGTCTTCAATTGTTAGCAACTAAAACGTATTATTAGTTGCATTAAAATTAATTTAATTCTTAAATCACGTACATTACACCTAAATTAATCACTCCTTATTTATCACTACTTCATACAGAGGGGCAAAGCTATTTTTTAAGAGATATCAGTTAACCTTTGAAAGCAGTAAACCTTTTTATTGTGAAAGAATAGTTTTACTAGTCGAGTTCTCTTCTAAAGGTGATTTGATAAATGCTGTATTCTCGACGCACCGAGAAGGTATGTCATTATGCTTTATCTGGAGGATTTATCGATCTGCAAAACAAAATTCACAAGCGTCTCTGGGAGGAAAAAGAAAAACAAACTGACATATTTCAACAACATCTGGTCGCATAATAAAAGTTATCCGCTTTTCACTGATAGCCGCTGAGTTTAATCTCTTCGTGTCAACTCTGGATGACAAGCACGAAATCTGTTTCTCACGCTTCCCTGATCCCGTTGCACGAGAATAGCTGTCTCTTGGTCCGTCGCATTCAAACTCCGCCAACGTCCTTCTGCCTTGCAACCCATCACTTGAGGAGAATCCTTTGTTGTTCAAGCAGCGTCGTACCCTTTTTTCAGTTATAGGCTACCCTGGCGCGCAGAGGCTAGATTATCAGGTAGCCAAACGGCTCCGCAAAGAGGTCGGGACGTGGCTTTGCTTTAGAGGGAGCTGTGATGGAACTGTAGCTGAAACCCATGGGAATAATCTTCCATTGCGCATGCAATAAAAATTTCATTGACGCCTTTGCAACTGTTGACTGGGACTTAAATTCTAACGTTACGTCCGTGGCACATAATATATCCACGAGTGTACCAGGAGTAATGGGTCAGGGTATCGACTGATGGCATCGAAGGGCCTTTGACCGGGAGGTTTGGGGTTTGTGTCCTGACGCTGGCAGGATGTTTGACACTATGTTGTTTTCACACATTTTTGACACGCAGTCACGAGCCTGCATAAAACCTCCTTCCGAATGCATCGCAAGAAACTTCTTGTAATAGTGCTTTGACCTTTTCAGATTTCACCATTTACCCTACCTTTTTCCTTCTTTCGTTAACTCACCGGCACCGATCTTTTACCTTGACCTTCCCAGCTCTGCCGCTCTCATCACCACTTCGGGCTTGTCACCGTCACGTCTTGATAGGAGCTCACCGCCGACCGGCGTAAGTGGCTCATGGCACCAACTGATGACCTTGCACTACCTCTGACCGGGAGGTACTAGGTTGGACGGTGGCAGGATTTTCGACCCTAGCTACATAGCCAGGTGAAATTCAGTCGCTGTCTGGAGGAGAATTCTAGAGGCCGTCGGCTCTGATCGGTAGTTTTCCGTGGTTTCTCCGATCAATGCCAGGCGAATGGCGGATCAGAACCATAACAACCGGGCCACGGACCGCGCGCGATCTTTCCTTCCTCTTTCTTGTTCTATCCTCGCCCCCATACCTTTACACACTTACGCTTATGTGCACTACACTACCACAGTGTCAGAACACCGGTCGGGAGTTAAAAGCTTGTGCCGACTGCGGCTGTGCCCCCGAAGGGAATATCCCGTTAGCCGACTTGTAGGTTCATTCACCTGTGAAAGATCACTTCCACATCCAGCGATAAAACATCCATTCCTTATGCGGGACTAATCACCCCACAGTTGACGCACCCGGAATCACCATCACCATCAAACTCTCAGTCGCTGACCGCTCCTGCCTTCTCAGCCGTGGGCCTCCTGCGCGGCGCAGTCGTCCACCGCCCTCCTCGTCGTGCGCCCCGCGCCAGGAATTAGTTGACGACGGCGCGGCGTCTCGCAAATTAATTTCGGGATCCAGCTATTCCGACGCGCCTCTGTTTATGACAGGCCACAGTGGAAGCCCCTCGCTGCCCGCCGACTGCCAATTCGCCCACGCGCCCGCAATATCTCTCATCCGCCCACCCGCCGGCCGACCCGCCCGCCATTCCGACCACTTGCCTTTCTGCGCGCCCGCTCCTGCCCCTCCCCCCGCGCTCACCATTTTGGACTTCTGCGGTGCGCACAACTAGTATTCCGTCCTTCCGCCATTCTCTGCTATGGCAGTTCTGCAGCCCTCCTTCGACAGCCTTCCTTCGCTGGCACTTTCTCACACCCCTCCATTTGTTCACCTTCCCTCCTTTTCCGCCTCACGTTTGTCCATTCAAGATTTCACTGCCCTCACTCACTTCATATTCCTATCCCCACAACATACTTCCCTCCATCACATTTTGGCACCATTCACCCGGAGAAGTGGCTCGGGGTATCAGCTAATATCAATGACCGGGAGACGCTGAGTTTAGAGTTCCGACAGGGGTAGGATTTACAACAGTAGCTGGGTCGAGTTCAGTTACCGTCTGGAGGAGAATTCTAGCGGCTGGCTGCCCTAATCGGTAGTTTTCCGTGGATTCTCCGATCAATACTAGGCGAATGCCGGAGCAGTTCCCTCACAAACAAGCCACGGTCCGCGCGCGATATTTTCTTCCCATTCCTTGTCCTATCCTTACATACATTTACACTTACATGCACTACACTACCACATATGCCGCGAGCCGGTCCCGGTCGGGAGATCAGAGCTTGTCCTGACTGGGGCGGTGCCCCGCTGGTGGTACTCTTAGATATCTTGTTGGGGAAACCCCTGCTAGTGGTAGTTGTGCTTCGGATCTCGCCATCCAGTACGATAAATATCACCCCCCCCACCTCCCGAGCAAACTACATGCTCTACATTTACGAGACTAATGACAGCAGTTGACGCGCCTGGAATCAATGGTAATTAATAAATTTTCTCACCATTCCAACCGCCCTCATTTCGCTCCTCCACAACTTACTTGACTTCCCACCGACCTAACACCTCGAGCGCAGACACTAACGCCGTACCACCTAACCATCCGCCCTCTCATCATAACACCCACTTACGATATCTTCAGCCACTCGATCTACCGACCCAGCGTTCCTACATCGACCTCAGTCACCCACCCTCTCCATTCCCCCACTCACTCCAGCCACCCTCCCGCTTCAGCCGTCCACTCACTCCATCTATCCATCCATCCACCCGCTCCAGCTACCTGCCGTCCCGTAGCGCTGTCACCGTCACCGTTGCCAGTGCTCCCTCAGCCGGTCGCCCATCGCCGCCCGTCGGCCTCGTAAACCAACAGCCGCCGCCGGCCCCTTAATGGCGCCGCTGGCCGCCGCACCTGCGCTGCCCGCAGAGCCAGAGAAGCAGGGAAGGGGCGGGGCGCAGCAGGGCGGGGCGGGGCGGGGCGGGGAGGGGGGGCGGGGACCTCGCACTAGCGCAGAGGAGCCACCGCTGTGGCGGGGACAGAGGGCGCCGCTACGTTTAACCTCTCAATTACGTCATTTTGGGACAAATTGGACGAGGCAGGCCAATGGGATTTACAGCTCTGGATACAGCTAGAGATTTGTTAAATGCTAATAAATTAATAATGAAGAATTTGGTAAGCACGTTTATTCAAGTACAAACCATATTTTATCTAATCGTTTATTTCTCTTAATAAAAATATATTATTTAATTTCTTAAATAAAGTTCCCAGTGTGAAAAGCCGCCAAAGGTGCCATATTTTTCTTTTGGGAGGGGAATGGCTTTATCAGAAGTGTACCTGTATGATTTTCGTATTATTGTCAAGAAAGTCTTTAACATAATAATGAATAGAATCAATTTTGCATGTTTACTGTAAAAAAATAATTTTTACCAATAGGATGAGTAAATTTCTTTACCCACGTAAAAATCGAATTATGTTACATTAACCCTACAGTTGTTCCTACCGTTCCCACTTTTCCCAATTTAAACTTAATTAAGCACTAAAATTATGAAAAGAACACAAATAAAAGCGAATAAAAATTTAGCAATATATTTTGTGATAAATGGAAAACTGATTAACTTTGGATGGAATGGAATTTGAATGGAAATACAATGTGTCTTAGGAACTTACGAACTTTCATCGCAAGAAGATTGGTCGAAGATTATCAGTTTTTGTCAATAAATTACTATGATGCCTATGTCAATGTAGTGGAGAATCTGATGTAACTGGTGAATGTGCCATTAGCACATATATCACACATGCTGCTTGCCCCTGTTGGTAGGCAAGTCATATTACTCTGGTGTTGGGTAGGTAGCCGAAATCTCACTTGTGCCTCAATGGCGTATGTGTAACTTCGATATATGGGATTTCCCGTCACATATTTATTGGCAAAAACATCTACTCCCTCCTAAATACCCCAGACGTGTGCAATACTTATTCAGAGAGACTCTGAATAAAATATTCTTAATTCTTGTTAAGCGTTCTAATCATTGATGTTCTTACCACAACGAGCTACCTAGAATCATCATTGACAACCCTACTTCTTCAAAAAACTGTATCTGTTATCGAGTTGTATGTTTAGCTAAAGATGCGGTTGAGAGATGTGTTCTTCTGTTTTGAATCTAATCAATTTTGTCTTCAGAATATTTTGAAGAAGTGTTCATATTCCAAATTAATTCTAAGTTTTTATTATTTAAATAAATATTTCAAAACAAGTAACACTTTCAATATTTATGTTTTAATTTGGAATGTCTCCTATGAAAAAAAATACATAGAATCTGACATAAAAAGGATCTTACCTCCATCAGTATATTCTGTGCAAAAATGTTTAAATTAGTGGCGAAGCATTTGACGCAATGTCAATTTTCCATTCTATTCTTACATGTCTGAATCTAATTACATTTCTGTGTCGTAACTGAAAAACATACATTTGTTGAGAAATTATCTTAGAGGTGCATTTTGGACGAATCTGCAAGTAGGCTATTATATTTTGTAATTATTATATTGTGTCATTAATTTGTACTTTGTAATTCCCAATCCGATTAACCGAGTTTTCAAATGTCAGTTACGGAACAATTCTGGAAAATACACCGCACTAGCAATTTCACTTCTCAGAACTGAGTCATCAGTTCCTTGAATATCACAGTCATACACTGAAATAACCACGCCTCCCGACGCCATTTACCTTGGTAATTCTGCCCTGGGCGGAACGCATCTCCATTGCTATCTCACGCAAGGTCTCTGAAACACAACCACGTGCGCCTCCCTCTCGCTTCACTCCAAGGCAATGTGGGCCTGGAAGGCAGAGGCTGCATTGGTCTACGACGCTTCTCCGCCTCTGCCGCCACCTCACCTCCTCACCTCCCTCCCTCACCACCCCGGCGCCCCTGCCGCCCCCGCCCCCCGCCCCTGCCTCCCACGCCCCCCCGCCCCTGCCTCTCACGCCCCCCGCCGCCCACGATACCCCTTCCGCCCTCGCCAGCCCCGCCGCCCCCGTCGCCCATCACACCACCCAACGGGGGAAGATCACCTCCTCCCGAGAAAATCTACACTTACGCGACAAATAAGCGTATTAATTGACGTGCCCGGATCATCAATCAATAAAAAAACCTTTCCAACATCCGACCGTTCCACTTCATCACACCCCGATTCTTCCATTCGCGGCCACGCCCCTCCATCTCCACGTATCGCCCGCCGGTGCGTGACCGCCGCCACTGGGCCTATCTGAAGTTACAGCAGCTCGTTGCCGCACGTGGCCTCGTCTCTCGGTTCTCGGCCGCCACCGACTCAGCCGCCACGGTCTGCACTTCTGGAGCTTCATTAGCGAAATTACAGCAGCAACCGCGGGAACCCACTCTGCGCGACAAACGTGTGTCGCCTCATCCCGGCAGCGTAGCTCCGCCCCCTTGGCCTACGACTCGCCTAGGGATGGGAATAACTACTTGTTGTAACCCAATGACCTATTTCAAATTTTGGTTCGTTTATTTTTTTTAACATTTGTCCGGATTATAACCCAACAACCCGATAAAACCGAATTTAAAAAAGAATGAATATAAAGAAATTAATGTTCAGTGGGTGTCTGTTGTTTAATGTCGAAATATTCTATTTTTATTGTGTTGAGTAACGAATGCATTTTACGTTCTACACTGAGGACTGACAACTAGCTAGCGATTCACAGTGATCTTTGATATAGAAATTGCTATTTAACATTTTTTTAAATTTCAAATTCCAATCTTTTCAGGAAATTTACTGGTAAAAATAAAAAAATTCTCGTAAACTAGTTCTGTTTACGTGGTGCTTAATGTCAATTACTTATTTCGGATATTACTGCTGTGCCTCTAACCGGGAGGTCTTTGGGTTGGAGTCACGACGATGACAGGATTTTCGACAATAATTACTTGCTAGGTCGAATTGAGCTGCTGTCTGGAGGAGAATTCTAGCGTCCGTCTGCTCAGATTGATAGTTTTCTGTGGTTTCTCTCATCAGCACGAGGCGAATGCCGTAACAGTACCTCACAAAAACGGGCCACGGACAGCCCGCAATCTTTCCTTTCTCTTCCTAGTCCTTTCCTCACCCATTCCTCACACTTCAACTTACATGCACTACACTCTCACACACGTCAGGAGACCAGTTGAGAGTACATAGAGCTCTTCCCGGCTGGGGCGGTGCTTCGCTAGTGGGAGATATCTGGTTGGGAAAAAACTCGCAAGCCGACTTGCAGATCGGTGGCGAATCTCGTCATCCATCTGGGGAAAGTCACCGCCACCTCCAGAGATAAAACTTACGGGACTAATGACCTAATGTTAGCCCCATGTCATTTGCCGGAGTTCCCACCATTCTCCTTTGCGTTCCGCGCCGCGCCGCCTCTCTTTCCCGCGTGGTCCCTGTTCGCTGACTTGCGTCCCTTCCCTCCGCGGCGTTCCCATCATGACCCAGAACGGAACTGCGCGAACCCAAGTACTCGCAGTCGCAAGTACGCGGAGGCGGCAGCAGCAGCAGGGTCAGCGGGGGCGGAGGCGGTGACGATGGCGGGCGTGGCAGCGGTGGGGGTGGAGGTGACGGTGGCGACGGCGGTAGCAGCAGGGTAAGCGGTGGCGGTGGCGATGGCGGTAGCAGCAGGATCAGCGGGGGCGGTAGCGGTGGCGATGGCGGCGGCCGTGGTGGCGACGGGGGTGGGGATTGGGGTGACGGTGGCGACGGCGGTAGCAGCAGGGTCAGCGGTAGGTGTGGGGGTGGCGGCGGCGGCGGCAGGTCACCTTGCACGCAATCCGCTTTTCTGGACGCGAGCGCTCTAATTTGCGGCAGCCCTCGCCACAGGACGCGCTCAAGGGCGCTCCCAGCAACGCTGCCCGGCTGCCTCGTTTTCCAGCAGGAGGTTTCTAGGGTAATAATACATAATTTATTCGATAAAGTAACTCAAAGTTAACTACCTGTAATATAGTACAAACATAAAAAAAAGATATTCTTTCCTCTGAAGAAGTGAGATTTTTTTCTTTGTGGTAAAACAATAAAAATGGAAAAAATATTAGATTTGTTAACCAGATAAAAGAACTTATTTAAAATATGGTCAGTATTATTTTATGTTTATAATCAATTCTTTCATGTGCACACGTTTTAAATAAATAAGATTTTAGGAAATTAAATCAAAATAGTTCAAACATTTAAATGTAAATAAATAAAATTAATGTTAATGTAAACTAAATTAACCATGTCAACGAGAAGAAAACGAGTTAATTGTTCATTGCTATCGACAAATATAATATATTTGCTATGAATATGACTGTGTTACTTTGCTGGGATGGTATGGGGCATGAGCTATTCCTCAAGATATTAAATGACACAGTAAATGAACAAGAGACAGGTGATGTTAGGGGGTTATTTTTTATCGCTTTTAGTGCTAATGACAGTATTTTAATACCTTCATATACTGAAAATCTTTATTGTACTGAGGTGCTATGTAGATAAAGTGCGGCATAGTTGTTGGGCTTCTTTTTGTTTTGTAGAGTCCTGTCCAATAGTTTTAAATGATGCGGATATTAAAAGGCAAGAGATCTGGGCAGCAACGGCTGAAAAACGTTCGCTAATAGTTCAAATCCATGTGAGTCCGTTATGGGGTTGCGAAAGTTACGTTCATACTCTCGGAAAGGACGCAAGAGGGGGATACGCTTGGTTCAGGGTTGGGGGATGGATGCAGCGTAGACTAAAGGACGCAAGCGGTAATGGCATTTGTGTGCTTTGCGGTGATAGGGAAGACTGGATCCACATCCTCTTAATTTGCTGTGCAACCGAAACATGGAGAAACAAATGGATGGGAATGGGAAATTATTACTTCCTAAACAGGAACGTAACGCTCGCCCAAAACATTTTAGGTGACAAAAGATCTAAATTTATGAAAGAATTAGGAACATTTTTAGGAAAGGTCCGGACCATTAGGGAAACTGAAATTAGGGATTGGGAAAACAGCACTGGTTAGTTTGAGCGGAGCCTAGACTGGAGATAAATTAATAAGTCAATAAGCTAACAATAAGTAATCAGTAATTTTATATTTAGTTAGTAAACAGTTAAGAAATAAGTCATAAGTCATAGTCAATTGGTAAATAACAGGTCAATATAATAAATAAAATAAAACTGGCATAGTAATAAGCACATTAGGGCGTGAAGGGAAGGGGGGATCGAAAATATATGGGCGGAGGAGTTGGTGCGGACGATCTTCTGTGGCGCCGTTTGATTTCAGGTGCTGAGGAGGCCAAGCACTGGAAGGAGACGGCGGGACGCCCGCGCCAGAAAATAAATAGTTAAAATAAACGTCGGATAGATTAGAATGTACTCGGCTTCTGACGGCAGGTTTTTCCCCCTTCAGGGTTTTTTTCCTGAGCCGTACCTTATGGTCTCTTCCGCGGCTTTGATGCGATGGAGAGACCATTTGGGGTGAATACCAGAATTCGAAAGATTAGAACGCGAAAGGATGTAGGTATTGTAATGGCTTAAAGGCCTTCGGCCTAGCCACATAGGATCAAGTAATCTAATTGATTTGTAATAATTACCTATTAAATAAAAATAAATAGTTTTAAATGAAATTTTATATTAGTTTATAGTTCTATTAAAAATATTTTAATATTACATTTACGTTTAATGTTTCAATACTATTAAAGGGAACAATGTTTAGTCGTACTTAGGACGCCTTAGGAAATTAATATCGCCCTCCAAATATGCTTTATTTTATAGCGTTCGGTGTTTCAAGCGATGATTATATGAGTGATGGTGGAATACGATCCATTTTCTCATTAAACTTTCTCTATTCTTCTGTGAGATCTCAAGATTTACTTTCCTGCGTTACAGTAACAGTAACGGTGTTATAAGTGCCAATTGTTTGAAGACTGAATACTTAACATTAATTCTATGCACGCGGCTCCTACTCTGAGAAAAAAACGAAAATAAGGAATGCCATTCTAAGCGTTCATAGAAAAAAGAATAAAAAGATAAGTCTGAAAGCCACAATTATTTTTGTCTCAATGACAACAAGGACAAAAAAATAGAATTGTGAAGAAAGATCGTGAATGGTTCTACATCAGTGTATGTAAGAATGTTTCAGCTTAGGTTTTCAAACTCTACAAGCCTCCCCAAAAACCAAAAAGTTGCAAAAATGCTCATTCTAATTTAAGCATTTGCAAGCCAGTATATACAAATATTCTCGTAAATATCTCCCAACACATCATAGTGTGAATTTCACATTCAATCGCAAAGCACAGTTAGACAATACTGCAAAAGAGCTGTATCGATATTTTGACAGCAATACACAGTTTAGTAGTTCTTGATACTAGAAAACCGTTTCTATTGTCTATCCATATCTTTGTGTCAACAATAGCACCTTCGTCGTTTACAGGCCGTTTTGGAATACGGATTATCTTCCATAGATTTAGTGCAGTTTAAGGTCGTGAATTTGAGACGAAGAATTTATTTTTTCTCATTGATCACATTGCCATAGTCAGTTCAGTTGTAAATATCGATACCTCGTACCACATCGAACTGAGGTTCGCAGCATTCGCAGTAGTCTTGAGGTGACAGGGACGCATCCGCCGCGCTCGCGCGCCCTCCCGACCCGACCACGCCCCCTCACACCCCTTGACCGCGCCCTGCTGTCCCTTCCCTCCCTCCCGGTCCAGTCCACCCGCGCAGTCTGAGGGACGTGGCGTCATGCACAGGCACCGGTAGGCGGCGTCTGGTCCATCACGACGGATGGGTGGCCCGGGGGTGGGGCGCAGAGGGGCAGGAGCTTCGGGGTGCAGGGGATGGCGCGGGAGGGGTGAAAGCCACAGGGACGGAAGCTGTCTCATGAGGAGGGCGATGGCGAAGAAGAGAAGCGCGGCGGAGGTGAAAAATAGAGGTTGTGGGGAAGCTGTGGGGACATCATTTGTAGCACCGTGTTGCAGCATTAAAGAATATTACAAATTTTATTGGCGAGTAAAATATATACAAATACTAACTGTAAAAAGTCACCTCCTTCACAAGTGTGAGAGAAAACTTTCTGGGACACAATAGAATGTCTTCAAAAACATCGGTATTCATTCATAAATGTTCTCAAGACCATTTTTCTACCGTTAAGTGTCATAAACGCGAAACATTTTTTCACAATAATCAATAATAAATATGTAAATTTAAACTGTCTCAATTAAATATTTATTTATATACTTACTTATTTATTTCCACCTAAACAGGCAATTGCCCAATATTACAGGTTATACAATATTTATAATTTGATACCAAAAATAACGAATATATAAAGATACATTTTAATTGTAATTGCAGAAATAATGTGACTTTGTATAATTAACAAATTGACTAACAGAGATAAAATTTATGTCGATATCACAGTTATTATAGTTTCTGCACATACGCCATATAGGAAACTAATAACCCAAATTAGTTCTCGCGAACGGCATAAAAAATGTATCATTTTTATTAAATCTGGGGTTACGCAACGGAATTTTCCAATTGATCGAGATAATAGTTCCCTACTGTCAATATCATGATTTAATCATTTGAATAGAAGTAAGATGTCATTACATTTCTATGGGATTCAAGAGAACTAATTTGAAGATTTAGTGAAATTTCGCTGTAATCGTGGTTTAAATATTTATTTTAATATAATTATATCAATGTGGTTTTATTATACATTATATCAAGGACGTATGTTAAAATGCTTAGTGTTTGAAAGGTGATATGAGCGCAATGAAACCTCTCCAAATTGTCGGGGTTCTATTCTTTTTACCTTTATATAAAACGTCTCTTCCTGGAACCATATAGTTAAATATTCCTGAAAATTCTTCAATAAAATGACTCATTCTGTCGGACCTTAAGTGAACCAAATGTGTCCAACAGTTTTTCACAGAATTTGGAAATTTGCCATTTCATTCTTATGGTTCAGTGAGAGCACAATGGCATTGATAAGAGGAGCAGATGTTCGTAGCAAGGGCAGTGAGGCGTGAGAGCAATGGTAGCAAAGTCAGTGCTGAGGAGTCACTTCGGGCAGAAACATGGACTGGCAGAGGAGGGCGGTAAGTAGTGTGAAGGTGTATGTAGGAGAGAGTCCTCCTTTATGACAGCAGTGGGCAGATGCGCATGGCGCTTTCGGTGCCATTTAGTTCGTAGCGAAATTTTTTGCAATCGAAATGCATTTAGTCATAATTTGTATACAAAGTATTCGTCCTCCACGAAGAAAAAATATTATTAATGACACAAATCAAAGTATAATAACAAATTATAGTTGCAATAATGTTATCCCTTCTTAAAAATAATCAGTAAAACTTCAAACACACCTTTCTGACCCTCGTCCCATTTTAGTAGGCGTTACCCAAGGCTCCCCTCTTTCCCCAACTCTTTTTAACATTTTCACCACCCACCTACCGACATCTCCAGTCATAAACACAGCTCAATTTGCAGACGGTAAAACTAATTTTTCGTCATATTTTTATCTCTACATATTTTCAAGGGGTGAAGACTTGCGTGCCTCCCTATGACTCCCGCCTTGCGGCAGGGCCAGCGTCGCGCGTTTGGACGTGAAGGGCTCGGGGGCGCGGATCGTGACCTCGGGTGCGAGAGGCGGCGAGGGCGGCGGCCGTGCACTGGACGGCGACACCGCTCTGGCGACGCCCTCCGTCCTGACGGCGGCGGCTGGCGATGACACCGACGCGGGCCCCGCCCCGCTTGTACCTGCCGTCGGCCACACGCCGCGGGCGAGTCGCCAGCACCCGCGCTCATCCCCTCCCCTCCCCCTCCCCACCCTCACCGGCCCTCCCCCCTCGCCCCGCCCCCCCACCGCGCAGGAAAAATCCTCGCCCCGGCGGGCGCGGCCCTTCCCCGACGCAGGCGCCACCGCCGCCGCCGCCGCCGCCGGGCTGCTGCTGCTGCTGCTGCTGCCGCTGCCGCCACGCCCCCGCGTTGTCCGCTTCGGGGCTCGATCTTCGACCGGTCGATAGGCGTCCACTGCGGCGCACCTCGCCCCCCTCCTCCCCACTCGTGGATCATCTACACTCGCGCTCCGTTTTTCCTTGGCAAGTCTTTGTTCCCGTTTTCACCTACTTTGGCCACCATTTTTCTCTTCCGGCCTCGCATCCTCTATTAACACGCAACGTTTTTTATATTCCCCCTAACTTTTTCCATGTTTTTATTCCCATTAATGCATATCAGAGTTAACGCATTACTTTAACTTTTCTTTCTAACGTTCTCGTATTTAACCTCCTTTTGTTTGCGACATTTCTTTCATTTTTTTTCTTTTTGTTATCTATCGTGATACTTTACTTTCTCGGATAATACACTTAGAACACGGAAAGTTATGCATTTCTGCAAAAACATTATGCATTGCTGATTCAGTTCATCCAAAACGTCGGTCTGTCCTGTCATGTCGTCCTTCCATCTGTCTACCCGTCCGTCCGTGCATTCTTTTCTACGTCTACGTACATCACTTGCGCCTTAACCGCACGCACAATATTAACAGATTTTGGAGAGTACTTTACATAAGGTCCCTCTTATATATTTTCGAAATTTTCTCAAAGAACTCCAAATTTCCTCTTTATTTGTTTATGGAATTAGTGGAGAGTACACTGACAAAAATGAAATATTTCGGGTTTTCATTAGAATCTCTAAAGTTTCGAATGTGTTCATATTCATTAGACCTCTTCTATAAGTACATTATTGATAAGATTTTTTTTTCTTCACGAAATTCTTCAAAAGTCATGAACAACTTTTAAGTACAAAACACGATAATCTCAAAATGTCTCCAAACTTTTTTAACATTTTTTTGCTTATATATCAGTTTTCCATTAACCTACGAAACTTCGAAAATTGCAAAAATTTGATTTTCATAACAATGCTTCGGGGGTATTACAAAACGTTTACTCGTGTAGCAGATAAGTAGAATGCTCATAGTGCCTATGTCCCGATGTCCGAATCCCAGCTCGGCAAATATATTTACAGTTTGGAAAACGTTTGCGGGTTCAACCACTTTTATATTACGTAACCCTTACTCTTAATATGAGAAAATAGGGTTTATTGTACTACCATTAGTCTCTCTTGTTACAATGTATTCGTTCATTTCCTAAAGAAGTATATGTTATACCCGTTTTCAGTTTCGTGATTAATATTTGACTTATTCCTGTTTTTCTGAATGCATGTATCATCCTCGCTCTTTCTCTTTTACCACCCTTTCCTTCATTAGCTTCTTTGATTTTTTACTGTTTCTGTGTTCTGACACATTTCTTTTGAGTGTTCCGCATTTTCGTAAAGATTACTTTTTTATGACACTTCATTATATCTTATCAATGTTGCCCATGTAAATCTTTCTTACAAAGTTGAGTTTTGCTCCATGGAGGCTGCATTATTTTTTATCAGAAAAGTTAGCGTTTATTTATTCAGTGCAATACATGGTTCTCGGATATCAGAGTAATTAATAACCGACTTTGATGTTTTAGAGTTGTGTAGTTTGTTATCTAGAAGCACATATTCCGTCCCAGTGACTTCAACAGAATTAAGCACCTCGTAAAACGCGCATTTAATTGTTTCCATGAAATAATCAACTCATTGGAATATTACTTGTTATTTACACACATTTCTGCTATTAGAGTCTCCTGACTATATACGGGTGTACTATCATAAATCAGTTTCTATCGTTTATTGAAATGTCATGATTGTGTTGATCTAATGGAAGTGGTATGGCATTGTTTTGATTTAACATCCTCTTTGTTAAATTGGGTATATTTGATTTGCGCACCTATCTGGTATCTCGTCACACATGTACACTTGTTCTATAACTTGATATGAAAATTACGTATCATATAATTTATATGATAAAATATATTATAAAATATAATGAGATCTATTGTTATGATTTACGATATCATCATATTGTAATACACCGTAATATGAAAATAATATATTCAGTATTAATTTTCACTAGCTTATTATCTCCAATTTTCGTTTAGAGTTTCTCCAAAATGTTCGTAGTTACCAATCATTAGGACGCCAACACATGTTTAGAAATATTTCTGCAACTGAAACAGTGTTGTAAAGTATCAAGTTCCAATCATACTTAGTTAACTGATTGATTGGGTGACGGCCTTCTTTACTTACTTCAAAGGTACCCTGAGCACACAGAGACGTGTTGATGTTATAATGATTGCAATTAATGAAAGAATGTAAAGATGGTATGAATGTACACTATGTGATCAAAAGTATCCTGTCACGTGGCTGAAAATAACTTAACCAGTTCGTGGCGCCCTCCATCAGTAATGCTGGAATCCAATAGGGTGTTGGCTCACCCTTAGCCTTGATGATAGCTTCCACTGTCGCAGGCATACTTTCAATCAGGTGCTGGAAGGTTTCTTGGGGAATCGCAGCGCATTCTTCACGGAGTGCTGCACTGAGGAGAGGTATCGATGTACGTCGGTGAGGCCTGGCACAAAATCGGCGTTCCAAAACATCCCAAAGGTGTACGATAGGATTCAAGTCAGGTCTCTCTGCAGGTCAGTCCATTCCAGGGATGTTATTGTGGTGTAACCACTCCGACACAGGCCGTGCAGTGTGAACAGGTACTCAATCGTGTTGAAAGATGCAATCGCCATCCCCGAATTTTTCTTCTACAGTGGGATACAAGAATGTGTTTAAAACATCAATGTAGGTTTGTGCCGTGATAGTGCTACTCAAAACAACAAACGGTGCAAAGACCCTCCATGAAAAACACGACCCCACCATAACACCTTTTTGGATACTTTTGATCACATAATGTACGTAGAGTCGGTAGTATGATATCCCACTGACTTCGTTGCGTCTCAAATCGAGAAACCCATCATTAGTTGAATTCCAACCCATATCTCCTATTACTTAGGCGAGGTTTTAATGCACCTGAAGCAATTTCCTTTTGTTTTCCACCTGCATTAGCTAAGGCGAAATTGTACAGAACGTCAGGGTCACATTGTGTCAAAAAAGTTTATTTTTCTTGTATCAATTTCCAAAGTAACTAGTGATGCTAAAACTGCACACATTTTCTCAAATTATTTACAACTTTTAAAATTTTCGAAAATTTAGAGAGTTCAACGAAAATTAAATCTGAGCAATTTTAGAGTGCTTTGCTCAATACGAGGAAAAAAATTAAAGAAAAAAAATTGGGCCCGCCTTTAGTTCATATTTTATAAGTTGCGTTTACTTCAAGGAAAAACTATGCGATAACTACTCGTATTTTCAAAGAATTGTAAATCACCTTATTTAAAGGAGTATTTTTATAACATATTTCGTTAAGTCAAAACACCTTTATCATCAATGTAGTATTTTTGAAATTTTCGAAATCTGTGTGTTCATCGAAAATGAAATCCGGTTTCCCCGTTGTTCATAGACGGATGATTTGCCACAAACGGATATTTTGGTATCGAGGACCCACAAAACATGGATTTTAGATTACAAAACGTGTTAGAGGAAGTTATTTACTACATTTGAACGAAAAATTATCCTCTGTTTCTGTATCATGGGCCCATAAAACGATTTCCCTGTCGGAAAACAGCCATTTTTTACCACAGCATTTCAATACTTTCACTATACTATAAAATCAGTATTCCAAAAAGTAACTAGTGGTGCTACAGAACGGCACAGACCCTCTCGTACTAGTTCTCTATTCAATCTAGGGTAGCTTTTCGATTTTTTATCACCCTCTTTCCTGTAGCTATCCATCATTACCTAGAAGACCTGTCAGGGCCTCTCGTGGTACCTAGAGCTCCTCTGAAAAGATTTCCACTAAAGAACTCCTTCGCACTCTCCGATCATCGCATAGGCCTCCCTCGGCCCTGTACGTTGACTTTCTCGCTACTGCTTACGCAGTAGAGAGGAAGTTATGTAATGCAGCGCGCAAAAGCGGTGAATGTCTTGGCAGAAACACTTATTACAGGGCCCTGGTAACAAAAAAAGGTGGATAAATCCAATTACTAAATTTAGAAAAAAATCATCTGACATGTAGTGTAGCCAGAGTCCATGTTTTATGGGCCCTTGATTCTGAATAATTGAATGACTTCCTGCCTGTATGTCTGTCTACTGTCTGTCTGTCTTTCCGTCTTTCTGTCTTTCCGTCTTTCTGTACGTGAACTGCGATCAACTCTAGCGGTAAAACCGTTAAGCCGATTTTCTCCAAATTTGATATTCCCCAATTGATCCGACTGATGTCGCAGCCTCTTGAATTTGAAACTTATATTTTAATTTTGGGATGTACGAGTCCTTCACATGAAGCCCTTGGCACATTTTCAAAATTAAAAAAAAAGAATCCATCGTTTTTATTACATTTTGAGTTGAACATTTCGCCGCCCTTCTACAACTACAATTATGAAGATAGATGTTTTTACCTTAATTAAATCAGTTTCTTAAAGATAAATTTCGAAACAAGACCATGTACAATTTTTCGAAACTGAGTACTTTTCGCGTAATTTTGCGAACGAGCGAAGTACCGGCGACAAAGTACGTGTTGTTTTAGCACCACTAGTTACATAATTGCCCATTGTAAACCTTGGCACCGTATCGATGCTTATACTTTTCTGGGTGCAGGGATCCAGAACCTCAATTACACACACGGTGCGAACATAGTTGCCTGTGAGGCCAGGAGATTGCGGGAGGATTAGAGTGTAGATGAAAAAGAGGAGCGGCTCGGAATGCCCCCACGCCAAAAGACGAATGAAAACATTCATGCAATTCGCGGATTTCGAACATTGCATCCTTAGTATCCACATACTTGATTTCCATTTTCCCCTTTCTCACAAGGCTCTGACTCTCGGTAGAACTAGTCGTAAATGAGTTACGGTTATGTAACATAATTTGATGAAATTTGTAATAACGTAAAGTGGCCTTTTAATGGAAACGTGGCATGTTTTATGCTTTGAAACATTGAATCTGTGTATTTTAATTTTCTTTACACCATTAGTTTCCAAAGCAAAAAATGTTACTTTGGCATCAAAATTTTTCAACATCGCACTCTGTGATGAACAATTTTCACAAAATTAACAGGAAATGTTGTAGGATATAATATTTACAACCCGCCAAATGCTTGAGTTTACTTTCACGTAAAATTTTTACTGAGTAAATAGAGTTTTATAAAAAATTATGACAATTTTTTCACTTTTTCTCACTTTTTTGGACCTTTAATGGTAAAATTGAAATATGACTTGAAGTATATCGTAGAAGAGTAAAACCAGGTCCTGTATACATTTTTCATTGCAAAATTTCAAACCTATTTGAGAAAATGGTTTGAAAATTTCCCTTTAGGTGATATTTTAAGCTTTTCTCACAAAAAAATTTTAATTCTCGAAAAACTTCGTAAATATTAATTTAAATCACTTGTACTCACTAATTCAATAATGTGTAAAAACAGCCAGTAATGTAAATATTATCGGCGTGGTATACATTAAAAAAATACATTAAATACATTTATGAGAAAATCTTGATTTAAACATTGTCAATATAGTTTGCTCACTCAAAAGTGAGAAAACTAATATTTAAAAAATGTAATAATCAAATAACAAATTATACAGAAAAGTTTTATTTGAAGAAAAAAATATAGTTAATAATCTAGTTGTAGGAGGGTGTTCAAAAATGTATATTTATATCAACATATTTATATTTAATTGAACTTTTAAAATCATTTAAAAACACAAAAACATTCATTTAAATTTACCCTGCCAATTTTATTTAATTAAAAATCCAAAATTATAAGCGTGTAATCATGTAAGTGGGCTTATGTTCTGGACGAAATCATTCACTTATTTATTATTAAATGTCAAACATTACAACATTTTAAAGTGAAGCGTAGAACACGTGTAGATGGCAAGGAAAGGTGCTTTATGGTGGCGTAAACCGGAGTGGCAACTAGAGACAGTCCGAGGTCCACGAGGCGAGTATTGTGTTTCTTAAACGGCTGCCGCTTTGAACGTCCCCGCTCGCGGCAGATAGGTGGCAATTCTTGAACTGGGGAATAGCAAAGTAATTTGAATGTTTTGTTGCAAAGAAGATTCTAAACGTGTGTCAAATTTATTAAAGAATTATTTACGTGTATACATATGTCGAAAAAGTTACTACTTTCGACTTACATTCAAGATACTCGTAAAAAGAATGTTGGTCTTTGCATAAAAGTCCTGGCTCTTTGAATACTGCTGCCAAGCGCAATGCTACATTCTCAATGGAACAGTCTGTTTTATGTGCAATTTCATTTTAAATGTTTACCTACAAAACTATTCTACTCGGGAAATACGATCCAATAAGGTTCAAGCATTTCCAATTTTGCCAGTGACGAATTTATGCGCTGGTTTTATCGCAGGAGAGCTTGCTATTTTTTCAAAGACACTGAGACCTTCACTAGCTTGTTTTAACATTGTTACAATGAATAATAGTAAATTAATTAGTACATATACTGATATCAAGAAATAGTTTTCTATTAATTATCTATTATTTCCAACCAAAAACTAAGATCTTGATATGATAAATATTGTCTTAATAGCATCATCAATACTTGGAAATTTGCATATAAATGCACAAATCCACAAGTCTAGGAGCAATATTTAAGTGATGAATGAAATATACGAAATGATCTTCAACAAACAGACTGATATTAACAAAACAGTGACTATGTACTTGTAAACTAGTGTCTGACCAATGATGATCACGTTATTTGGGCACTGAATGTGGGTTGAAAATTGGAAAATATCTACTTTATTATAGGTGTATTGGAATATTATTTCGAACAATTCATTCATCAATATGCTACATCACAATATTTCCGCTGTCTTCAACAAAACACACTAATAGATTAGTCTGTCACAATAGACATTCGAAACCCTAAATTATTTCAGACTAAACATTACTGCCCCGTCACCTCCGCCCAAAATGTCACGGTGAGCGTCACCAGCGCAAGCGGCCATCCTACTGCGGTCATCGTCCTTCTGGTCATCACTTCGCGTTTAAAATGCAAGTTGCCTCTTTAGATAACCGTGTTGCTGATGGTCCAGAAATGAGGGAAAAGTTGTTGATGTGTCTTCTCCGGCACTGTAGGGGTTATAATCGTAAACCGCCTCGGAGATAAACGTGCCCATAAACGGCCGTATAAATAACTAAACAAGATATACAGGCGCGTTCCCTCACAACATGCAGCGACTGCCGCATTTCAAGGGAGAGCGGTAGCATAATATTTACCTACACGGAAAAATTAGCGCGGTCTCTTTAATGGAGGCGAACGGCTTTTAGAGTCAGCGCGCTTTGCGGCTGCTTTGAAACAAGATACGATTGTCAAAAGCACGCGCCGGGCGGGCGACCAAAATGACAGCGATTGTCATTCATTCGATCACTTTGAATTTTTACTCATTTATATTTCCAAAGCATAATTCCATATAAATTAATTCAACTATTCCTCTCAGATAATGTTGAATAGTTAATGACAATATACATTTACCCGTTCCACTGGTTAGTTCATGCAACGGTACAGGATGTATCAATATTCTATATTATTTGTGATGCTCTATTTGCATAAACTCAAAAGGTTTCCAACCTCCTCTTTTCGTTAATAAATGTCTGGATAAACTGCAGAAAAGTGAAGTACAAAGAATGAAGCTTTAACGAAACAGCTATATGAAATATACAAGTCATTGAAATATAATTTAATTACATGTATATATATATATATATATATATATATATATATATATTTGTATAATCACATTGCGATTAATTTAACCCAACAGAGAGACACGTATTTGAGATGAAGTGACATTTAAATGTATTATAATTTAAATATAATACAATAGTATTAAACAAAAGAATCAAACGCAAGAAGTGAAAATTCATTCATAAAGTTATCGTTCATGAACATTCACAACATAAAAAGATTTTAGAAAATTTTAAATATATGTTGCTATCACATAATTTACAAAACTAGCTGGTGTCGTTCTGCAGAAACATGCATTTAATCTAGGTTTTACGAGTAATGTGAAATTAAATCACTTTGGATAAAAAATTTAAATATGCTAAATCCACTTTATTTGATTTAAAAGTGCATATTCACACACGTAAATTCTAGTGAGAATTCAGAAGCCTTTCGTAGGGGACTTTGAAGCGTTAAATTAAACGGATCCAGTAATTCAGATAAATGTCCCCGTAAATCATTTTAAAATATAAGTGATATATATATATACACACACACTTCGAGATCACTGTTTGTCTTTCAAGGTTTCAAAAATTATACAAATAGAATACAATATACGTATATTCAAGGAAGAAAAATTGTACATCTGAGGGTAGTCCAAGACGGGAAGAAATAATTTATAATTTTAGGAAATTACGAGTGCATTTTAATGCAAATATAATGTGGAAAGTTCTGTGAAAGTTCACCTACTCCGGCTTTTAACAGGAAACTCATTTTACTACTTGCGTAGTTCTCACTTATTTTAAATATATAATTGTGATAAATGTCCATTTAAAAATATATTTATATGGGGCATATTATTTTCATTGTTATGCCTTTCTGTTCCTAGAACTATAAAGAAATATGACATGGGTAGTTTCTCTTTATCTTCAAATGTATTCCATAAAAAAAATAGCTAAATGATATATTTGATATATTTTTCTTAATTTTTAATACCTTTGTCGACATAACAAACGTATATATCGCAAATGCAAAGTCGTTTGAATTTTAAATTGTTCCATTTCCTCTTCGTTTTGCTGTGTTGTTGTTTATATCTTCTCTTGTTTGAGGCATTCCAACACATACTCGTGGTCTAAACAACGCATGTAAATGCATCGTTAATGATAGCGTGATAGGGTAGTCGCATCTCATTATCTTCACATAAATCACATAAATAAAATACACAAACCTAAATAATTTATGCGCGACCTCTGGCAGAAAACAACACTGTTCATTTTGGAGATCCCAGACACGACGCATAATCAAGCTTCCATCTGCGTCGCGCGTAAATCTACCAACAGCAATTGCGTTGAATATGCGCTCCACAAGATTGCAGGAGTAGCAAACAATATTAGATACAATGAACAATACGGTTGGCTTGGCAGTTGACCTACGCCCGTGCAATTGACAAGAGGATCTGGCGACTAAATGTGAACGTCCCGTAATGCTGTTAGTTCAATCACTAGAATCGGTCAAGTAAGGGGCTCAAGTTAAAGATATTCTCTTTTTATTCGTCGGCACATACAATCATTTATCTAAATGCGAGCTTGTTGTGGGCCGTTGACACCGGAACGTTGAGTGGGGTAGCTAAGGGCTTCTGACAGTCACAGTTGGCGGACTTCGTTCTCTGAGAATATTCCGCTGAGTGTGTTCACAGAGAGAGTGCATTATTACGCACTATTAAACAAACCTAGTCAAACAGTGTCTCGCACATGGGTCTAAAAAGGTTAATTGTTATTGATATATTTCAACAATATGTTGTGATAATGCATAATACAATAGAGTGCAATTAAATGTAAACTGTAAAATACGTTGTTATTCGCTAGTAATTCACCTAGTGTGATAGTAAGATTTACGTACTACCGAAACAATGAGAGAACTTCTTGGAACCATGAATTATACCAAACATTCTTTATATAATGAATGGTACAAAAGGCGAAATAAAAAGTGTATCAACGAGTGAATAAAATCCATTTACTTTCGAGTGCTAGAGCTCATTCTACATATTATCACTATATATTGTAACCTATTATTACCTATTATTACAGTACGAGAGATTCAAATTATATCCTACTTTTGCGATTTTCGAAAATTCAGAGTTACGAGTGAAAATCAGAATTATACTGTCTTTATAAGTATGTTTCTTACAAGAACTTTTAAAAAATTAATTGGGTCCATTTTTGAGAAAATTTTGAAAATGTCCCAGGGGCTTTATGTGAAAACCTCCAAAAATTATTCTCTCGATAATCGCAGGGCACCCATAATTCAAGTCCGGCCGGATTTACCTAGGAATATTCAATAAAACTACGAATAGTTTAGGCTCTTGTTTTATTCGCAGGGAAACGTTCCGAAAAAACAATTAATCATCACGAGACCTCAAAACGTGTATTTACGTTAAAATGTCGAAATCGATGTTCCAGAGCATTACATAACTTTTTCTATACTACGTCTATTACTCCGTATGTTCGTAGATAGAAAGCTTCAGTTAAGAAAAGATGACTAATTTTCTTTTCACACCCGGTGGTTTTGGTCTGAATGATTGTTCAATTTACTGAGTTGTGAAAATTATTAGTTTTTTGGTTATTATAATTTTTTTGACATCTTATTCTTCTTAGCCGTTTGGCCCTTTGACCGTTTGACCCTTAGGTGGGTCGTATGGCGCGTAACTTCTTCTACTACTCTTCTCTATTTTTCCACGTCTCAGGAGGTATCTGCTACCTAGCCATTGTCTTCTCTACAGTCTCTCTCCAACCAGGTCGCGGCCGGCCTCATTTCCTTCTTTCTTGCGGTTGCGAATCCAAAAGCTTCTTTGGAAGTCTATTTCTCTGCATCTTCTGCGCCTGTCCAAGCCATTGTATTTGTTTCCTTTCAATTTTGTGCAGTATATCCTTCTTCAAACCCACAATCCCTTTAATTCTTACATTACGTAATTTCTCTCTTCTTGAAATGCAAGTGGATCTTCGACGGAAGCCCATTTCCTTGACTCTCAACTTTGTTCTCATTTGTTCTTTGAGTTGCCATATCTCAGCACCATACAGTACAATACTTTGGATTATTACCCTATATCATTAGGTTTGTTCTTTTACCTTATTTGTCCCTTATGACACGAGCCTTGTTTAATTTGTTCCAAAACCTCAAAACGGAATTCTTTTTTTGTTTCGAAAATAAAACATTGACAACGCAAACACATCAAACATCAAATTTCGTTGTTAAGAAATATATATTTTTACAAAAATTTATATTCTCGATCTTCAATTTTTGAAAATATGGACACCGATGATGCTCGTAGCCACGACGAGAGGTCACAAAATCTGTAAAGTAATTATACTAAGCGATGTATTCCATCTAAAACAAATAAATATGTTTCAAACAACGACGGGAGGTCGAGGCCGAAGAGGGTGGGGACCTACGGCGCAGTTAGAGCGTAGCTGCGGTTTCGTTCCCGAGACAGCAACTGTGGTGTGCGAGGGTATTGTGACTGTACGAATTAGTGTGGTCGAAGGCCTGCCGGCGAGCCCGCGAGCAGGCAGGAGGTAGATGGCGGATGTAGCTTTCTCCGCAGCGGGAGTAGAGGGTGCGGAAGACACATCAGAACGCTCCGTCAGGAAAGAGGTGGAGAGCGAAAGCGACGGATGGAGGAGGCTGCCGGTGGGTGAAAGCAAATTTTACCGCAGGCAAATTGCCAGTCGCGGAAGGCAGAGATCGCCACACGGGTGAGCATGCGACGGCATACGTTAGCGGTGGTGATAGGTGAAGACGGATAAAGATGCAAGATGAGTGGCGTCTGAGTGACACGAGGATCAACTTGACGAAAAGCAACAGGTGATGACGGAAGGCTACGAGTAGTAACAGGGAGGCGTTGCAATGCATCTGCATGCCCGCGGTACGAAAAACGACAGTAGGTCAACCAGGGAGACAAATTGAGCTGAAGGGTGACGGTGGAGTTGATGATGATGGTGATGTACAGCCGGCTGTCTCATGTTGTAGGTTTACTGCGTGTAAAAGATCCTCAAGCCTAAATGAAGCCTCTGAAAAAAAATTCAAATCGCATGCTTCGTCGCCCGAGTAATACCGCCTTTCTCTGCCAGGCGGTGAAAAGAGCGTTGTGTCATGCGACAATGGAATATAACGCATTATTGAAATGAAATGAATGGAATTGGAATGAGTTGAAATGAGTTGAAATGAATTAACATGTATCGAAATGAAACGAAATGAAATGAAACGAAATGAAACGAAATGAAACATAATGAAACAAAATGAAACGAAATGAAACGAAATGAAATGGAGATGAATTGAATTGAAGTGAATATTGGTTGAAGATGGGTATGGACGCGTACCGACGGTGATGGCGGTCAGAATGGTGGCGACTACATGTAATGCGAAGAGCCATATGCAATGGGCGGCTACAAGTGAAGGCCGACGGCAATACTAGAATGACATGTGACTACGGTCCCCAAGGGTTGGCGACGGGTGGTACATAAGCCATATGCAGGCTTAGATGGCTCAGAGTTTCAATTGATGTCACCTCAGTGACCGCGAGGACCTAGGATTCCAGATTCAGGGTCGAATTCCGCCGGTGCCAGGAAGAGAATTCTAGCGGCCAGCTACTTTAATCAGTAATTTTCCGTGGTTTCTTTAGTTAACAACAGCCGAATGTCGGCACAGTACTCCAAAAAACAGGTCACGTTGCGCGCGCGATCTCTCCATCCTCTTTCTTGTTCTATTCCTCCTTACTTACACACACTGACACTCACATGCCACTACCACACATGCCAGGAATCCAGTCGGGAGCTTAGAGCTTATCCCGGTTGGGGGGTGCCCCCCTGGTGGGAGATACCTGGTTGAGGAAAACCCACAAGACGATAGGTAGGTCGGCGCTGGATCGCGCCATTCAGCGGAGGAAGATCACCGCCACCTCCCAATGAAACATTCTCCACACTTAGCCGTTGGTGCGCCCGAAATCACTAACCAATCAATTAATAACTATGTTTTAATTTTGAAAACATCGATGTTTTGTTGGCGATGCCGCATCCCTAGAGCATAGCGGTTAGGGGATGCAAGGGGCGTGGGTTGGAAAACGACTGGAGGCCGGCATCGGCGGAGGCGACGGCTGCGGCGAAGGCGGCGTGGCGACAGCGGCGAAGGGAAGGGGAAGCGGGCGGGCAAGGATCTTCAGCCGCGCGCGCATATCTCCGGGATCGCTTCAACAAGTAGGCGTAACAAGGCGGAGCGGCGGATAGGAGCGGGGGGAGCGGGGGGGGAGGGGTGGACGGGCGACTGCCGTTTAAAGGGGATGGATCGTACCACTTCTCCACCGCGTCGTCTTTCTTCTGCTTTGTTACGCCTACGCGCGGTTCTAAAAGTGTCATTTTGCGGGTGCTTGCAATAACAACTGCACTTTGCACTTAGTCCTACTAATGTCGCTACTACGGCGTCTATGAAGGGGGACACGCTTCTATCAACTAGGACTGCCATAAGGATAGTAATGAAATTCAGGACATCCGAAATACATTTCAGAGCAATTTTGTTTATACAACTTAATAGTATAACAAGGAAGAGTATATGAAGTAAACAAATAAATAGATCAAAATAAATTGTATTGGACACGTTCAAGAATATTAAGGTGATCACTCGTTTTCTAGGACGAATTCACCTGTCTTTTGAAGGTTATCCTGATCATCTTATGTTTCCATGACAAAGTTTGGGACTTCAAGGTATGTAAATAAAAATTAAATAAAGCATGACGTTGGTCGATATTAAAACTTTGATATCGACTGAACTCTTCTCTCCTTTGAATTTCAGATTCTCTTGCATTAACACATTGTGAGAGAAACAGGTGTGCTTCGATTCAAAACACATAGTACATTTCCTTATCTATTTGTCAGCTCTCAGATGTACCGTAAAAATGCAAAAATAACAATATTTGCTTAACAAAGAAATTAGCCGCTGGCATTCTTTTATGCAGTGCAGAGTTCTGTAATGTAGTTCACAAGTAGTCGAAAAACGCAATATTATTGTAGGACTGTATGAAATTATAAGAGAGAAAAATATCAGGAGAAGCAAACAAAATCCGGCGGGATAGCGGGACACATGTCGATATTCAGGACAAGTCCCGCTTTTTCAGGACGTATGGCCACTCTACGATCAGCATTTTCAAGTACATGAAGTACTTTTGTTTCAATTTATGTTTAGTTAAAAACTCTTTAAGTAAAACATTATTACGATATTTACTTGTGACGAAATTCTTACAGAATAGAAATTAAAAGTAAAACAAGGGATCAGTTTGAATGGAAATAATTATATCAATACTCTGCTATTTGCCGATGGCCAAGTTATTATGCATGACAAGGAAAATTATCTCCAAATGGCACTCCATCAATTAATTCTAATGTGTAGAAGTTATAACATGAAAACATCAAAGCAAAACAAGGAAGGTCATGGCTTTTTAAAGGAGTTTATCCAATTATAACAAAAATATGCCTGGAAAACCAAACAATAGAACAAGTATAACATTTCAATTATCAGGGATGTGATATAAGTGACGACCGGAACCATGATATAAAAAATAAATTGCGCAAGTTCCAATGCATGCGTCACGCTACACAGAATATTGAGAAATAAGACTAGAAAAGATACAATGTTAAAATTCTATAAAACAATGGCAACACCATTAAGACATACCCACCTTATATGGGAGTGAAAATTGGATTCTCTCTCAAAAAGAAAAAAAATAAATATTCAAGCAACAGAGATGAATTTTTAAGGAGAGTAAAATGTTGTACTTTGCTAGATAAACATATAAATGAAGACATCAGAAAAATAATTAAATATATTTATTTTAAATGATTCTATACAACTCTATAAACAAGACTGGAAAACCCATTTAGAAAGAACGGAGCACAATAGGCTACCTAAACAAGTGTTGCAGTACAACCCAACAGGAAGAAGAAGTGTAGGAGTGGTTTGATATGTGAAGACGGAACAGGCAGCCGCCTAATCCATGAAGTGCAGAAGAAGAAGAATATTCACGTTTTATATAACATTCAGATTTGATAACGTGGTATACAGAAAAAATATTTTGTTGCCCTTCAATAGACAATAAAGATGCGTGAGAAAAAAAGGTTAAGAAGTTCCCGAACCGACTGACAGATATGTAGCTATCCCTGTGAGCCAGCATTTTCACATCTAACGAAGAGGAACTACACGCATGCTTAGTCATACACACCCCACCCTGCTCTAAACACAGCCTCTCAGCCGCCGCCAACAATAATAACATGTATTTAAAGGCATGAATTTTCATAGAAGGGTTTGGATTTAATTTATTTGAATATGACGTAAAATATTTCAATAGATGGAAATGCCAAACGGTGATTGAAAATGCCTAAGTCTTGTATTAGATTCAACACCAAGTACTGTTTCTCGGTTATCACCAAAATCATATCTTTCTAACAATGATTTTTTAAACCTTGTATTTTTGATTCTAAGAGTTAACTTATTTCAATCAATTTTTTACACTTCTGTAGGCTTGAAAAATGTACACCTACTAAATGTTAGACTTTCAAAAAAATAAACATGCGTGAGACATTTTTCCTGTTCAAATTTAATCGAATGAAGAAAATAAGTTGCACGTTCCCCAGGGCAGGGAGTTTATGATGATAATTTTCTTCTCACCAAGAAACGTTTACTTTCCGTCCGTAAATAACAGAAATCGCATATTTACAGACTCAGTTCCCGTATACAGATTTTCTAGTTTTGTAAGGGCCACGGTCTTACGTCGTGAAGTTCATATAGGGTTGTTTTGGGCAATACAGAATTTACATGTTTTGACACATGAAACAAAAACATGTTTCATATTTTTTATTGATTCATTGATTAGTGATTGCGAGTGCGTCAATTGAGAAGGTTATTGGTCCCGGAAGTGGAGTGCATGTTTTATCGCGGGAGGTGGGGTTATCATCCTCCGCTGGATGGTGAGATCCGGCGCCGACCTACGTCTGGTAACGGGGTTCCTGCCACCTTCAGAACTCGAACCTAGGACTTCCCGATCAGGGACATTGCATGGGCGTCAGTTGATCCCCTGAGCCACATATCGCCGGTGTATTTCGTTGGTGTCGGCGAAGCAATAAGATGTGTTGAAACGTAGCAAGACGCTACGTTTCAGCTTCCTGTCACAGCGCAGCGTAGGGAGCATCACATCGCAGCCGGCTGGGAAGGTCGAAGCGGAGACGTGGGCGGTGGCTGAGGCCTGGGGTGGGGGTGGGGGTGGGGGGCGGGGGAGTGGGATGGAACGGCGCCGCCTGGGTAGCAATTACAAGGAGCTTACCGCCCCGCCCCCTCTCTTCGCCGGCTGCGCGCCGTGTCGCACGCGTCTTTGTGGAGCGAGCGAGCGGGCGGGCGCGCGGGCGGGCGCGCGGGCGCTCTGTTCTGAAAAGAGCCAGCACACGCGGAGGAGGATTTGGGTGCCGCCCCATCCCGCCAGCGAGTAAAAGGCTCACCCTAGTACTTTAAATCGGCGCTTCATCCCCTGAACATGCGGACGCAGGCTGGGCCATTGTGCCAGGATCGAGTGGCGGCCCTTAACAGCCGACGCCGCGCAGCGCACTCGCTCCGCGATCACTGCCGCTTCGCGTCTTGTTGAGGCTGCGAAATATTCGTTAGATACGTCGGGAGAGCATTAGCAGAAACTGCAACGAACACCGCCTTTTCTATTGATAATTTTCATGAGACAAGAGTGGTCTGGTAAAGAAGCGACACACAATTGACAAAGATGGTTACTTTGGAGAAAGAATCAACGAGTATTGAAGATATTGTCATGGTTACCTCTGTCCAGACGACATTAAACGTTTCGTTACGAATTTACGAATTTCGTTGTTTTTACTGCACGTTGGACTGCAGAAATGGTGCTGGGTATTGCCTGACAGCGCCTCGAATCGAACTTTCCTCATTTTTGTAACTAGATCTCTCATAATCCTAAATTCAACTACTGTCTAATTTTAAGACTCTTAATTCATGGATATTATTTTTTGTTTACCACACAGTTATTCGTGTCAAGGGACCTTGTGGTGGCTTTCAGTATGTAGGTTCCCACGGATAGAGTATTTGTTATCATAGAAAACACACTCGTACCTATACGCTTACCGAAGAAAAGCACAACCGATTGTTTCATATTTAGATTTGTCGTGTAGAAACTCAGGATGTCGACCGCTAACATTTTTCTGCGATAATCCCCTACGTTGTGAAAGTTAAAATTAAGTGTCAAGGTGGACAACAAGCGTAGTTACTTTCAGTCTTGGCGTTTAAAATGAATCGACGTAAGTAATATAAATGTCATCGATTTATAAGTTTTCCTCCTCATAAACAAATTATTTTTTCTCTGACCATTCTGCATTAGGAGGTTGACAAAGTTAATTGCCATTTCGAATTGATAAATGTGTTCGTGAAATTTAAACGAAATAAAGTAGAAAATGTTGAAATATGACCATGTTGCAAAAAAAGAATAAGAACAACCGAAAGGCAGCGTCCACACACTGAGTGTGAGAATACAGTCGTAAAATCGAGTAAGAGAAATTCGGATTAACATCAAACATTTGCATTTTTCACTCAAAATCTAATCTGTTTCATTGTTTTCAGATTTTTTTGAGATTCTCGGAATCTTAACGAAACCACTGATACCTCTCACACGACCAGAGGTTTCTAAAATGCTGTCAATTTACACGCATATTTGTAATTTTTAATATAGAAACTCCTCTTCAAAAGATAATCGCCAATATTAAATTTATTTCACGAAGAAGCATTTGACGGAAATTATTAATTTTACTATAATAAACACTTTACATAATGAGTTAGTACTTTCGTCGATCTACTTCTTTCGGCAGAGACGATTGGCGTTTAGGGGCTCTGAGAAAAGTTTTAATGAAGCTTCATTCCCTTCATTTTTTTACTTTCCATATTTTGTATATTTTGTAAGTCCTTGATACCAAAAAATCGGTTGACGGCAAAACGTCCGTCTGCCTGTCTGCCTGTCGGCCAGCTGTCCGGCCGGCCGCCACTCCGGCTAGCCGTCTGTCCGGATACTTCGATTTTGGAAGGTACTTTGCATGAAGTCTCAAAAACATTTTCAAAATTTTCTCAAAAATGGCACAACATTTTTTGATTAAACGTTGCTTTTGTATAGCATAAAGGACGGTTATGAGGTTGGTGCAGGTTTCATGTTAGTTGAAATACCCATATTTTTTTAAATATTGTAAAAGTTTTTCTTTATTAAAATCTGTTCCTTAAAGACGAATTCTTAAATAAGTTTATGTTCAATTTTTCGAAAATATGAATAGTTTTCGTGTAATTTGGCGCAAAATATGGACTATTTAAAACAATATTTTAACATCTTTTCCCTCCGAAACCGGTCCAAGATTTCTTTAATTTTTTTCACGAATAGAAAAAGGGATGTTTAAAAGAATGGCGCGGGTCTTATTTTCATTGAACGCTCTGAATTTTCGAAAATTGCAAATTTAGAAATAATGTTAGAAAATAGGTACTGTTGAAGCACCACTAGTTTTACATTGACAACGAATGTAACAATCATTGACGAATTTCGAGCAACGAATAATTAAATTCCAAAACCTGATAAAATATAGTATGTTTATATTCTTAAAACTTCTCATTACACTCGTCAATTGCGTAATTCAACGTTATTTTCATGTAAATGTCATGTAATTGCAACCTTAATATTACACATCATGTTGATCCTACTCGAATCATCCTCGATTCCCAGGAACGAATATTTTTGAGACTCAAGTCAATAGTGCTTTTCATTGATGTTCGTGGCGTCTAGATGAATTCTGCAGGTAGGCTACTCTTGTCTGATCAGTAGTTGTTTTTTTTAATTTGTCCAATTAATACCGGGACCAGTCTTCTAACAAAGGTGACGCTGACAGCGTCAGATCTTCCCATCCTCTTCCTTATCCTAACATTTCTCCTTACACACACACACACACACACACACTTACATGTACTACACTATCGCACATGTCAGGAAACCAATCGGGAGCTTAGAGCTTACATCGCTCGGCTGGGAGAGCCTCCGTTGGGGGAGAGTTCTGGAGAAGAAAACCCCGCAACCGACGTATTGGCGCCACATACGTCGGGAGACTCATCGAGAGCCTAGAGCTTCTCCAAGTTAGGGTGATGTCCCCCTGGGGGGAGATCCCTGGAGAAGGAAATCCATCGCATGCCGAGGTCGTAGATCGGTACCAGATCCCACCATCCAGTAGGGAACACCGCTACCTCTGGGGATAAAAAGATTCACTACACTATAGGGCCACTGTAATGACAGTACAATGACCACTATAATTAATGAAAGCTTTTATCCTATTCCATATTCTTGGCCACTTTAATAAGCATAGCCCTTGTCAGGGTCACAGAATGCGAACTGCAAAGTAATCTCGCGTCCGCAGATTTATTGTTAATGTGCTCGACGAGCCATTCGTGTGCAATCATTTTGTCTATCCTAAGAGCAGCCGTACGTGATCGCGAACACAAGCCGTACGTCCCGTCTCGCACGGCTGCCCTTGCCGGAGAAGCTGGTTCGTCCTGCCCGCCGCATATTAGTCCGGACAGCCAAGCATATTATTAGCTCCAAGAATATCCCGTCTTTTCAAACAAATACAAATTGTAAAGAAAATAAGCCTAGAGTAAAGATTGTGAAAAGTTTAAAAGTACAATCGCAAATTGTAAAAAAAAAATAAGACAACAAAAAATATTCCGAAACGTTTATGTCTATAGTCGCGCAAAATAAAAAACAAAAATTACCCTCATTTTTAAATAGGTGAATGCTGGAGCAGTACCGTAATAATCGGACCACGAACCACGTGCGATTGGGAGTTTTGAGCTTGTCACGACTGGGCCGGATTCCCATTGGGGGACCGGGAGAGGTGGCTAAGGACATCAACTGATGTCACTGCAATGGTCATTACTTCTCTTTCTCAAGACATATTGATTGTTTTCGTGTTGTTTGTCATGAATTTGTTTAAAGATTCCTGTTTACTTTCAACGTATATTTTCTTGCGAGTAGTACGTCCGTTTGGCAACTCAATATTGCCCAATTTTAACATATAGCAGTACTTCTGAAGCATTATTGCAACTTTCTTCGCACCCATTAAAAATACGATTGTTTTTCGTACTGTAAGTCACAAATAACGGAATTAATAATTGTAAAATGTTGACCCAATACACCTCGACGGCTCTGGAATACTCTTAACCAAAAATAAGTAAATAAATAAAATGTGCAGAAAAAGTATAATTATCTAGAGTGGAAAATACTGAGCAACGTGTTTTGGCTGTAACTTGTAACTGTTAGCTCTGTGGGACTTCTGCCACCATGGCCCTCACAGTAATCTTAGTGCGAAGAATTTAGGAAGATGCGTAGAATATTTGAACATTTTGTTCCAATAAAGTGCTAAAGTCGACTGAGTAAGCGTTAATCGTGATGTACATTTAAAAGTGATCTGGCTCCGTTGTAACGTAATTTTTTTTCTGCTTTGCATTTGATTTAATTGCGTTATTATCTGCGTTGAATTGTTCGTCAGTTATTGACATCTCAGACTACTTGTTTTTTAGGTTTGATTCTGTTATAATTTATATGGTAAAATTCTATCCTCCATATATATGCTAAGTACTAGCTCCATATGGATCTCTTTTAACTTAACGTTAACTTTTTTTATTATTATAAATGTTTCTATTAAATATTGTTAACATTCACAATTACAGTTACACCTGAGTAAGAATGCATAACAACTCGCAAAACGCTGTGTTGTTCAATTTCATAATGCACACAAGAATAAATACATAGTTATTGTAAAAGTACATCTTTTATTTCCTTTATGTCAAAGGACACTTCAACAATAAAATATTATTATTATTGTTATTTACATTTCACTAACTGGTCACAGTTGTAAGCTTAACAAAAGCGTAGGAATGTTTTCCCATTTTGAAATTGACAACTTGCAATATTATTACTATTTTTTTTATTTTTACTTTTATTTTCTTACTATGGCACATTCTGCAATGAAAACGTGCTCTACCTTCACTGCAGAAAATTCTCAGATGGCCACCAATTACTTACTAGTCCCTGGCAGGTAAACGCTCCAGCCAAGAAAGCTCTCAACTAGGGGTGTCCAACTTGCTAGATCTCAAGGGCCACGACAAAAACCTTCAATATGATTGCGGGCCATATTTACATTACTCGGGCGATCCACACCTGACATTTTGTCCTCGGCAGTTTGCCCAGCTGCTCTGAAACGGGGGAGGGAGGGAACCATGCGTGGTATCAGGCCATACTATCCATAACGCAGGGTAACTCATTGGATTATTTAGAATTTCTGAATTTACTTGAAAAAAAAATCTTAAATCTAAACTAAACCTATTTTTACATTAAGAGGGTGTTGACCACGACAGGGTGCGTGAGCGAGGGGGCAATATTCTTGCCTGGCATGGATGCAAGGGACTTACACGTTTGGTTATTAACTTTTCGCGGGCCCCAATAAGTCGCAGCGTGGGCCGCCAGGTGGACAACCCTGCTCTAAACTCCTGACCGGTCTCCCAGCATGAGAGACGGTGTAGTGCATGTAAGTGTGTGTATGTGCGCCTCTGCTGACTCTCTGTGTTTCTGTGTGTGTGTGTCTCGCTCTGTCTTTTTCTGTCTCGTTATCTCTATGCCTATGTTTGTCTCTGCGTCTCTGCCTGTGTCTGTGCCTGTGTGTGTCTCTGTGTCCGTGTGTGTCTCTGTGTTTGTGTGTGTCTGTGTGTGTATCTGTGTCTGTGTGTATCTGTGTGTGTCTGTGTATCTGTGTGTGTCTGTGTGTATCTGTGTGTGTCTGTGTCTCTCTGTTAATTCAGGGGGTACTTTCTACGAATCCCCTGGAACATTTTCAAAATTTTAAAAAAATACTCCGTTGTTTTTTATTAAAATTTGTTGTTTGATAGTGTGAAGGACGTTGCAGGTCCCATGTTCGTTAAAAACCCTGATGTTTCGAAAAATACAAAAGTTTTCGGAGTCTTTCTACAACTAAGATATTAAAAATAGGAATGTTTTTATTTAATGAAATTGTTCCTTTAAAATAAATTTTTAAATAAGGGCATGTACAATTTTTCGAAAGTTTGAGTTCATTTCTCGAAATTTTGCGTGAAAATACAGGCGAGAGTGTACGAGATGTTTTAGCACCACTTGTTTTTCATTGAAGCTAAATTGCGTGAACGATGTGGAGGATAAAATAATTCAATTTAAAATTATTCATTAATTTACTTATTTTGTTATAAGCGCATTGTGTTCCGTTTCGGTCCAGAGAGCCAGCAGCGCCGCGGGTCGGCGCGGCGATCCCGGGGCAATGCCTGGCACTAGGGTGACGTCATTGCGGGGCTCCGGATACGGCTCGGGGGCAGGAAATGCTCGCGCGGGAAAAAGCAGATGAACGACGATAGCGCGCGGCGGGGCGGGGACGCTGACGGGGCGGGGGCGGGGCCGGGGGCGACGGTTGCAGCTCCAGCTCCGCGGTGATATCAGCGCCTGGGAACGCCGCTCGGCCGCACCTCCCCTAAACGCTGCACAGTGGAAAAAATGATGGAAAATCTGGCCATAAGTCTAAATATCAATAAATTTATACCAAATTTGGTATGAATACTTATTTAATGTTTAGAAATAAGGATCTAATGCCAATTTGCAAAAATTCGAAATGACGGCTTATTCTGAAATTATTAAACATGCATTTTATTTGTATACAGTATTATTAATTACAATTGTTAACTACAATAATTACTTTATTAAATTCTTAATACACAAATATGTTAACAAATGTATGTAATTATATATTAAAGTAATATAAATATAAAATTGAAATATGTTGAATATTTTTGTTAATATTCATTTTTGTTTCTCACAGAAAATAAATTAAAATACGCAGCATACATTTATGTAAAAGATAACAATAGTAATATTAAAACAGCAAAAAATTTAAAAAAATATACAAAAAAATCATTCAAAAACAATTCTATCAAGTGGGAACAAACATGTTACTCTCACAGCAAGGGCTACAAAATTACCAAAAGAAATCATCGTTGCAATCGACGTCTTCATCATCTTCTGATAATTCAGGCAGAGGACAATCAAGAAGGTTGATAGCATCAGGTGAGAGCATGCTTGTATGCTTTTTGGGAAGTTTTCTTTGGCTGGTAATCAGGGGGTCTGATGACACCAGCAACCAATGGAAGACATCTTCCATTGTTTTTTCGCGGGAACATTTTCTTGAATATCTTTCCCGGTAACTTTTGAAATCTTTGTTTCTTGCTTCTTGAGCCTCTTCAGATAACTGACCAATGGGAAGAATAGCAAACTGAATAATCTTGGAACCATGGATCAAAATTTTGTGGATGGAAGTTGGCATATAGTACCACGGATAAAGTTCAACAAATTTCTGTGCAGTTTCCAAGCAGTATCTCTCAAACTCAGAAACTTTTATTTCATGGCCACTTGATATAACTTGTAATATTGTATGCAGTCTGTGAATTATTGTGAGACAGTAATTCATCTTTAAAAAAAACGCCTGGGAGGGTATTGCCATCATTACTACTCCCAAAACCAGGTTTTGGATGATCAACTACTATGAAGTACAGCGTGTCACTCTACCGGTTGCGCCACAGAGACACAGCAAATTAATGTGCTATTTGTTGGAATATACCCTTTACTCCTGCAAATGCTCAACAGTTCTCTTATTTTAGCGCATGTTATATAATGTTAATATTAATAATGGTAATAATCATAATAACTGTAATAATAATGTGCATTTTTTAATGGTGAGGCTCGGGCCGTTAGGTGTGCCCTTCCACCTGACCACCCTGGACAATTGCATTAGACATCATGACAACTTTCATTACGAATCAAAAAGAAAGATAATTGACACAAAATATACGTCTTACTGCGGCAATAATAGACGAACCTACACAAAGCTCCAATAATATCTGTGAGAAACTTTGTATAAAAATGAGGTTATTGTATTGTACCCATGAAGTAATATTCGTCGTGTTAAAATTTTCGTTCTCACTTACATTATTTCTAATAAAAACTAGATCCGCAGATATGCGCAGCTAATTTTCGGCAGCTAACTTCTTTACATATAAAAGAATAATATACAACGAAAAACATGGCGGGATCTCGTGGGAAGTATAACTTTTACTCTACACGAAGATTAATGATCCAAATATTTAACACTAAAAATCAAAAATTTTCAGCTTGTCATTGTAAGCACATAAGTTACACATTTATAATAATTTTATATGCAAAGGAATAGTACAAACCTCCAGGAACACTGTCCTTGTTGTTTAACACTGTTTCGTTTCTATACAAGGAAGTTATTTGTACTCCAACGGAAGCCACAGAGCAGGCTCTCAAACGCAGCGCGGGAGATACAAAACAAGAGCAGGTTTGGGCTAATGGTGTCATGCACCTAATAAAGTTACAGTATTCAGTTGAACGGAATTTAATGCAGAATTTAATCTATTTTCTATCCCTATAATGCAAATACCTATTTTTCGAAATTTGAGTTTTCGACTTTTGGCCAGGTTTTGGCGAAAATTTTCCACTGTGCGCTGCTCTGCTCTCCCCCTCCCCTCCCCCTCTCGTCTTTCTCCTTCACTATACTTTGGCCGAAACCCCACCCGGATGTTCGCTCGCTCGTGACCCGCCCCTCCCATTCCTTCCCGATCTCTTGCCCGTTTCGTCTCTCTCGTTCGTTTCGCCGCCTCTTTCCGCTTTCTTCTCGCTGACACACTCCGTGTCTCCTCGATTGCCCAATTAACATGACTGTTCGTTACGTGTCATTGTTCACCAGTACATTACATTTCCTTTATAGACATTGCCTGTCCCCTCACATACAATTCTTTGAGCTAGCTGGACTCACAACTGCCCGTTCACGCGTTTCCATACAGGCAAGTAAGTGTCCTTTGCAACATCTCTCTTCCTTGTCTTGGGTCTTTGATGTTTCTTGGTGTTTTTAGGGTTTCGTTTTTTGTTAATTCCTGGTTACAAATCGACCTTTTTTTCTTCATAGATACTTTTTTTTGGCGCAAAAGCATACTACATTCGTCTTCTGTGGAAGCAATATGGGTGGTTAATGACTCTTATTATGCAAGCTGTTTAGAGTGCTACTCACTCAATTTGTCCGCTAAGTGATATATTTCCGAGCGTGGCTGTGACTCAGTAATTTCACGGCCGAAGAACAAGGGACTCTGCCCGCCGCCTTTCATGCGACCACCCAACTGCCCCACCCTCTTCCTCCCGGTCGCGCCGTCTTCTCTGCCGGAACACGCCCTCGCTCGAGCTGTCGCTTCTGTCCTCGCCCTCGCTTTCGAACTTGCTTTTCCCCATACTCTCGCTCCCGATATCGCATCTGTCCTCGCCCTTGCTCTTGCCATCGCTTCTGCTCTCGCCTCCTCACCCGTCCCTGCCTCGGCCCTCGCATCTATCTTCTTTTTCGTCCTCGCTCTTGCTCCCGCCCTTTTCACCCGTCATCGCCCTCACGCCCTTCTTTGCCGCCGCTCTCGTCTTCTCTCTTCACCACCCACTCCCTCTCACCCTCCTTCTCTCTCTCATTCCCATCCCTGTCATTTCCATCGCTATTCTCACTGCCTTTTTCGTTTGTACATTTCCCTCTTTCTGTTGCACCACCGCGTTTGAAAATTTTGTCGCCAATGACTGTGAATATGGCAGGAAACTGTACGCCCATATTACTTAATTGAAATAAAAAACTACTGATGTTGATAGAATAAGTCATAAGGCGTTCACCTTATGCAATCAGGATGGGATGGGATGCGGTGGGATGGGATGAAGACCTCCGTCGTGTAATCGATGACAAATAGCCAAAGAAGTTAATAGGTTGGAGATAGCCCATATGGAAAAAAGATTAGAAGCAAACCGCAATCGCTATGAAATAAAGTAAATGGAACAGAGTTCTTTAACAAAAAGGATGATCAGCGCAATTACAGGGATGATAAACGGGATGTTTATGGAATTTTCGTAGAATCGTAGAATTGGACTGTAGACATTGCCATTGGATTTTTTATTACACGTACTTTTATGGGGGGCAGCATTTTCATGCTGAGCTGTTTCTGTTATTATACCCAGGGTTCTTAGCCCCAAGGGATGAGGTGAAATGGTAAAGATGATGAATGAAATGGACAATCACAAGTATACAGTTATTATTATTATTATTATTTTTTTTTTCTTCTTCAGCTTTTTCCCTTTAAGGGGTCGCTGTTTTTCTGGTTTTGGCGAAAGTTTTACGGCCGGATGCCCTTCCTGACGCCAACCCACGTGGGGATGATATGATATATGATGATGATAGGAGGTGAAAGGACGAACACAATACAACCATGCCCGAGGCGGGACTCGAACCCGCGACCCTTCGGTCCGAGATCGCTACGGCACTACTGCCTTAGCGATCTCGGCCACCCGGACCGGCATTATTATTATTATTATTATTATTATTATTATTATTATTATTATTATTATTATTATTATTATTATTATTATTATTATTATTATTATTATTATTATATTTTTTTTCGTTAATCGGCCGACTAGGACCACGCATGCAAGCATCCTGCATTTACCGTGGCTCAGTTTTTATTCATTATCACGGTGGCAGGTGCTTGCGACAATTTTTGGGGGGGACCAGCATTTTTTGCTGGATCCGATTTTTATCCCCCACGGTTGTTAGCCCTGGGGTATGGAAGATGAAATGATGATATGATGATAATGGGGGTGAAAGGACAACACATACAGACATACACAAATACATCCATGCCCGAGGCGGGACTCGAACCCGCGTTCTTCTGGTCCGAGACCACTCCGGCACTACTGCCTTAGCGATCTCGGCCATCTGATCGGCTATTATTATTATTATTATTATTATTATTATTATTATTATTATTATTATTATTAATCATAGCACCATCTATCCGGGGAAAATATCACCAATCACCACTCGGTTGTATTCCTTGGCATCACTCGCTTCGTTCGCCTGACTCGCCCGGCCTCCGGTCGCCCAGGGTCACGGAGAAAGTAGACTTCGCCCGCGCACGTGGGCATCGACCTCGGGAATTCGCGCGAGGGAGGGGAGTTGCGACAGACGAAAGATTGCCAACTTGCTTTATCCGGAGTTGGCATTGTCCACTTCATAACTTTAACTACGAGTACGTGCTACTAATGAACGCGGTTGGAAGACAGGAAAATTAATACTAGAAGCAGAAAAGTAGATTGATAGAATTATCTGCGGCGTTTTCCTCGCACGTTTGTTTTTCACCTCTACGTACCTCCGACTAAATTAGCTTTTATGTGGAAAATTTGTTTACAATACTATCTTACTAGTCAATTGTTACATTTCCTTCAAATCCTTACAATATTTAAATTCAACTTCCATTCTCAAGACTCTGACGATGAAAAGTTTTGGTATGCCACGTGTCCCCTCGTGGAACGCGTTGAATCAAAAAGTTATAATTACCTTTCTGTTGTAATGTAACGTTCTCTAGATGCGAAATTATGGAAAGTTCGGGTGCAAAACTCGGGAGGAATAATGTCCAGATGCAGAGTCACGGATTATAGTATCTATAGAATAATAATTTCACATATTACAGTCATAAAAAAAAACTAATATTATCAAACTAATCTATATAATGAAATGCATGTTATATCCTCCAGTGCGTGGAGTTACTTCTGTCTAAAAAAGGAATAAAACAGTAATGAACTGCGTAACTCATATCCTGTGGAGTAGATGATGACTACACTCCTTGTTCTCTTTGTTTCAAGGCGAAACCGCCAAGAAAAGATATTGCGGGGTCCGATTCAAATGCCTGTCAATGCTCTCTCATTTCCTCTCGACATGTTTGGCAGTGCCGGTCTAGACAACCCACCATCTCGCACAACTGCAAATTTCCGTCCCCCCCCCATGTCAGTGCCCCAGTGCCCGGTGTAGTCATCTTCAGAACAAAAGAGGAAGCAGAATGGAGATCACTTGAATGGAAAAAAAGAAAAGGGAAACAATTCAGACGTTGATCACAAATGCGAAAGAGCGTTGATGATCAACATTGATCAATTTATAAAGAGATAAACAACTCTTTTGTATAATAAATGTGACTTTCATAGAGTATTGACATCTGAAAAGGTCTCAGGAAAAATATCAGTTCTGAAACATTAGCAGATTTGAAAACCAATAAAATATCACTGGAGATTTTAAATTATCTTTTGGCACCGACGTGGGAAGCTTAAGAATATACGTATAAGTTATTCTTTGGGAGCATAAATAATATCGTGGATTATGTGAAATAGAAGGGTTTAATTGTGACCAATGTTTCACGCACACGTGGAGTCAAATTTCTTATATATATAAAATCACTTGGGCACGAACTATTTGATTTATTCCAAGCCATTGTGGAATTCACGACCAAGTAGTAATGAGGATTGTAGTTCACGGGATTTGGACGGAATGAGTAGAAACTATTAAATCATCAGATTGTGGACGTTTCGGAATATTTTTATTCTATTCTCAGAGCTACAAACAACAAGGCATGCAGATAACATCAATATAGTTAAAGTCATGGTAGTTAAAGATCACCCCTATCCGTCGTATTTCTTCCAGAAAGTAAGAATTTCTATTCTTAGCCACAAAATGACCGCATGAAGCGCCTTTAAGCTCAACGCGATGATTCACGATTTGGACCTCCAGAAATGCTGCCTTGACTGTGCGGAAACCACAATTTGAACGTTCAAACGTTAGTCATCCGGTCTTCTACGAAAGAGGAGTCCATGCACCCTGCTCGTGCTATCCAGAAGAGAGAAGATCTATTTGAAGTCTTAGAAGCGCTATGGAATTGAGTTGATTGAAAAAAAAGTGAACTGAAAAGTGTTCTTTGAAAACAGGATTTTCAAATGGTGTTTTATAATTGTATAGTGTAACCTTGTGTTTTAAAGAACCTTCGTACGCACACCCAACGACACATAGAAAGAAATGTAAGAATCTGCCAAGAAAGAAATGTAAGAATCTGCCAAGAAAAATCACAGTACGAACGCATAAAACGAAAAATATTACAATTTTTTTGTTTCGAAACAAGAATCGTCAAAATGCTCGTTGTCAGGACTCCCCGGGTACGCGTTTGTGTTGAGATGTATGGATGATGTATTATTATTATTATTATTATTATTATTATTATTATTATTATTATTATTATTATTATTGTTGTTGTTGTTGTTATTGGGCACACAAATGGAGAAGAGGGTCAAAAGGGTAACAGAAGTTCTACGAAGAAAGTTGCCGCAAACCGCTATATTCACCACAAATTCCACTTGGATTTAATGGGGATCAAACTCCGGTCCCACCAAGAGAAAGCAAACACTCTGACTGGTACACCATGGTAAATAAGTTCCCACAAAAATAATTATATTGAGAGTATCCCATATCTTGGGTAGTCATCCAAGGAGAACTTTATTCTGCAATAAAAGAGGAATCTAGAATAAGTGAGGTGAAGCACTTCCCGATGTATCAGTAATACGGCCAGTAGTCATATATGTCGCAGAAACGAGGATCGTCACAGAAGTTGACATTCAATGACTGATGATTTTTGAAAGGAAAATTTTAAGGAGTATCTTTGGACAGTTATACTACCGAATGATATTTGGAGAATAATATATGATGCAGAGCTGGATATTTGATTAAACACAGAAAGTTTTAATTATATTACCACTTTAAGATTAAGTTATTCTTCCAGTTTATAGAATGACAGATGATAGATTGGAAAAGAAGTTGAAGTTTTCATCAGGTACATCGAAGTAATTGATGTTTGCATCAGGTATTCAAGAGTGGATCTTTAGAACAAAGAAAAGTATTAAAATTATAAAAAATCTCATTTTATATAAATACATTGAAATATTCCCTTATTTGTGAATTTTGTTACAATTTTAATGTGTTGCTTTAGTTTTAAGATCAGCTCTTGCGTACCTTTTCTGATGAAAACATCACAAAAAAGTTCAAACATAATATACCATCTTTTGTATTTATCATATTAAGTATGTTTTAATTTGGTCAATTTTAAAATTTTCAAGCACTAACAATAGACGTGAATCACAACACCCCCTTTGAAAATCTGATGTTTCAATACATCTCTGTGCTGCTGTGCTTTATTAAATGAAGAAGGGACAACTATACACACAATATTGGCTGGCAATAAGTAACATTATTAATATAAATCTATTCAAATAAAGAAGACCACCTAAAATTACCCTAAATGAGACTATAGGCCTACACGTTTTCTTGAAGTGAACATCGAAGAATCAACCGAAAACACAATCAAGTGAAAGGAAAATATTAGAAAGAATTTTAGTCCAAAGAGAGGTATATGGCACTAGTGATTGGGATTAATTAATGTGATATTGATATTGGTGAATGAAATGATTCAGAAGGAAAACTGAATTAATAATCAGATGAAGCAATGATAGACTGATCCATGGCCGTCCGGTACTAGTAAAGGATGGCCGTGGGTACTCACATTGAGAAAATAGGAAGAACATGGAATATGTTGAGTACGAGCAAAAATTCTAATGAAACAAATAACACGAAATGTTAGCGATGCTGGAAAGCCGTCCTCAAGGTAAGGGACAAATGGCGGAAAGCTGTGCTGGAAGCCAAAGATATGAATCATTGATCAAAGGAAAATAATCACTATAGATTTCTAATAAACATCTTATGCAGAAGTTCGTTGATTCGAATCACAACCACCCCTCCCTTGACAACGACGAGACACGTTTCATAATGCCTCATCAAAATGTATAACATCACCCCTATACCCGATATCACTGCACCCCAAAGATAGTCACTGCGATAAAACATCAGAGCGGACGGACGCACGTATGACCTCCGTTGATGCACCCGATCCTGCGCTGCATACGTGCAACGCACGCATAATAAACAGAATTTTGGTTATGCATTTCATTGAAAATGACAAGACGTGCCGTGACGTCCAGGAAGAGGAACCGCGCGGCGCTGCGCTTCTGTTAGGCGCCCCACCCGCGCACGCTGCTCGCTCTGTCGGCCGCGCTGGTAATTAGCGTGCGTTTGTGATGGATGGACGGCGGGCGTGTCCTCCCCTTCTTCCCCGCCTCTCCTCCCCCTCCCACGTGATCGCCCCCCCCCCCAGGCTCCACCACCCGCTGCCCGTCGGCCCTGGAGCGGCGCTGCGCCGCGCAAACAAATTTGAATAAATTATTCGGACACTCGATGGCACTCGCGCTGTCGTCGCGTCTACGCTCCGGGAATGGATGCAGGGATATTAGCATGGATGAGGGAGGAGGGAACCCCGTCTCGTCACCTTGTCACAAAGTTTACTTTTGTTTATTTGTTTTTTATTTATTTATACGTTATTTTTTGTTTTGGTTGTTGCTTTTTTTCGTTTTTGAAGGCTTTTAGATAAAGTAGCATGTGTCGAGTAGAGAAACTTTGTTGGAACTAGATTTGATCATGACATGAAAAAAAAAGAAAGCCAGAAATTAAGTAATTCATGCCAGCGATCGGTACTCAGAAAGTGGCCTAGAATTCACCGTTGCTAATCAGTAATTATTAACACTTTTAAAGAAATACTAAATGGAAAACAAGACTTAAGGATCTTAAGACAATCTTACATAATTCGACTTCTTTATTATTTTGCATCGCATTAATTTGCAGTGGCTTAAAATACAATACTTCTCATTATACGATAAAATTATGTGTAATGAACTAGCTAATATTATTCGCACAACCCATACTACTTCTTCGTAAGTTACGATATTTATAAATTGTTTGGACGGTTATTAGATTGTGATGATATTACAGGATACGTTAGATATTATGTTTCTTTTGTATCTTAGTGATATGTTTAACATTCAAATATAATTTCCCTTTTGAAGTTAAAATCCATTCATTCTTTTATTTACTCAATAGGCCTTGGTCCCCTGAAAATTTCAAACCATGTCACGTAGTCCCTCGTAATAAAAATTTTGTTTCCGCAAATATAATCAATTTCTGATTTATTTGTCCTCTTAAAAAACGTTGACAATTTGAGGAATTAATACCAACATATCGTGAAGAGGCTTTCCAAACCATATGATAACCTGGAAATAGTTCACCATAAAACCAATTGTGTTTATTAATAATATAATTAAAATTATTTAATTCTTCTTGTATTGTATTTTATTTATATTCTAGTAAAATATGACATTTGGATATAAAAATGTAAATGAAAAAGAGGGCCCAGAATGGGACAGAGTGGTACAGAAATGTACTATTGCTTTAGGCTGCCCACGCATATGCCCGTCATCCATATTTTCTGTAAGATGGATATTAAACAATTTCTTTTCCTTTTTCTTCTATTGTCATATCCATCTTGATTTTGATTGATTTATTTAGTGATTCTGAGCGCGCCAACTGCTTTCATCCATTCCCGTCAGTGTAGTGCCTGTGTTTCCGTCGAGAGATGAGGATAATCTTGCCCCGCTGTTTGGTGAGATCGGGCGGTGATCTACCAACGGGTAGCGGAGTCCAACCATTTATCTCCCACCAACGAGCACCCACTCAACTGGGTCAAGCAGTATTGAATTGAATTGAATTGAATTAATGCCTTATTTTACGTGGCGAGACTCAGGCCATGATACCTGCTCTTCCGTCTGACCACGCAAATTTCGCTACGCTCCTTTCACCAATTAGCAGAGAAAGAGCGAGAAACCTTTATTGAATTTAGTTCAGAGGCGTCATTTAGGCTTGAGGATCTTTTACATGCAAGTAAATCTACTAACATGGGACAGCCGGCTTTACTTCCCCTCCAAAGGAAGGCGTACGAAGGATTTTTTCGCTCTTCGCCACAGTCCTATACGCTAACCGTTACACCATCGAAACCGAGCTGTAAGCTCTTGACTGGTCCCCCGGCATGTTTGGTAGTAGAGTACATGATCACCGGTTACGGGAGTCTACGAGTCAGTCAGCCAGAAGGAGAGCTGCCCCAGTGTTGAATGAGTCGCCAGACTAAAGCAGTGGAAGTGGGGCGTGTGGTGTGATGTGGCTGGGAGAGCCACTGCCACCCACAGGAGCCAGCGTCGCTACGACGGGTCGCTAAGGGGCCTGGACCGACCGCACCGGCCAAGCACGGAGGACGACCTCGAGCGACGGCTCAGGACATACGCAAGCAGACGGTTCGCATTCACGTCAGCCGAAGGTGGAGGCCTGGATCCGCGTTCGCGAACAGCAAGGCGAGCGGGCCGCCCGCATGCCTCAGAGACGCCCCCCCCCCCCTCGGTCCCGAAGCAGTTGGAGCTGTGGGCAAGGCATCCACACAGCTTCTCGAATCACACCTAGTACGGCAAGTCAGAGGATGGAAGAGAGCGTCAGAAGCCCACAACAACGAAATGTAGTAGTTGCAGATTGTTCTTTTGGTTGTACAAATTAGGAGTGGAATAAATCTTCTTACATTTCACTTCGCGTATATTTGATAGACATAATATGGTGCTTCATGAATTTATTATTTCCATCACCAGGTATAACAGCGGTAAAATAGTTTGTAAATAGGTAAAACTAGTGGCCTGCAGCAGCAAAATGCTGGTGAACAAAACGATCGAAAATGGTTTTGCAAAAACTAGCACGCACACTGTTCAAATAACAAATAAAATTCTCTCGTATAATGCTAAAATAAATTAAATACTTTAACAAAAATAGTCTTCACTAATTCTGCCATAAAGTAGTATAGTATTTATGCTGTACAACTGTTCTTTACATACCAAGACTTTAAAAAAACTGCAGTCTCATAACACAAGATCTAAATAGCATATATTTAATATGGCCGGGCTCTTCTCCGGAGCCTCGCTGTGATATGACGTCAGATGTGTCATAAGCAGTGATGCCTTGAGTATGAGAATTCAGCTGGTACAAAAAAGAAAGATTACTGTAAGAAGGGACCACTTTGATAGCTACTGCTTGGCTACTGTTGGCAACAAAACCGCAGATTATGCCCATGCGTTCAATTTGCCATTGTGTCCGTTTGCAGTTGGCTCATTTGTAAATGGCTTCGACACTATCTCTGCCAATGCCATTATCAGACACGCTCTTTTGCTTTGCGTCTTGTCAAACTGGTCACATCTTAGAATAACTTCTCTATAGGAGAACAACATCTATAGGGCGGAACAACATAATAAAATATTTACATTTTTTAGTGACGGTTCAATGTTTCATTGTATTTCTTATTTTCTCAGAGGTATTGAGTACCATTATAAATTCTCAGAATTATTGAGTACCAGTATATAAACCATTGACATTTCTCACGAAGCCGCAGGCTACTTCGTTTTCTTTAATTGCTGCGCGCATGCGATATTAGTAATATAGATTGATAACATTGATGCAATTCATACTTTAAAAAAAATATAAGAAGAAAGCTGTCCAATTTACAAAAAAAGCTATAAATATAAAAATATTGACAATTACTATTACGATTTTAAATTAAATTCAGGAACGCAGGTTGAGTGCTGATGAACGGAGGAGCGCTTGCCCTGTCGGTTGGCAACGGCCAGGAAGGAGGCCTTCGCAGCAATGATACGACGCGGATATGATATTCAATTAAAGTGGGTAAAACTACCACCAAAAATATTTATTTTAGCTAGTATTAAAAAAATATAACTGTAATAGTTACTGAAAACATATTATATATATTGTGGCGTCACCAATTAATTAATATAATTTTATTGTGGCATCGCCAATAACAAAATAATTTCTACATCTGGAAATAGCTCGCGTCCAGGCAGAAGTAGGTCGAGGGAAGATGCCTTTGTCAAGCAGGGCCGCCCCGACCGCACTCAGCCTCTTTTCAGAGGCGGACCGTTTATTGCCCCCCTCGTAAATAGACATAATGGCCCTGGCCGGAGCCCGAGCGGACAATGCACACCCTCGCGCCCACTTTCTTTGCCACCACCCTGGAAGGAAGGCGGAGCCCCCCAAAGGGGTTGGCCGGGTGTCAATTAAGACGATGACACATTTACAACACGTCGTGAGCGAAACCTTTTTCGGCCATCAACCGATCCCTTTTCAAACAATGCTCGCCCCCCGCATCCGTTCTGGCACGCGCCTGGACTAGGCACCCGAATTCCCGCAGGGGCTGTTTACAAACTAAATACAGTAGGCTGTCGATTAGCCCATGCCGACCGTCGAGGATCCGTGAAATGCGCTTCTGCATGCGCACGTGTCCAGACAGCTGCGAGCAGCTCCTGGAACAACTGACAAAGGGAAGCGAGCGAGAGAGAGAAGCCGGTGTCAGACAGAGAACAATCTACGGAAAAATACGGGAAAATTGCCACATGATTGGTTAATCAGAATTCTGCGACGCAGCCACCCTCAGCCAATGGGAAGCTTCGCCATGAGGGAAGGGAGAAATCCAGAGCTAGAAGCATTTTGGGAAGGGGAAAGGAAGTTCTTTTAAAAACGTGATGCACAGTGGAGAAGGGGACACTTCTAAGATTTTTTCGGCCAGACTTCTAAGATTTTTTCGGAACGCTCCTAAGAATTTTTTGAGAGCTAATTTTTTGTTACTTAGAGCTACTTCGGAGATACTTCGAGATACTTCCAAGATACTTCTTGGTTGCTAAATTCGCTCGATTACTCAGTTACTTACGATCGGGACGCGAGTTTGGGAAACACTTTCCCAGAATCGAATTAGTTAGGACGCGACTAGTGGACTTGTCGCGGAGGACACTCGGGCGGGAGACTACTGGATCCCGCGCCGTTTCCGCATCGGCCCGCCAGCCTTTGCCGCCTCCCGTGTCGGGCCCAGTGACAGCCCACCGCGTTACGTCAACGCCCGTGGCCACCCGCCCCTCTGAGCCTGCTCGAGCCGGCGACCTGCCGAGAGAGAGGACGCGCCGCTACCTGCCGAGGGAGGACGCGCCGCTGAAGGTCAGCGACCTGAACCTGCCGCCGCCTTTGCTTCGAGGCTGCCGCCTCGGCCCGCCCGCGGAGACAACGCAGCCACTGGTGAAAAACTACGAGACGAAGCCGTCTCGCAGAACAATCGTAACGGCGAGAAATTGCAAGTGGCCGCGCTCAGGCCTTGCAGACCTTAAATGATGAATAGCACGCTTCATCAAAGAGTCAGCCTAATATGTTAGCCTTAAGGGAATTAACAACTAGTAATTAAGATAACCAGTTCACAGAGTAGATTTAGAAAAAAACTTGCGTCGCCCTTTGCGACATGTAACTTCCCTGGCAGCTCTTGGTGCCAGGAATAAATTGTTATTTGTCACAAATGACTCTGTGCTAATTCATGACCTCCCAACCCTTCCATCCAGTCACATTTCAGGAGCTGAACCTGGCGCCCTCCCCCGCTCACATTAGTAGGTTGGTTTACAATATAAACGGTATTAAATTAGAATTACGTGCTCATCAGCGTATGCATTGCCAACCTAGCATACTCCGGTGAACAGTCACTGACAAAAAGTAAATCTGACTTTGCCAGATTGAAAACGGTCAAAAAATGGAAGGCTAGGAAGAAACATGTTTCAACGCCAAACACATCACCCTTCTTTCTTTTTAGGTGTTCGCTATCGGGTAAAAATAAGAAAAGCACGACAATTTCTCCTTTTTTCGGAACTCTCAGAAAAAGGTATCAGTAGGTAGCATTGTTAGTTCTATTGATTTGTACCGTTATAAATTTAGAAAGTGACTGCAATAGACTACCTTCTAGAAATCTTGTGCATCGTATGGCAAGATAATTATTTGAATGCACTTACGATAAACATTTTGATTTTTTTGATGAGTTTTCATTTTTAATAATACAAAATTTTCATAACGTCTTACTCTGCTGATGGCATTTGCTTATACCAGTCTGACGTTTTTGATGGACATTACCTCATTTTTAACGTATATGCATTTTCACTGATTGAACGTAGTTATGCCGTAACAAACTTCATATTTTAAAAATGTATATGAATTTTCAGCAATTTTCAGGACTATAGAGTAAATTCTTTGTAATTGAAACAGATGAAAAAGTGAAAATTAGTACGAACATGGAATGTCTGAATAATGTATAATATTGAGTGATTTTTCTACTGTGAATTTTAACGTATTTATTTTGTGCTATGATGCTGAAGGAATTTAGGAACCTTTGCAAAAATTCTTCGCTTTCGTACGCAATTTTAATATTCAAATGATAACTACAAAAGATAGTACATGTTACTTACAATTTGCTTTTGTTTTCCACATTGCAAACTCACCTACGTCTTTATTAGAAATTAAAACACTTCGGTTAGGATGGTGGTTTTACCGTCATGGCTCAAAAATTAACTCAAATTACTTAAATACATTTTCTAAAAATAAGGTACAGAGAACTGAAACATTTACATAAAAAGAATTTGTAATGTTTTTTTTATATTTTACTAGTTCATTAATGTGTTTTCATAGATCCCAAACGAAACACTTTATAATATCTCGTTTGATTCAGCAACCAACTAGTAAACCACAAAACGCTCATGGCCCAACTGCGTTACTTGATGTTTTTGTCGTACAGACAACTTCCAACCCTTCGGATCAGAGGTTTGTAAGTCCCCTCAGGCAAAAACGTCTATTACACGCCCTAAATACAAAAATTAAATTATGTATGAAGGTTCATTCCATACACAAATATTACCATTTCTTATGCATACATATTTAAACACTAATGATGTTTGAACATACAATTTTGGTTCAGTTTTTTACTACCAAAATTGATTAAGATTACTGGAGATCCGTAGAATTGGTCTTTAGCTAAAAATTATATTTTACTACAATAATTAACGTAAGACAGAAGAAAAATAAAATGGCTTCGACATTAATCTTTAAAAACGAATTTATGATATTTTTTTCTTGAATGTCTAACAACTGGCCAAGACTAATGAAATTCCCAGACGGCAGTTGTTTGAAATTGCATTACTACCACCGACCGGGCGGTGTACAGCTGAAGGAAATGATGTGCGATGTAACAGGGCGGCCTGAATGGCGTAATCTCATGAATGACCATGGCAACGACGTACCTGGCGCGGCCGCTGCGATCTAATTAAACGCGGCGGGTCGTCGGGTTGCGACCGAGTGCTTGCGGCAGTGCCCGCTCGGGGAGGCAAGGCCAGGGGCGGTGGGCGAACGCCTCCCCTCCCTCGTCCCCTTCACCACCCCTCCCGCCACGCCCCCCATTAAAGGGTGATGGTGACGAGCTGCCCACAGCTCTAACAGCGTCCTGGAATAGCATCAACTCTCTTCCTCGAAATACAAAGGAAGCTGAAATGCAAGCTTCTCAAACCCACGTATCTCGAACTGTCATACGTCGATTCTCCAAAACTCGGTCCTTCATATTTTCCTCCATTGCTCGATCTCCCGTATTTCGATTCTCCGTTTCTCGATCATCGAACCCCCAAATTTCGAACTTTTAATTCACGAGGCTCTAAATCTAGAACATCGATTACGCAAACACGGGTAACAGCAATTCTCCGATACCTCAGAAGGATTTTATTATCTTTCACTTCCATGTGTCCTGAATTGTCTGATTTAGTAGAATATTATGGAAAACATCGATAAACTTGAATGGTACAAATTGGTCAGCATTGCGCGGTCAGGCAAGACGGGTAGGGAGAGTGACGGAAGCAGGAGTGGGAGACGAAGTGGCGGAGGCGGAACGAGGATGCGAGAGGAGTGCAGGTGGGGATAGCAACATAGACAGGACCATTAGCTGAAGATCTCTCTAGGGCGCAGTGCTGGTGACTGTGGCAGCTGCCGGACGTGGTTAAGAACCGGTGAGAAGATCTTCCTTAACTGACTCCGAGTGTGAGTCCCTAGGAGAGGTAGTATTACACAATTACTTGGCTGCGTTTGCGAGATGAAGGAAGGCACAATATCCAGTATCACGTCTCTGTGACTTTATCTCTAGTTCAGTGGTCCGTAGAACCATAACAGGCTACTTGAGAACCTTTATTAGCCTTGACGATTTCGACGGAATGTTAAACGCTGGTTTTAGGATTTCATTCCAAGTCATTGAGAAAATGCATAAATATTTGTTAGACTTTATACGGTGACCTACGAGAATGGGCAAAGCCGCTTTTTTGAATTATATAAATGAAACCATCAAAAATTAATTCAAATACATTGAAATAAGGGTATTGTAATAATGAATGAAATGAATAACCAATGAAATATATTCAAATTTTTTACCTTCAATTAACATTATGAACGAAAATCTTATGTTTAGAACATTTCATGATGAGTCTTATGATATTGTAGTTATCAGACTAATAGATTTTTCCTGGAACGTCAAGTCCTATGGTCATTAGTTCCATTATTAAAATTAATGTTTTATGGCGGGGGAAACTGCTCCCCTCTCGCTGCATGGCATTTCCGGCGCTGATATACACGTCGGGCTGTCGGTAGTGTACTGCTTGCTTGTAAGATGCTCCAGAGGGGGCGATAATCTTCCCCCGCTGAATGATGAGGTCCGGCGCCAACCTACCGTCGGCTAGCAGGGATTCCCTCAACCAAGTATCTCCCATCAACGGAGCACCTCCTCAGCCGGATCACACTGTACGCTCCCGACTGGTCTCCCGACATGTGTGGTAGTGAAGTTCGTGCAAGTGACTTTAAGTAATGCCAGATGATAGGATAAGAAAGAGGAAGGAAAGATCGCGCGCAATCCGCGGCCCGTTTGTTAGGGTACTGCTCCGGCATTCGCCTGGTGTTGATTGGAGAAAGCACGAGAAACTACCGATCAGTGCAGCAGGCCGCTAGAATTCTCCTGTAGACAGCGGCTGAATCCGACCTAGCTTGCAAGCTTGTGTCAAAATCTCTGCCACATATGGGAGTGGAACTTTAGGACCTTCCGGTCAGAGGCACTGCAGTGACATCAGGTGATGCCATGAGCCACCTCTCCCGGTGTGAGACAACAGAGATGGAGGTGTTAGGGCGGGGCGTGGTCGGGCGGGGCGAAGTGGAGCAAGGCACAGCGGAGCGCGGTTCAGGGGAGCGGAGAGTGGCGGACCTGGCGGACCGGGCGGACCTGGGTGGGACGGGTCGTGACGGGGTTAGGGGGGAGGGGGGGCGAGGTGGAGCAAGACAGAGTAGAGCGCGGTTCAGGGGAGCGGAGTGTGGCGGACGGGTCCGTGCGAGGGTGGGTGGGATGGGGCGGAGCGGGGTAGGCGGGGCTGGGCGGGGCTGGGCGGGGCTGGGCAGGGCTGGGTGGGGCTGAGATGGGCAGGGCGGGGCTGGGTGGGGCAGAGATGGGCAGGGCAGGGTGGGGCGGGGCGGGATGGGACGAGGTGGAGCAAGGCCGACCGGAGGGTTGAGGGGGGGCGGAGCTGGGCGGAGCGGGCGGAGTGGTGCGAAGCAGTGCGAGCAATGCGCGCCGTTCGGGGCGCGGCGCTGCTCCCGTCAGGTTTGTCGCCGGCATCACGCCGCTCTGCCCCGTCCCATCCAACAACCCCTGCGCGCCTTTGCATCTGCATATTCATGCAGCCGGTGACAGGCTGAGTGCGCTGTCAACGGCTTCGCGTCCAGGCGCCGACGATTGTTCGAAGGCGAGGGCGACCTGCAGCCTCCGTAGGCCACTTGCTCCCCCCCCTCCTCCCCCTCTGCGGGTGCGCTTAACTGCGTGGATGCACTTGCAGAGAGATTCAGCCGTCTGAATTTAAGTGAATTGCATATAAGCTCTTTTTTTAATTAATTACTGTTTAATTAATTAATTTAAATATTAATTAATTAATGTTTAAGGGATACATACGAGTAAATTTTCCTGCTCTTTTTAATTCGAAGACCAGTGAAAAAAGTAATTTGCCCGGAGAACTTAAAGCAAACTAGTATAATCAGTCAATCACTTTCATTAAAAGTACAATTCAATCATTGCAATCATTACATTACTCGAATCGTTATTGCCGTAAGAAATTATTTGTCAAATTAGTATTAATTGAAATTAGTAGTTTAGTACATTGCATTTAAAATAATAACTCTGTCAGTGAAGCGCGGGTGAGTAAAGTACAGCTCTTTTCATTTCCTTGCATAGTTTCTACTTCCTTAATTTTTCGTTTTATTAATTTCAGATTTACCAAATTTAAATATTAGGGTTAATAGACGATGCTGTTCATGATATTAAGTGATATTTGTACCTGATATCCAGCTCCACTTTATTTTACTCTATTTGTAACATTTACATGTAATCAATTTACCATATTATAATTTGTGGAAGACAAAGATGCATATTTATTTAATTAGGAGATGCCTATTTTGTAACAAAGACAATTCGCAGCAATGTCATTATAAGCGTAAGTAAACCAGAGGTTGACGTCAAGCTAAAACTGACGATTCATAATTTCTTCTGTTTTGTACGTATAGCAATGTACATCACTTAAGAGCTTTTTATAACGGTCTCCCTTTGTCATGAATATTTGAAGGTTGAACTCATATTTTGCCCTACACCGTTTTGAAGCAATTTAAGAACGTGAACTACTGCTTTCATATCCACTGCCTCCTACAGTTTTAAAAGAGTCGCTATGGTTAATTTCGCAATATTTAATTCTCTAAAAATGTATACCTTTCCTATTTTGCCTCTTCTTCTGTAAAATGTATATCACGAAAAGAAAACTATCACAAATAATATTTGTCAGACCTCGAATATAATTACTTTTCGGAGGATAAAATTGAGTAACCACGCTGTAAAGAACAGCATCAGTTGTTGACGTTCAATGACGGAGACCAAGGTGAAAATAAACGAAAATAAATATTCAGTGGAAATATGATTTAAAATTTAACAGATTGACACCTCTCCTTTCTCACATTTCCCGATAAATTATCAATTATTAATCTTCCATGATAACATGCCTTTTTAAAATAGTAAAAATATGGTAATTTACTAGACTAGTGCGTGTACACCTAAAAAGTACATACGTTTCTTTAAAAAAGTTTAATTTCCAAAACAGCTTGAAAAAATGTTGTTACACAATATGAATGGAAGTAGAAGCCTCCAGTTGTTTCTAATGTTACAAAATTGCGCTGTAATTTCCGGGGAAAGGCCCAGCCCAAGTGGAGTAGGGATATGACATCGACATCAAAACCTCGATGTTCAAATTTTAAAAATCGATATTCAATGTACATCGTGCAAGTGGTCATGATCATATATTTATAATTGAGGTTTAGTTGACAAAACAAAGTCAAAAAATTTCAAAATGTTTTACAAACGTTTAGGTTTATATTGGATACTACAAAAATAATTCACTGCATTTATTAACAAAAATTCGACTAACTTATTTTTCATTCTTGGTAGCTTCGGTCTAAAGAATATTAAAATTACGGATATGTGAAATTTATTGTAATATTTTTATTATGATATTATTTAAGGGAGACCAAATTTGACATGGTTATTTAGTCACCACTCATACATTTAGTGAGTTTTTTCCAGATGCATATGTATAAATGTAACGCTTTAAAATAATGTTCATTGAATGTACTTTTTGTTTCATTTTTTTGTGATCCATATTTTATTACAAAGTAATTTTTGCATGAAAAAGGTGCATACAAACTTAGTAGATATCTACATAATACTAAACGATTGTGTAAAAATCATTGTTTTTGGATGTATAGTTTCTGAGATTTAGGGGCGTCAGTAAAAAAATCACTGCTATAGCTGTCTCGACTAAATCGACATTCAGCATTCAGAAGCGCCAAAACTTGCTAATGTTTCAATTAGGATATCTTCGTAATTCAACGTCTTCATACCTCAAGTTCCATCCACTAGAGAGCACTGACAACATTTAAAAGTGGCATATTCCTTATAATTAACACTGGGAGTGAAAGGGTTCAATAAAAAGCTACTAAAACATTATTACTAAAAGTATAAAGAACAAAAACCGAAGAAAACCAAAAATCGAAAATGTTCAATGTTCCTCTTAATTCAAAAGTAAAATGTCAACAAAGGAAAAACATTCGTATTTATTGAAGCCGATGCTAAAATTTCGGCTTCAATGAATCGATGTTTGTATAAAATTTTGATGTTTTGAAAACATCGACATCGATATCGCATCCCTAATGTGGAGGTCTGGCTGTAGGGCGGAGCCAAGTAGCAGTGCGGGCGCGCCCTCGAGACAAGTGTTTACCGCGACGAGCGCGCACAGAACAACGTCGAGGGGGGCAGTGGGGATCCTCCATATTCATGCGCGTCCGCAGGTCGCGGCTGCCCGCTAAATTAATTAAGACGGGCGCGGCCATGTTGATTGGGCCGCTAGGGCGTCTGCCGCCCCGCGACCCCTTCCCTCCCCGCTCCGCCCCACCCCACCCGCTGTGTCGCTCGGTGGCAACCCGCCGTTGCAGCCATCCACAACACGCCGCAAAACGCGCCCCTCGGTAAGTCTGCTCTGCCACACCTGCCACCACCGATCTCTCCGTCCCTGCTGTTCGCGTCGCTCCCGCATCCACTCGGTCGCTCAGCCACCTCCGATATTCATGACTGCGCCGTTACCCGCACTCTCTCCCCCTGCGCCTTCCAACCCACGCTGCGCTTGTTTGCGTTCCCGTCCCCTGGCCCCGCAACTCGGCAACGCCCGCTGGTTAGACCGTCTACCCGCCCGAGAACGTCGTTCTACCTGATTGCCGCCAAGGCCGCCTCCACTCTTCCTCCAGCTACGCAGTCTCATATGAATTTTGCCTTACCTCTCTTCCCATTCTTACGAAGACACTGCACATTTCGGGTGAAGCCTTGAAATTCTATACTTATCACTGCTCCCGCTGTTGATGACTGTATTCCCCCGTGAATGTTTCGCCACTACCATTAATAAGCAATTCACTGTGATAAGCTAGCGGCTTCAGGTTGCTCAAGCCATACTGATACCACTGCTGATGCCACTGTAGTGCCTTTGACGGGAAAGTCCTAGCGTTCGAGTCCCGATGGCGACAGAATTTTCGACACTAGTTTCATAGCGAGGTCGGGTTCATCCGCTGTCTGGATGAGAATTGAAGCGGCCGGCTGCTCTGATCTTTACTGAATCATTTAATGGTTTCTCCTATTAATATCAGGCGAATTCTGGGGCAGTACCCTCACAAATCGGCCACAGACCGCGCAAGATCTTTCCATCCTCTTCCTTTCCTATTCTTACACACAGTTTCATTCACTCCATTACAGATCATTTTTGAGAAAAGTTTGAAAATGTTGTTGGGGCTTCGTGTAAGGTTCTCCCAAATATTAAATGAACCATTGTAAACTCAAAGGACTGTGACATTTCTTATATAGTTTAGGTTAAACTCCAATAGTTTAGACCAGAGCTAGCCAACTTGACAGGTCTCAAGGACCGCAATGAAAACCTTTTAAAAAATATGGATGCCAGCCATATTTCCATTACTCGGGCGATCCATATCCGACTGTCCCTTAATGTTGATCTCGGAAGTTTGCCCCGTTGATCTGAAAGGGGGAGGGGAATGGAAGGTATCAAACCTTACGGAGTGAATCACATTGGGTTGATTGTGCATTTATTCATTTACTAGAAAAAAAGACCTTAAACGTAAATTTAACCTTTATTTACATGGGGGTACTAAGTCCGGCAGGCCGCGTGCACTAGGTGGACAATACTCTCGCCCGACATGGATGGAAGTGACTTTAACTTTTGACTAATAACCTTTCGCGGACCGCAATAAATGGCACCGCAGCCGCAAGCAGCTCGCGGGCCGCCAGTTAGACGACCCTGGCTAGGCGCTGGCGTTGTTCACAGATGGATAAACACCTGGGAGAAAACGACTTTCTTGGCCTCAAGGACACGAGTACTTTTACTGCTAGAAGCAACAAAAATCTACTTTTTCAATACGCGAGACCTTCAAAATTTGTTTCCTTGACAAAAAAATTTCTCATTATACAGCGTAATTTACATAATTTTTTCTTGCTACTTAGTAGATACGAGAAAGTAAAAATGAACTATAGGCCTATTTGCTACAGAAGATTCTGACATACTTTTTTCAGTTGAACACATTTCACTCGATAATGATCACTGGGCTTTAATATGGGTAAATTTTCAAACATTTTTTTCGTATAGCTAGGCGAGACCAAAGGAAATAGAATACTAATACAGCCGTACAGTACGTGCCATTCTGTAGCACCACTAGTTACTCTCTCTTCTTCTGCTTACGCAGTATAGACAAACTCACTTCGATGTAGGATTCCAAGATCAAGGAAGAGTAACTATCGTGGCATAGTTTTTCTCGAGAATGTTATGCCATAGCCTAGGTGAGAATGGACACTCGCAAAATACGAAGGTATGTTTATGTTATGTTTCGGGATTTGGCAACCCTGGTGTTGAAATCTGGCAACTGACATCTCTATCGTAAAGTTGGATGTTTTGAGGTTATATGTACTCACTAAACGTTTTGACATACGAGCGCTATTTGTGTTGTTTACAGTAACTTAAAAGATTCATCTTGGCCCTAAAATGGAATTAAATCGTGAACATTTTCGTGCGATTATTGTTTACAACTTGCGACGTGGATTAACTCAGCAACAGTGCATGGATAAATTTAATTTTGGCGATGAAGCTCCATCAAGGACCAGTGTTTATCGATGGTATGGTGAATTCAATCGTAGTCGTAGTTCACTCCAAGACGAATTTTGCGAAGGTCGTCCAAAATCACTAGTTGTTCCGAAAACCATTGTTGCTGTGCATGAACTGATTTTGCAAGATCGTCATGTGATCTATCGTGAGATTGAGACAATCTTAGGCATTAGTGGGACCAGCATACATTCAATATTGCATGAACATTTGACTGCCAAAAAAGTTTGTTCGCGTTGGATCACACACAATTTGTCAATTGCTCAAAAAAAGGTTCGTATCGATAGGTCGAAAGAAATGCTCAAAAATACGATCGCGGTGCTTCGAAACACGTCTTTGACATCGTGACAGGTGATAAATCCTGGATTTACGCGTACGAGCCTGAAAGTAAACAGCACTCGACTGTATGGGTGTTTCAAGATGAGCAAAATCCAACAGCAAATGTTGTTCGCGCACTTCCAAACAGCACTTCCAAACGGCACTTCCAAACAGATGATCGCCTGTTTTTTTGTAAAACTGTACATGTCGCAACCGTACCACTAGAACAACGCAGAACAGTCCATTCTGAGTGGTCCATTCGGATTTGTTTGCCAGCTGTCTTCCAAGAAATCAGGAAAACCAACTGCCGAAGACGGATCACTCTTCAGCACGACAATGCGAGCTCTCACACATCGGCTCAAACAACTGCATTTTTAAGCACCCAAAACATCGATTTGATGAGTCATCCGCCGTATAGTCCTGACTTGGCACCGAATGACTTCTTTTTATTCCCCTACGTAAAAAACAAACTGAGAGATCAACGTTTTTTGACACCTGAAGAAGCGGTTGCTGCATTCAGAATGCATGTTTTGGAGATACCTCAATCAGAGTGGCAAAGTGCTTCGACAATTGGTTCAAACGCATGCAAAAGTGTGAAGATCTTCATAGGAAATATTTTGAAAAATACTCAAGTGATTTTCGATGATTAATATTGGTTTTTGTTCTCTAATCCTGATTTTATTACACGAGAGTGAACTTTTTCATATCAATTCTTGACAAAAACGATCGTTGCTACCTAATTTCATGATTTGAATTATGTGCCATCAGTTAGGCCAGAGATCCCATAGCTGAAGAAACCGTGCACATATTGCACTTTTACCCATAGTACGGCTCACAGTTTTTAACTGTTTTTGACAAATAAATATAATAAATGTCTCTCAATTGCACATCGTTCATTTTTACTTCTTGCCCATCTCTTTCACAGTATACAAGTAGAGTGAAGGCTCCCACATATCGTCGCGGAAGATCCGCAGCGGGTGCGGCGCGGAAAGTTCCGCGCTCGCCGCGGCGACGAAATTCGCGCGTCCGTTCACTCTGCAGCGTCAGTTGTGAGTCAGCGTTTGGTGATTCTTTTCTTCAACCGATCAAGAAGAGGCGCTCCATTCATACAGGAGATAGAAAATGCTAAATTACTCGTACGGTTTCTGAGCACATGCGGTACGGTGCTTTTACTTTATCTACAATTATCCATGAAGCTCTTAAATATCTCTTTATGGAAGAAAAGGGATCCATGATTTTGACCTTTAAAGGAAAAAGTACGAAAAATTTCATACATCAATGCCACAAAGGACGAGGAATGCTTTTATATTTACTAGAATATTTACTAGAATCACAGTGACCGTTTTGATAAAATTTTGAATGTGATGGCAGACGACACACGAAAATCTGACACTTAACAATCATGAAGCTACCTCATCTGAAGAACGACTTTATTGCACTCTACATATTCCATAGAAGTAAGCAACTACTTACCTTTTCATTACTAAAATGTACAAAATTTTTCGACCAAAAAAATTTTAAAAAATCTAAATTTAATTTTATTTAAGATTAATTAAATTACACAATTAGCGAACCGAAAAGATTCGACATCTGATGAGTCTTAAGCTTGGTTTCCACGGTGAAACTCCAGCTGCAGCGGAAAAATCGCGTCCGACTGCGAAACAAACTCCGCTGCGGATTAAATGCTGCCAATCCGCTGCCGCGATCCTCGCCTGACGCGCAGGTCTGAACGTTTCCATAATGTAACATGTGACGCGAAACTTCCGCTGCGGACATTCTGCATAGGCTTCGATCTTCCGCGCCAGTCTGTAGAAGCCTAAAGTCTTGTAATGCTGTGGGACAAAACGGCGAATTTCCCACAGGAAAACTATTATTGCTGGGCTCTGGTCATCAAAAACTGTATAAATGTTGTTCCTATGTAGTAAAGTATTTTCTCTAAAATGTTTTGCAGTCAGAATTCACGTTTGGTGGATTGGTACCGAAAAATTGATACCGAAAAATCGATTGACAGCAAAACAAGACTGTGAATAGCGTTAACAGATAAACCGTGAAGATCATCACCAAAATTGATATTCCGCGATCTATCTAACTAATGTCACAGCTTCTTGAATTTGAAACGGATATTTTAATTTTAGGGGTATCTTACATAAAGCCTCAACAACATTCTGTAAGTTTTCTCATATCAAAGTTTTAAAATTGTTTCCTTCTAATAGAGCTAAAGACACATAAAGAAGGTAGGTGGCACATTCGTTGCATTCCCTAAATTTTCGAAAATTGCATAAGTTCACAATTGTGTCAGTGACTTCCTACGACTACAATAACGAAGATAGGTTTTCTTAATGTAATATGTTCATCAAAAATATTTTCAAATAAGTTCATGTTAAATTTTTCGTAATTACGAGTAGTTTTTGCATAACGTTGCGTGAAACATACGCAATTTTGAAGATTTAAACTACTATTTTCTCAAAAACAGCCCCAGTTTTTATCTTTACATTTTTGTCATAGGTACAAAGAACAGTAAAGAGAGTGATCCCATTTTATGCGAACTTTATATTCTTGAAAATTACAAAAGAAAGAAAAAAAAATGTAGACTTTCCTGTGCTTTGTTTAAAGCGCTGTCAGCGCCACGCAGCGACAGGCTATTTAAAATTCTACTTATTGTTTGTGGTGACTTTAAGAAAGGATTTAAGTAAGATAATAGGTTTAGAACTAGCAAATACATATATTTTACTATGCAAAGTTTTGACCGCTATTATGATATTAAAAAATAGGAAGTTCATTTCGATGTAATCAAGGCAAGCTTGGTGTAAAATAATTCATGCTTTCTGAATAAAGTGCCACAAATACTGTAACAGTTAATGTTTGTTTCATTTGTAGATGTAAGAAATGAGTATTGTTCCTGACTATCGAAGTAAATGCATTCATGCACTACAGGCGATTTGTTTGAGTTGGTTGAATTAAACTTTTGAAGTTAAAACAGAGGAGTCAGTAGGGCAGAATTATCAATATGACGTAACTGTGTCCAATAATGCGAGAAAGTAGGTGTTGTTGTAGCTCCTCTACTTTTTATAGTGAAATGTCGGCTACAGGTAGTGGCGTAGTCGCGCGGTTGGCCACCCTGCCCGACGCCCGACGGCGGCCGCTGTACTTCCCCAAATGCATTGCGAGTCTTAGGCTGTTGAGATGCGACCACACCAAAGGTTTCTTTGTAGGCCGCATGCATTTTTCACTCCTCTTGGAAGCGGAGGGACGCGCGGAGCCACTCGAAACAGTGTTTATGGGGAGGCGGCACCAAAACGTCCGGGGAACCTTCGCGAGCTGCTCCCTAAAACTCCGGATTGCTTTCACGGATGTCTGAATTGAACGAGCCTTTCAATAGAGTGGTGCCACTCTCAGTCCTTGAAAGGATTGGAAGGGGTATAAATGGTTATCATACTATTCCTCGTGCATACTTTTTAAATTTCAGTCTTTCAAGACCGCAAGTCATTTCGCAAGATGCTGAAATGCATTTAGTCTCCTCTATTAAAATATTCTGTTAAGTTCTATACGCGTGATTTCTGAGTTTCTCTATACTGCGTAAGCAGAAGAAGAGAGAGTAACTAGTGGTGCTACAGAATGGCACGTACTGTATGGCTGTATTAGTATTCTATTTCCTTTGGTCTCGCCTAGCTATACGAACTTGCCACATATTCTTGCCAGCTGCCGTCTATCGCCGCACAAAGAGCATTTTTTTGAAATTTTCTTAATTTTTCGGATTTCAAATAGTAGAACGGAAATAATATTTTAAGAATATTAAAGAATAATAAAACCTCCCCATAAATGGCAATTTACTTCGAAAACTCTGGAGACGTTTTTAAGAAAATCGCGCATAAGAGCTATTATTAATTCGAAATTTGAAGCTCTTTTTCACAGAAACGTTTTGAGTTTTTAAAAAACTTCATTTGAAATAATTTGAAATACTTTAAATCACAAATACAAGAGTGTTTACAAATGGCTGGAAATGTGCATATTAACGACGTGAGAGATCTCTCAAAAATTTACATTTAAATTTTTTTTAAAACAAAAAAATACCCTGAAGTGAACATTACGTCACATTAAAGCGTGCAATTAGAACTATCTGTTCGAAAAGTTTGAAGAAAAAATTTGGAGCCGTTTTTGAGAAAATCTTGTTTTTGTAATTTCTTTAAAATTGCACGTATTGCTCGTAATATATCGCGTGGAAACTTAAAATTTTCAAAAAAAAAAGTACATGACCTTATTGAAAGAAAGAAAAAAATTGGAGCCGTTTTTGAGAAAATTGCGAAATGTCCCAGGATCTTCATATAAAGTATCCCCAAATTTCAAAGAAATTACAAAAATATCGAAGCTTCGACTCGAGTCAGATGAACAGGGTTTCTTCTTCATTTTGAAAAAACTCCTACGCATGGTTTAGGTGCTAGTGTTCTTCACAGACGGACGGACGGACGGACGGACGGACGGACGGACGGACGTTTTGAAAAAAAACTTTTTCGGTATCTGGGAGCCCCAAAACGTATTTTCGTTAAAATCTCTAAATCGATTTTTCGCAGCATTACATAACTTTTGCTATTGTATGAATATTACTCCATATATACGTACGTATACATGAAAGTAAAAATAAACGATGTTCAATGGCTAACATTTTATTTATTTATTGTGAAAACGGTTGAAAATTGTGTTACGTTTAATAATATACCTTGACTTTTCATTTACGAATCAGTAGCATTGGTAAAAACTGATTGACTCAAGAGTAGAAACACGTTTTATTTCTATACAAATATCTATAATTACAGGGGTTGAACAAAATAATACGAACACCTTGCATTACAGTAGTTGGGGAGAACGTGACAATGGGAGCCTACGGGTAACAAGAGCCTATCCCGAATAATTTCAGAAATAATAATAAAACTAGAAATCTCCGAATTGAGTTGAAGGGTTCCTGGAGTGCCCCATTCGCTTACAGCACGAGCGATGTCGCAGTCGCAATCCGTTTGCCTAACAGAAGGCACAGTGTGTTTTCGGCCGTCCGCCTGCAATTATTGCTGCTGTTATCTTAAGCCGGTGATTTTGCTATCATGCTTATACGGAGATTTAAATAAATTTTATTTATTGCATTATTCATGTAGTTAAATGAGATCAAGTTGAAACTGAAATACAAAATTATTTTATCCTACATTTTGTAATTTAAACAAAATCGTTACAATTCGGGGTAATGAGAGCTCCGAAGGGGATATAATAGCGTAGCTCTGATAACCCCATGGTTATTTTCACTGCACGTTCTTTTAACTTACCACAATTAAATAAACTCATTACAATGCGATTTATTTTGTTTCCAATATAAGCCTCGAAACACAAAGACACAGATAAGGCAAAGAGGCTTTTACATGAATTAGACACATGAAGTGAATCTTGTAAGACTCAACTATTTATAAGGCTGCAAAATCTTTTGGAATTTCTTACTTCGCTTTGAAGAAGTGGTACAGAGCTATAAGATGGAAATGGTGCTTTGAAACGTCCACGCATAAGTAGGCCAATTATGTTTTCTGAAGCTCAAGAGAAGCAGCTCGCGGACCACCTACTAACATTTAGCAAATGTCTATGCCTAAGTAGTAAGCAGTTCTGGTCACTTGCGTATGAATGTGCTGTAGCTCTCAAGATAATCGTCTGACAGTTTACGAACCATTAAAAGAAGCATACAACAAGGAGTGTGATCTCTTTGCCAATCGACTGGTCTACTGAGAAGAATAATCCCATACGAGATAGCTGGAATTTTAATTAAACATTTTCTAAGATCGCTTCCTTAGAAAGCGGGAAAGCTGCTTTCAAAGCAAAAGAAAATCTGGCTTTTAAATGTTACAATCTTTAGAAAGGATGACTTAACTGTTAAAACTACAAGTGAACCCCAAACTGCAGTTGAGACTACAGCCACTGCGACCCAGACTGTGTTCTAGGGGCCGGGGCCTACGAAGAGATGGAAAGAGACGAAAATTAACCTCCGTTCTGAAAAATCAATGGAGCCATCTTCATCTAAAGCTCAAGAACGTAGTGCTCCTCTGAACAAAGAAAAGGCAACCAGAGCGAAGGTGAAGATTCCTTTTCAATCATTTTGCCCTAGATCTCCCCTAGGCCAATAATAGGCTACCAACCCCACAAAAATACTCATAAGAAACGACATTCGAAGATTTCGACTGCGTCACCTTTCAAAAAACTCTATGAAGAAAAGGAACAATGAAAGGAAGAGAAGGCAGAAGACAAGGGTCCGCCGAAGAAAAGATCCTAATTTTCTACTGCAAAAACGGAAAACAAACGGTGATAAGGAGGGGTAGGCCACCTAAACGAAGCTTCACCAGCCGTTTGCCACAATCTTCCGCTGAGTGATTATCGATTTATATTATCAATGACAGTGACAATTCCTGTATAAAATAATTTATTTTCTTTGCTTCACTGATGTATAATAAAATGACACCGTCATATCTTGTAAAGACTATAAAATTGTATCACAACTGGACTGTGAGAATTGTGATGTTGAATGGCTTTTATTTTTAAATTTTGTGCTAGGAAACAATTTATTTATAATCTACAACACGTAAATGATGAATTTGTAGAGCCACAGGAGTGAAAAGAGTAGTATAAAGTGGTTATTTCATTAAGACAGCAATATATGGATTAAGTTTGCTAACGCTAACCGCGTACACAAAACACGGTGAATCATGGGCGTAGAGGAATAGTGGGCTAAAGCCGAAGTTAACTGTCAGAGACCGACCGAACAATAAAAAGGATTGTGGCCAGACAACGTAAAGCTACCGTGGCAAAAGTGAATGAACTCAACATTCACTCGAGTAAAACTGTTTCCACAAAACCAGCACGGCGGGAGCTTCACAAAGATAACATTCATCGAAGAGCTGCAATTGCGAAATCCTTCATAACGGTAGTGCCAAGATCATGAAACCTGGAACTAGTAATTGAGAAATCGCGTATTCATAAATTATAAAAAGACACACTGGTGGTGTCATCGCCACAGGTAAAAGCGCAGAATCAATGATCCCATGCGTTTTGATAATTTGGTATGTCGGAAGATTGGAAGACTTCTTCCCCGATTACGCAAAGAACTTCCACAAGCCATTATCAAAACATTTAAAACGTTGTATGTATTTGTTTATCTACATTACACATAAAAAATACAAAGAAGTATTTAAAACTAGTGGTACAACAGAATGGCACAGACTTTCTCGTACTAGTTAATTTTCTAAATTCTTTGGTCTCGGCTAGTCTTGCGGTCTTGCCCTATCCTCTTGGCAGCTGACATCTATCGCCTGCTTTTCAAAATTGCAAAGCTTTATGAGAGCCAGATCGACAGGGGTTTATTCAGTTCGGAAAAAATCCTCAGCATAGTTTAGGCGCTAGTGTTGTTCACAGACGGAGGCAGAGACGGAGGGACAGGGGACACCAAAACATGTATTTCCGTTGAAATTTCGAAATCGATTTTCCGCAGCATTACATAATTTTCTCTACACTATGAGCGGGCGAGCCTTTTTCGCTGGCTCGGTTGCCGCTTGCCGCATCTCCTTAGCTTTTAACCCCGTTCAATTTTTGATAGGCCGCTGCACGGTCGCGCTCCCCACCGTAGACGTTCACTTATTCAGCAGCGCGTTTATGACTGTACGCCCGCGGCCGTCGAATGCGGGAGCAGCTCTCCGCCCCGTCCCACCCCACCACCTCCGCACTACCATCACCTCTATTACCACCATCGCCGCCGCCGCCGCCACCACCACAACAGCCGCCACCGCCACCGCCACCGCCGCCGTCACTGCCTCCGCCACCTTTGTCTCCGTTGTCACGGCCTCCGCCTCCGCTTCTGCCGCCGCCGCTGCCACCACCACAGCTGCCAATCCACTACACTCCGAACAAATACACATGCTAATAGACGTTGCATTTCTTCCATAAAATTCTCCATTGAATTACGCCGCTCTGACTGGTGTTGTATTAAACTTTTTGTCCTCATTCAATAACATATATTTCCTTTTCGGTGGCTGATAGAAAACCGTCATCTCAAATACAGACGTAAAATCAGATTTTTTTTAAAGAAAAGTAACACTAATTATCCGCAGCGTATTAATTTAAAATGAAAAAATAAGTCTTCCTAAGTAATAATCAGCACTTTCTCTGCTTGAAAACTCGTTAACAAAACAGTAAACATACGCGCTACGCAGCTTGCGCGCATGCGTTGTACTGCGATTTATGCAATTCTGCCCCTGGCAGGTATCAGCTGTTGACAGTTTTATCCAATCGGGAGCTTGAACGTCATTGTGATGTCGTAGTGACGTCATTGTGATGACATTCAAGCTCCCGATTGGATGAAACTGTCAACAACTGATACATGCTAGGGGCACAGTTGCGAAAATTACAGTATAAGTAATGGACACTGAATGCTACTGTTAACGTTCGCTACAGAGCCTTTTCTCATACTACGGTTCGAAGCGAGGCAGCGCTCGGACGAGCCTAGTTCATCCTGCCTGCCGTGGAGAAGTGGACGCCCTCTGCGGAAAGAGATCAGACTGATTGCATGGTGCACGGGCTGTCAGAAACCGCTTGAAATGGACATACGGCTCGTGCCACAATAATGAAATGTTCATAATATATTTCCAGGTTAATAATACACCTTACTAAAATTATAGGAGTTATTTATTTTCTCTATTATTATGAAGTGTATTAAACTAGCACATAATCATCAGAGCATGGAGGACCTAACTTGCCTATCCCAAGGAGCGACCACTGAATCTCAGGTCAAAGCTTCTGACCGCCGCAGAACGGCACGGGAAGAAAAGACGAGGCCTTACGCCAAAGGCGCCCATACGTACGCCGCCTCTCCATGTGTGAAATATAAGGAAAGACGTAAGAAATGCCAGGTCATCGGGATCATCCTGAGCGAGAGATAGTCTGCTCGATAAAGTGCATTCTAGTTCCCTCTATGAGACAGAATGTAAACTAGTGCGCCAATTCGAATTTGACTTGTACTCATTCATTAAGAGACGCGTATACACCAACACAGCGATCATTATACGCGTTATAATTGGCCAAAGAAGCAGCAGTAGGATGCGATGGTAACTGCCAAAGATTGCACCATCTGGTGTGTAACAAACTGCAATACGGTCAGTTCATCGCCTTAAAAAAACACGAATAAAAGAAAATCGAAGCTGATGTGGTAATGTCAACACTGTGAACAAGATTTCAAAGAGTACAAGGTAGGAAAATGTATGCAGGAATAAATAAAAACATTTACAAAAAATTACAGAACGAAATGGATAAATTAAGAGAGGAAATGAGCAAGAAAATAAACTACATGGCACAATCCCAAAACAAATTACTGTCTCAACAGACACAGGAAGTAAACCGAAAACTAAGGTGCCGAAAGAACCAAAAGAACAAGAGTAAGACCCAGAGGCGGATTAACATTTTTGCCGCCTGTAGGCACATCAAATTTGGCACCCCATGTTTAAAATTATTGTTACATTTCAAATTGTAACGTTTCAGTAACAATTCTTCATTAATTTGAACGTTTTAACTTTAAAAGTAACATTACATTTTGCACATTGTTTTCATAAATTAAATAATTTTTTTGGATTAGCTAATTTTGGATATAAACTGTACCTCCATAGCAAGTAACGTTCAACATTAACGTTTCAATACTGAAACGTTCACATTAAAAGGAAATTAAAACATGACAACTCGAATTGCAACATGTTTTCTTTCGTCAACGGGCCTTACTTTCAGATTCATATACTACTGAAATCATAAGGTATACTCTAACGAAGTAGACAAATAAATAGCTTGTATTAAATATTAACATGATAGATTTTTTATTTACAACAACTGAACGATTAGAATATTACGACGTTGTAACAGCTTTTATAATTTTCGATTTACCATTATAAACAAGGAATATAACATTTAACTTTTTGGATGGTTTTTTTATACAGTTGAAATAACGTTTAATTAATTATAGCTAATTTGTCTATTGATATAAAATTTTGCGACGTGTCTTCTGGTGAGCAAATTCATCAATAATTATAGTACAATCTAAAACGCTGAGATAATTTTCTTCGATACACAATAACGCTAAGGAGTTCAGTCGATACTCTGTCATTGTAGAATGCAAATAATTTGTAATCCTTTTCACACAAGAGAATGAACGTTCTGTTGTGCTGTGAAAAAATATACAAGCTGAAAACTAAATATGTTATCTAATCTATATGTTTATACTAACTCAGTAATAGAATTGTCGAATGAACTGCAGCAGTGATCAGTTTCACATATAGGTTTAAAGAATTCATTTATTTTTTTTGTCTTATTAATTTCATTTTGACATTTCTCTTCTTTTTCTTTTCGGATTTTTGCATATTGACTTCCGCTGAGCCTTTTTCGATAATCACTCATTTTAAAACTTCAAAATATCAGTTTTACTCAGCAGGTTCTTACAATAAACGATACACAACAATAGTAACAAAAGAAAGAAAAGGGTTTTTCCAGATCCGTCTTCTAGAACTAACTCAAGAAGTAATAGATGTCGCTACTTTCTATATAGCGCAATATCAATGCATGGCGAAATCCGTCAGCGATTTCTGGTTGGCTAATTCAAACTCCTTACTCTAAGAATGTAATTCTTTCTGCTCAATCACCCAATCAGAAGTCATTGGCGTATTCTTTTCATGTACTCTGTAACATTGAAAATGTCCCTATTTGAAATTCAAACTTAATTTATAACTCAAAGGTTGAGGGGGCGGCTTAAGTCTCGTTTAAATCATTTTTAATATAAAAATATGATTTACGCTCTTATAGTTTTTAGAGAAACGAAATTTGTTTTAGAGAATATCAAGAAAATTTTGCGCCTTTGAAAATTTGCCGCCCTTGAAAATTTGCCGCCGTAGGCACGTGCCTACTGTGCCTATGCGTAAATCCACCTCTGGTAAGACCACATAGACATAGCAGACCGAAGAGACAGAGACAGACAGACAGACAGACAGACGTAGAACAACACCAGGGCGGAAAAATGAATACAAACCAGAACCAGAACAACCCAACTGCACAGAAATCGAACCCCAACACAGTGGACTCAGATCAAGGAAACTTCCAAGAAGTACATAACTTACAACAAAGATATAGACCATCTCAGGTTATTGTCGCAACAGCAAAAGAAAATGAAATACATGCAGGAGAATAGCACATACTTTCTCGCAATATTACAATGTTATCGTTATGTATGACAGGACGCTCATAATGCTTCATTAATTTCAAAAAGAAATTACGCAAAAAATACCAACTTTTTGCAAAAAGCTGTACGTGACAATTTTCAAAAAGTAAATTTTGTACAACATTCTTTGTCTGAAGCAAAAATCTCTATCTACAATTATGTAGTTTTTTTTTTTTCGAAAAACCGAGCGATATTTGAAAATGAGACTAGCACCATATCTTACCGTCCCTTATTACATGAGACTAGAAATTTTAAAGAAAAAAATTGCAGCGGTTTTTGTCAAAAAATGCAATAATTTCAAGCGCAAATTACACAACTATTAATTTTATCAAAAATTTTTAAAGAGCTAATTGTGTACAACATAAATTGTCTGAGGCAAAAACTTCTATCTTCTATTTTGTAGTTTTATTTATTATTATTATTATTGTTATTATTATTATTATTATTATTATTATTATTATTATTATTATGTTGCAATTTTCGAAATATCGGGGATATAAACGAAAATGAGATCTACACCACTCTCTTAAACGTTCTTTGCACTATTCAACAACAAAATTTAATCAAAAAAGTCAAAGTCATTTTTTGAAAATTTGAGAATATCCGGGGGGTCATGTAAATCCCCTACACTCACACACACACAAATTAAAATATGGTTTCAAAAACCAGGGGCCGCAACGCCAGAACGATTGGGGAATATCATGATATTCCCCAATTGCAATTTTGGAGAAAATCGGGTAAATGGTTAGCGTTGTGCATAAATAGACAGACGTTTTTGCCTTGAATCGATTTTTAGGGGCGCAAGAAACACGGATTTTTTTCCTACATTTAGTAACGGCGATGTTGTAACGGTTAGCGTATCGGACTGTACGAGTAATACCCATTTTGGCGGGTTCAAACCCGACCGAAGCCGTGGATTTCGAAGGGAGAAAAAATCCTTCGTACACCTTCCTTCGGAGGGGAAGTAAAGCCAGCTACCCCATGTTAGTAGATTTACTTGCATGTAAAAGATTCTCAAGCCTAAATGACGCCTCTGAGCTAAATTCAAATCGCCTGTTTCGTCGCCAAACAAATACTGCTTCTTGGTGAAAGGAGCGTAGCGAAATTTGCGTGGTCAGACGGAAGAGTGGGCCTGATGGCCCGAGTCTCGCCACGTAAAATAAGGCATCAATTCAATTCAACTGGCTTTATCCACTTTTTCGTTACCACGGCCCGGCAATAAGAGATTTTGTGTTGAAAATTCACCGTTTTCCGGCGCACGATTACAATAATGTCTCTTCTTACGTTAGCGAATCTTTTACGTGCGAGAAAATAAAAATATGTGGACATACTGAGACGTAACATATGTGTGGATCCCAAGAGGGACCGCGTCTATAATTTGAATTGGCGCGCAAAAAAGGGGTCGTTCAAGAGCGTCAGTGTCGGCCGAACCATCATGGGCCATCGTTTTCGAAATATTTAAGAAAATTGGATAAAAACTGCAAACTTATCACCTTGCCCGCCTCTCAAAATGGTGTAACTTTTTACCAATCAACATGTGGACCGTATTAAACAAGTTGGGAGTTGGAGGGAAACTTTTACTTCGAATGTTGAGATTTTGGTTTAATTGCTCCGTACTACCATACTCGCCCGCTCGATCGTCGTAACTAATCTAGAGAGAGTGGCATTATGTGCACATTCTGCCGCCACTATTCGGAACTACTTAGATTCAGATCAAAAAGTGAAGGGAAAAAAATACTTTTTGGCTTCACGCTCGCTGGCGTCATACGCGGATGATTGCGCTACGCCACGGTGTAAGATGTAGTTCTTGCGTTATATATTTCTTATACCGTGGCTACCCTTAACCTCTCGAACCAGTTAGTATATATTATCCGCGCACATTTTCTTGAGCCCTCGCAAGAAGAGTGGGGAGTTTTGGTTATTTTGACGCGAGGAATTTTGTATAAAATTTGTATTTGTTTTTCGATTAAAAATATTTTCTATTACACAGCGTAAGCGAACATTTCAGGTTATCAGATTTTGTCTACAACGCTCGTTGTCGTCTTCATTCTTCATTCAACTAATGAGGGAAAAGGAGTGGGGGTAGGTATCCCGGGGCTCAAGAAAACGTGCGCGTATAATAGAACAACCTCTATTCTATTCAACGAGTTAGAGATCATAGAGTGGCAATAGCACCGCCATCTTTGAAACAGTAGTCTCACTGTCCGCCATGTTTCAAGGTGTCAACCTTTGCGCGGGATTTCAAAATTTCTTCGCATGCAAAGTACTGACGAGTACAATCTTGCACCGTGCGTTCATTGAAATTGAATATAATTTAAATTGTTAATTAAATTATTTCATTTTTAAAATTAAACGTAAACAAAATTGAATTTATAAATCGATTAGAATAAAATATAATTATATCAAACTAAGGACGTTCAAAACTCAATGGTCATGCACAAGTGAAAAAAAAGTGAACACTCATTAATTTAAATTCTCTACATTTTTAATGAATAATTTCAGGTTCTTATTTGATTGGAGGAATTTGTGATGTAGCAATTAACACACTGGAAACTACTCTTCTCACTGAAATAAAAATTGTAATTGAGGAATTATTTACATGGAAAGGTCTCACAAAAAAAATTTCAGGATATTATTAAAAAAATGGTCTAATAAAAGATAACCATTATAGTAAGTAAGGTAAAGTATGTTCAGAATGAAAATACACAAGTTTTCCATTGGTCTACATTAGGGTACTTTTATTGACCTTTAAATAAAATTAATTTTGTAAACATCTGTCTCACATTCTTTCCTTTTATCTCTGCAGACATTTTTCTACAAACATAATGAATTCTGCATGTAAAATAATCCTTCAAAATTAATTTTACAAGAGATGCAAAATGAGAGATTTCATCTGCCCCCGTAGCTGTAAACATATGATCACAATCAAATAATGAGCAATCCGATAACATTGACATCACTTCAGTCTGAAATTTTAGCACTATGTTCTTCTTATTTCTTTCTAAGATTACTTCATTTCTTCTGAAAACTTGTTCAGCAATCTTACAGATTTTTACCACTCCCTGTGAAGGATTCACAAGGGAATTATTGTCATCTTTCAATGCAATTAACTCTGATTTGCTCTCCCTTTTGTTTTGAAACAGAGCATCCAAACATTCAGCACATTTAATTTTTTTTTTGAAATGCCATGCACTGTACTCCCTGCAATATATTCGACAACATTTTCAACATAAAGACTGAGTGTCTGATACCCTGGATTGCAATAGTCGTGGTCATCTACTTGTATGCAAGTGCTTACATTTTCAGAAGTCTGATCCTCCTGAGTAAGCAAACAGACGCCACAGATCAAAATTAAGTTAAAAAAGGACCTGTGGTTTCGTACTCGAGAACAATTAAGCAACTAAACTCACCGAAGAAAGGTAATCCAGTAGCAAGTAGATAAATACAGTTCAAAACACTCGGACACCTTAAAACATGGCGGCCGTATTTCACGAATATCACGCTAGGAGCGCTGAAATAAGGCTGTTTGCCTCTCTATGTATTCCATTGTTAATGTATTGTTTCATGGATGGAACCTCTGCATAAATGAATTATCAGTCATGCCAACTGAAAGCGTATTTTCCTTAAATTTCCGTGGATCAAAACGTTTTCGTTTTCAAACGTAGTTGCGCCGGAAACATTGTACAAAACCCTGCTTTTATCTTGTTTTGTGTATATAACAATTACAAAATGTATTCTATAATCTACACGCCACGATCTGTCTCCTACTTTGCAAATCCACCTTTTTTGCATGGCATGGTAACACTGAAAGGTATACTTTGTAAACAAAAATAATGAGCGTGTATACCAACGAGCTAGAATATACTACATAGTGGCTGAAGCGCCTCCACCTTTGAAGCAAATTGAAACCATATTTTTTGCAGTCATAGCAGCGCCCTCTGGGAAACAAAGAATTCTAGCATTACAGTTAGCAGTGATTGCGGCACGGTGTAAATGTATTTCTTCCACGGTGGTTACAGACGGTTACACAACCCTTATTTGCACAACTTCCGGTGCCGCCACATTGTTCTGTATATTTTTCTATTGGGTAAACTGACAGCCAATAGCGAAGAAGTAACCGGTAAATTTGAAATAAACCAGCGACGCGGGAACTTTAAAATTTCACTCCCATATTTCTACGCCTTAATTCATTAAAAAATTCACAATAATAATTATAAGGATTTTATGGAACAAAAAAGTCAAATTAGAGTACTAAAATCTAGTATTTATTGAGCATATTGATATTATACAATTTCGTAATTTCATTAGTAATAACAATTTTGAATTACAGAAAGTAATAAACAGTACACCTGCATAATTGCCACTTTAGTATTTGCTTGTAGATATGCCAAATTAATACTCTGGAATATAACATTATTACAAGCATTATGAATAAACAATAAGAACAGAATTGAAAAGAAACAAATGAAAATACTACTGCACATTTGCCCAGGTAAAAGAAATAGTTACGATACAAGGGGTAAAAGTGCCATTTTATTTTGCGAATTACTTAAGCCATTAAGAACACGAATTACATAATTATGTACTGTTACATTAAGATCAATATTATCTGATTAGGTCACATGAACGTATTTTGTTTTCTTTGTTGCTTTCAAAGTTTATCAGAACATTTGAGCATTGTCTCACTTTTAGCAGAATTCCAAAAAATTGAGCTTTTAGCATGCTCTGCATGCCTTGAAAGAACCGCTTTTACTAGTTGCAACCTAAAAATGTTTTTCATTAGTCAATAAATATTTGACTATTTACCCATGCTAATCTCACACATGCACAGTTCAGAGCGTGGCTTTTTTATAATGGGATCCACTGTGAAAGTACATTCACCTTTAAAACAATGATTAACAAATAGTGGAATTCCATCAATGCTTATGCACTACAATTTAATTCTGAAAATGGATTGTCAAAATGCAAATATTTGATTGCACCAGGAGCCAAGCCTGGGACCTTCTGATAACTGGGCAGGTGTCCTAATAACTGAGCTATAGAATCATGCATTACATTCACAACTCACAACAATTCACAATCTAATAAGGATCAGCATTCAAATCCAAAATGTAATTGGCATGACGATGAACAAAACACAATGATACACACATACTAGAATATAAATTGAATCAAGATTGTGTTTGTCATGAGAAACAATTATTGTAAGAACTGTATAAAAATACTTAAGCAACTTATATCAGTACTAACAATAAAAATTAATACTAACAAAAAAATTTACAGACAAGATAATAAGCACTAAAGAAATTCTAAAATTGCATGAAATCTTACATAAATTTATCTAACAAATACATTAACTAAAAATATATTACTCTAACAAATCATTATTGAGCTTTCTGCACTTGGCTCGAATAAGCATCCTTGAAGTTACATCGAGCATCACTCCTACAAGGGTTTCCCCATGCACAACACAGTCTAACAACCACCGAAAATCAAGGCTAGTTGACAACAAGCAACAAACATCTTGCTTCAGTGTTTTGGAATGCATTTGTTGCTGTGCAACAAAAGACATTTCAAACTCACTGACAGCAGTAAGAATCATCTTTGTCAAACCTTCAGAAGGGTATATCAAAGATGGGTTTTGAGGATCAAACTCCCGACTTTGAATATACTTATGAAAATCTTTCAAACTGTCTGTGCAAATGGAGTACTTACACTTATGGCAACTCTCACCCTTTAAAGCTCCCAACATTTGCCTGCCGATAAACCCAGCAACATACCACGTTGCGATATACTCTGGACGAGCTAATCGTATTTCTGTGGGATCTTCTGTTGCTGGGCCATCATCGGGAATGTGCAGGACAACACCGTCCATATCATCTTCTTCCTCCTCTACCCCTGTATCCAAGATCATTTGATCATTAGGTGGAGGTGTGCAAAACGTCCTTCCCACAAAATCCCTCAGGTCACATAAAATTTTACTGTCATCTTCTTGACAATTGCCTCTCACACGAGAGCCAACAAGCCTGTTGATCACAGCTGTTTTTAGGGCTGCAGTAAAGTGACAACAAGTGGGGTCGGTGTTGGTTACCCCATGCTGCCGGATGATGGCAAATAAATTTTCTACAGGATCTTGGTTTAACCTCCGTAAGTTAAGACCATTGAGAGAGTCCTTTACATCATCCCATAACAGCTGTAAAGCTGTTAAAGTCTCTACATAAGCTGTGCAGGAAAAAGGTCGCCGTAAGTGAAAGGCACCTCTTGTGCCATTGGCATGAATTTTTTTTTTTACTCCATGTCCAAAACTTTAAACTTCGGAGTTTTTCAATCATTTCCCGCCAAACTTCAAAGTGTCCAGAGCCCTCTTTGACAATCATTCTGGAGTGAAACTCTTTGGTTTGACGGGGCACACGTGTTTCCTCTTTTCTGTAGTCATCGCGTTTGTGGGAACCATTTGAATAATCAAACAGTCTGTCAAAATCCGCAATGACATCAGCTGTTTCTCCAGCACCTACGATCTCATACCCATCGCCCCCGAATTTGCTCATCTGAGCAACAGTTCGCATGTGCCCAGCACACCTCTGGCTCAACACCTGAGCAGCATACTTCACCCTCATCTTCGCTTGTCCCTTGGGGTGCACATGATTCTTTGTGAGATGTTGAACTCTAAAAAGTTGTCAGTCGAGTTCCCATAGACGAACTATGTTACTCCACCGTGCAACTTTCCCCTTCCATACAAGATGTGCCGGTTTCATAAAATTATTGCGCAAATTCTTTAACAGATGGGGGATATCACGTATCACAAAGATCTTGTGTCCCCCCACACAGAAGAACGGAGGAAAGCTAGACACCTTCTCTCTCACCAGAGGATGAGGATGTTTCAGCTGCATCATGCGCTACGCCTTCGGCATGAAGGGGGGGTATCTCTAGGGGTATGTTTTCACACACATTCTTTTCCCCAGTTTGACTGGCATGAATGAGGCTCTTAAGCGCACCGGTGTTAGTGGGAGCCAGATCACACACAGCCGCTTTCACAGTAAAACCAATGCCCTGTAATGCTTCAATAACTTCCACTCTAAGTTTGGCTAGAACATTGGCTGGCGTAGTGTGCTGGGAGAAATAGTAAGCCACAGGCTGCATGTAGGGACGCTGCAAGCCTTGAATCATGAAAACAAGAGCTTGATCCGCTACACTGTTCGAGCGCCCTTGGGTACCATGATCAACAAATCCATCAATCAGGCCTTTTTTATCATTGTAGATAAGTCTTTTTTTTCAGGGACATCTCGTCAAACATCAATGTGCAAAATCTGTCCTGATCAGACGTCTTGTTACCAAGACGGCGCATCATTTCAAGGACATGTTTATCTATACCAGTTTCCATGGGCACATTTTCAAGAACTCTCAACAACGTCCTAACTGAAGGTAAACAAAGAAATCTACAGAGCAACCTATAAGCACGAGGACTCCGTTTGAAAACAGACAGTGCGAGTACCTTTTCATGTTGTTCCCAACGCCTTGCATTACCTGCCTTCTGGGCATTCCGCAGATGTCCGCGGACAAAAGAACACAAAGCAGGGGAAACAACTCCTTCCAAAATGGAATCTAAATTCCGGGTCCGAACAAGAGCTTCAAAGTGGTTTTTTGACTGCTGTAACTTCCTTATTTTCTTTAATAGTTGGGCTCTGTCATCCAAAAGGGAAGCCTTTGTAGGAGTGATTATAACTTTGGGGTGACCAAGATCGGCAAGTACCTTTCTCCTCCTGGTCCTTACAGAAGCACCTGAAAAAATTTGCCAAATTAAAATTTATATATTTAGTGACTTACAATACAAAAATTATTCATGCACCAAATTGTGTTCTTACAAGTCACACGAGCAGTCTTTTTTTCTGGAGTCTTCAAGTGTTTTCTCACAGTCTCGGATCCTGGAGAGACAGCCCTTTTCTTGCCCACACGAGAGTGCAGTAAAAAGGGGGTGTCACTTTTTCTCAACACATGTGAGACCAAAGGGACTGCCAGATCTACAAAACATTTAAAAAATGTAAATTATTTATTTCATACAAATAAGAACAAAAGTCGTGATTGTTTCAATTCATATTTTAATATCATGTAGTCTATCACAGATAACAGTAATTATCATCATAGTATATTACATTAGCTTTTTGAGAATAAATGAATGCCATAGTTACTAATAATGTAGCGTAATCTTAAAATAAGAGAAGCTTTGATTAACAGAGCTATTAGCAGATCACCCACCCTTCTCCCTAAAATAAATTTCATGGTCTCGATAGGATCATTGAAAGGTTTAATATGAAAACAGAAGTACTTTTCATTCCTTTTTTGAACACCATCCTCAATTTGCCGTCACTATTTTCTTGCATAATTATTCATATCATTTACCACAGAAGAGCAAGAGAGAGAGCCTTACCGTTCATGGTGTCAAATGAAGGGTCTACTGGGCATGCTGCAGAATCCATTTCTGGAAGAGGATCTGGAAAAAGAAAAATGCTGTTTAGAAAGATACTATGTTCTCAAATGAATGTTCTGAAAATAATCCAGTATCAAAAAGAAAGAGGTTACTTTTAATTCACCATCTAGAATTACAAAATTAGAAAGTATAGGAATATCTTGCACTTACCACATACCGAAGATGCAGATTCATCTCCCAGAATGGTTTCTTGCATATGTTCAGTAACACAAAGATCTGTAAACACCAACCAAATAAAAGTTATTTTTTACTATAATGTACCCTCAATAGGCACTAATAATGTATATTGAAAGGAACATACCACGAGAAACATCTTGAGGTGACACTTCAAGTGGGTGAAAAAGATCTGAAAATGGAGACAAACTTGAAATCTACCCCATCTTCAATAAATAGAACAAAGTAATAATTGAGATTCTTGAAGGTTATTGCAAATATTTACCTTTTACGAGGCTAGCATAAGCATCTGCTGCACTTTCTGTAGCAGCATGCCCAACAGCACTAGAGCCTGTATTAATCAACAACAAATTATTACGAATACATTATGCTTTTAATAGCATGCTTCTTTTTGCATTTAACACACATACAAGTAACTTACCATGTTCAGTTTGAATAGCTGCCTGAGCACAAGGATCTGAAAATTAAAAAATGCTCATAAGATAGACTCCCATAAAAGTACTTTTCTTCTAAAACTATAAAAATATATTCTATTAAAGCTCTATAATCTACTAATATTCTTTTTAAAAAAATACCATTTAGACCCGTAGCTATAGTGGGTGTCACCTCAGTTGGTCCAAATAAGGGATCTGCAAATGAACATAAACATTAAAAAGAATTCCACAATTTACAATTGAATTATTTGAACGCACTTTCAAGGCAAACACTTACCATGAATATTGGCAGCAAATGTACCAGGCACACTTGCTGCAGTGAACCATGCATTGGCATTAGTTTCTGTGAACACAAATGAATTACCAACCTACTATTTCAGTAGAAGTATTCCACATAAATTTTACAATGAAGTAGAAATTTACCATCTACCGTGTAACCTGGATTTAGAGCACACTGCGCCACTTCTATAGAAGGCTCTGAAAAGTAAAATCTGATGCTGAGAAAAACATGTTTAGAATTATTTACTATTTTATGACAATGCATATTGCCACAAACTGTTCTCTGAACAAATAAATTATACTTCTTTCTATTGAAAATAATTCTCACCATGAGTAACATCCACTGACATAGGAGGTGCACTTTGAATGTGGATATCTGGAAAAGAAAAGAAACATTGGAGAATCACTTTATGACTATTGAAATATCTGAATGCACACTGAAAAAATGAAGAACGTACTCCCTTTCACTGGAACGCTTGCGTCAAAATCCCGCAATGCTTCTTCACTAAGGGGATGTTGTGATTTCGGAAATTTTACTGGAACAGCATTATCATACGTCCTTTCAGCCGCAGATATATGCTGTTCCAGAAAATGTTCCTTACAAATAAATTTACTTCTTGTGAGGTGCTGCCACGTGCACTTAGCGAGAGCAGGGTCCCCAATTGCCTTAAGCCATTCTCTACATCTAAAACATAAGTATATTACTTATGGACACCTTCCAACGTAATTATAATAAATAAGCAGTATTCAACAAACTACATACATAAAAACGAAAGATAAAATAAATGTAACTCACTTTTTCACGTTTTTTGGGAACCCAAATAAACGAGTTTTAATTGCTAATTTAGCTTTGGCATTTTTGCAATTAGGCACCCAGCATCTTCTCGAAGCCATAATGCACGTTTCAGACCTCACACAGCAGACACAGCAGTAAATCTATTAATTCCTCCAACCGTAATACGGCGTTAACGGCCCTACGAACAGCCTACGAACGTTAGCACGGTTAGCACGTACACGCATGTATCTTAAGGAATACAAGGGAATCACCGGCTCGTTCGCGGAAAAATTTCAAAATGAAAAAGTAGTTCACCGATTCTCCGCTTGAGCGAGCTGGTGTTGTACAGTTGCATATGGCGGCGCTCTGAGCTCTGATTGGCTACTGTATGGAATTTGAATAAGGACCAGTGGTATGACACTAGACAGGGCACATCCGGTCCTTATTCAAATTCCATACGGTAGCCAATCAGAGTTCAGCGACGCCATATGCAACTGTACTACACCAACTCGCTCAAGCGGAGAAAAAGTGAACTACTTATTCATTTTGAAATTGTTTCGCAAACGAGCCGGTTAGTTACCGTTGGATTCCTTCCTCGTCGGCCTATCGTTGTACGTTCACGTGCTGTTCGTAGGACTGTTAACGCCATATCGCAGTCAGTGAATTAGAGAAATGAAGTGATTTACTGCTGTTTGAAGTCTGAAGCGTGCATTTTGGCTTCGAGAAGATGATGGGTGCGTAACAAATAGTGGAATTTTTTTAATGTTCATGTTCAGTTGCAAATCCCTTGTTTGGACCAAGTGAGGTGACACCCACTGCAGCTATGGGTGTAATTGGTAAGACTTTTTTAATAGAATATTACTAAAATAATTTTAATAGAATATATTTTTTTAGTTTTAGTGGAATATATAGTTTGATGGGAGGCTATGATACCAGCACTTTTTAATTTTCAGATCCTTGTACACAGGCAGCTTTTCAAACTGAAAATGGTAAGTCTCTTGTATGTTTGTAAAATGCAAAAAGAAGCATGCTATTGAAAGCATAATGTATTGGCAATAATTTGTTGTTTATTAATACAGGTTCTAGTGCTGTTGAACATGCTGCTTCAGCAAGTGCAGCAGATGCTTATTCTAGCCTTGTGAAAGGTAAATATTTGCTATAATCTTTAAGAATCTCAATTATTAATTTGTTGCATTTATTGAAGATGGGATAGATTTCAAGTTTGTCTCCATTTTCAGATCTTTTTCACCCATGTGAGGTGTCACCTCAAGTTTTTATGGACGTTTCTCATGGTATGTTCCTTTCAATATACAGTTATTAGTGCCAATTGAGGGCAAATTATAGTAAATAAAAAACTCTTTTTGGTGATTACAGATCCTTGTACTTCTGGACAGGTGCAAGAAGCCATTCTGGGAGATGAATCTGCACCTTCGGTGTGTGGTAAGTGCAAGATATTCCTGTGCTTTCTAATTTTGTAATTATAGATGGTGAATTAAAAGAAACATCTTTCTTTTTGATACAGATTTGTTTTCAGAACATTCATTTGAGGACATAGTATCTTTCTTAACGGCATTTTTTGCTTTTCAGATCCTCTTCCAGAGATGGCTTCTGAAGCATGCATATTAGGCCCTACGAGTTTGACCCTAAGTGGCTTTAAATTAATGTTCACTTTGAGGAGTCAGAACTCAGAGAAATAATATTAAAGAATTATTGTAATGTGCAGTGAATGACTTGCTTCATTGTGCACAAAGTTTCTGAACATATCTCTTTTACGCTGACAGTTTATAAAGGTATGAACAACGAGAGTTTTAAAATCAGTGTGTATTCTGTCATTGGGTACAGATCCATTATATAAACTGTATTTCCCACATCTGATTTGGAAAGTTCTAATTAAATAAAATTTAAAGATAAAATTCTGTAAAGCATGATCATTTTCTGAATTTTGGAATGCCTCTTGCTATGTTAAGACACTTTATTTGAATATTATGAATACAAAGGTTTTGAGTTTCAGAGGCTATTTTCATGCAATTTTAGAATTTCTTTAATGTCTATTATCTAGTCTGCAATTTGTTTCTTTCTTATTAGTGTTAATTTTTATTATTAGTATTATATAAGTTGCTTATGTATTGTTATACTGTTCTGACAATAATAGTTTCTCCTGACAAACACAATCTTGATTCAATTTATATTCTAGTATGTGTGTATCATTGTGTTTTGTTCATCATCATGCCAATTACATTCTGGATTTGAATGCTGATCCTTATTGGATTGTGAATTGTTGTGAGTCGTGAATGCAATGCTTGATTCTATAGCTGTTATTAGGACATCTGCCCAGTTATCAGAAGGTCCCAGGCTTGGCTCCTGGTGCAATCAAATATTTGCTCTTTGACAATCCATTTTCAGAATTAAATTGTAGTGCATAAGCATTGATGGAATTCCACTATTTGTAAATCGTTTTAAAAGTGAATGTACATTCACAGTGGATCCCATTTTAAAAAAGCCAGGCTCTGAACTGTGCATGTGTGAGATTAGCATGGGTAAATAAAATAATTTTCTCTAATAATTATTGACTAATGAAAAAGGTTTTTGGTTGCAACTAGTAAAAGTGGTTCTTTCAAGGCGTGCAGAGCATGCTAAAAGCTCAATTTTTTCACTACCGCTAAAAGTGGGACAATGCTCAAATGTTCTGATAAAACTTTGAAAGCAACAAAGAAAACAAAATACGTTCATGTGACCTAATCAGATAATATTGATCTTAATGTAACAGTACATAATTATGTAATTCGTGTTCTTAATGGCTTAAGTAATTCGCAAAATAAAATGGCACATTTACCCCTTGTATCATAACTATTTCTTTTACCTGGGCAAATGTGCGGTAGTATTTTCATTTTTTTCTTTTTAATTCCGTTCTTATTGTTTATTCATAATGCTTGTAATAATGTAGTATTCCATAGTATTAATTTGGCATATCTACAAGCAAATACTTAAGTTGCAATTATGCAGGTGTACTGTTTATTACTTTCTGTAATTCAAAATTGTTATTACTAATGAAATTACGAAATTGTATAATATCAATATGCTCAATAAATACTAGATTTTAGTACTCTAATTTGACTTTTTTGTTCCATAAAATCCTTATAATTATTATTGTGAATTTTTTAATGAATTAAGGCGTAGAAATATGGGAGTGAAATTTTAAAGTTCCCGCGTCGCTGGTTTATTTCAAATTTACCGGTTACTTCTTCGCTATTGGCTGTCTGTTTACCCAATAGAAAAACATACAGAACAATGTGGCGGCACCGGAAGTTGTGCAAATAAGGGTTTTCCTTTTAACATTGAGTGCCGTCTCTGATAATATACTCTTTGATAAGGACCGGATGTGGCCTATCTAGTGTCACACCACCGGTGTCAAGGGTTACACCGTCTCTCGTATGTTATTGACTTAAAAAAACATGGCGACCACTAGTTCGGCAAGCCTCCACTAAGAACGCTGAAACTATAGGGACAGTAGGTGTATACAGTATGAGTATATACAAACGTGAACAAGATGTAAAGCGTTGGTGGGCGTTGTTAGCATATTTGATATGAAAATATACTCTCATTGATTGGTTTAATGTGCGTGGTCTTTGGAAGAATTGTCCCACAGCTTCGTTCTGTTCCCGGAGTGTGCTTGAGAAATTCCCTGTATAATTTGCCAGAAATATAAATCGTGAAAACCTTCTGGCGAGTTATTGTGATTTTTGAAGTTTATGATAACTTTATATAGGTTTTTTTGTCGTAATATAAACTTTTACAGTATTTCATTAATTTAAGAATGAAATATTATTTTTATAATTTGGTAATATACAAGAGATCTTATTCCTAGCTGTGTGTTTGACAGAATTAATTCTTTTTATCTCGAGGCATTAAAATTGACAGTATTGAAGTGCATACAATTTTGTGAAGGTTAGTTGAAAGTTCCATTTTAATAGATTAGGTGGTAAAAATTGTCAATGTTACTTACATAAAATACTTTCATGCACAGCTGTCCTTATCCAAAAGCAGATAAGTATACATATACAGTATAAGTATTTTTAACAATCAAGCCTTTAAGATTAACAGGATAAATTTGTAAATCCTCGATGATTTTACAACATTTAAGGGACCAATGCAAAACATCAACACAGTACAGAAAATTCTCTTCCATTGCTATTCAATATGAGCAACAGAATGTGACAAATTATTGTGTGTCAAAAGCTGTGCAATACAAACATGAGTATTTGTCACGTGGAACACAGTGCAATATCACAACTGAATCAAGAGGTATACAATGTTCGTTAGACAATACTCGTGTACTTTTTGAAAATAATAATTCACAATCTATTAGTCTCCAGTGCATTTCCAAAAGCACTCAGTGGTCTTCTGATGACACATCCATAAGTACTAGTTCTCAGTCTTGTGATGACCACACTAAGGGTAATAGTTCAACAAATAATTCAAAATATACCACTAGAAGTTACCTACAAAATAAATCAAATGAATTTCCAAAAGAAGATGCGACCTCTACTCTACATATGCATTCGTTAAATTTGGAAGGTACTTCACTTAAAAATGCTTGCTGATTATAAGAATAGAAACAGTTTCAGTATTATAACCTAGAATTTAGTCTGGTGAAAAACTGATACATTGCAAACAAAACTCTGGAAATAATCCACATTCTGTGCAAGTCATGAAAGAATGTCATGTAAATATTTTCTTTCAGGTTCCCAGACGATTGGAAAAGATTTTAATACAAAGCAAACACGAAGATTAAAATCTGGGAAGAAGAATCTTTCCGCATCAATCTTGTTTGGTTCAATCATAAGGCAAAGAAAAAATACCTATGCCTCAAGTACTACATCTGGCGTTACAGAAATGTTTAGTTCTCGGTAATGCTTCATATTATAATCATAAGAATGTAGCACCTTATGCCAGAACCTTACTTGGCCATACTAAATGTTCTTAAGATGTCCCATATGAAACTCATAGGAAGAACTTTTTTTTTTCTTGTTTAAAGGATTAATAAAGAAAAAGCCCTTATTTTCTTACAAGAATATAATGATTCTCTTGAACATCAGTGATGAATCTAGGGTGATGCTTGTGAAATCTTTTAAGTAGCGTGTTTATTTCCTTTGCTTCATTCAAAACTGACAATTTTTGCCTTAGGTCTGGTTTAGAGTCTGTAGAAGACAATGCAGTATCAGTTGACCATCCTGTGCAAGCAGTAAAACCAAAGAAGAAACATTTGTGGTCAGGTAATGACTCTGTGATTTCGATCTCTGCAAGTGAATGTTCTTTAGATTTTTCTGAGTTATACCCTGAAACCCAGGAAACCTTTACAAAACGTAAGTGGAAAAGTAGCAGAACATCATCTATTCAACCTAGAAGCAAATACACTTATGATGAAGAACTGACTATTATTAAGTATATATCAGAAAAAAAAGTATATAAACAGGTGGGAGGTGTAGCCATGTGGCAGTGTATGGAAACGGAAATAAAAACCAATAGAACTTGGCAAAGTTTAAAAGAACATTTTCGGAAAAAAATTCTTCCAAATATAGATGAATTTAATCTTCCAAAGAAAGTGGAGGAATCATTTCATAGAATAAACATGAGGTAGAACTAATTTAATTACGAGATGTATATGCCTTTCGTCAGAGAAAGGTTGACTGAATCAGAATTATCGAAGTAACAAGTTTTTGTTTCTATTTTGCAAAAATTTGTGGACTTTTTACTGAAAATATATGTAAGTATATGTAATGTATCAATAAAATTAATATGTTTGTGTATTTTTATTGAAAATGTAATCAAATGTCAGTAATGTGTCAATGAAATGAATTTTTCAGATACTAAAGAAAGTAAGTCGTGCAAATTTGTCAATGCTGCAACATTTTTTTTCCTCCAAAATTTATGACAAACTTCTTTGTATGTTATAGACATATACATTTTCTTTGTAAATTTAAACTAGAGTGTGTTAATATTTTTGCATACTTTATATTTTCAATACTTCAATGTTGGCAAATGATAATGCATTTTTAGTCTGACTTATCACTTTTAAGAGTTCCCGAAATTACTGAAATAGAATTGTGAATACAGGCACACACACTTTTTTTCCTTCACAATATTTTTAAATTCAATATTTCACTGGGAAATATAGTATTTGTTGTAAACCAATGAGCGTTATTTAATCTTAAATACAATTCTTAGAATATTCCACTTAGCACATGGCTTGTGCTGCTTTGAGTGCTCAAAGAGCCTGCCACCACAACAAAGAATTCATGAAAGATTTGAACCACTTCAAGGTTGCGCTTGTCAGTCAGTCAAGAAGGATGCGTAATTTTCCAGAAGAGAACTGGAGCATTTGTATGTATAGGAGAATTCGGTGCCAAGAGATTTTGGTGATGTGGATAGCAGCTGAATAGGTCCTTGATCAAAGTAGTCACACATGCACAGTGCTGTAAGTAATATGATTTAATTTGATTTTTTTCCCAGAAAACTTTTTCATCATTACAGATATTGACTAAATAATACAAAAGTATGTCTCAGATGACAGTTTCAGCATGTTTATTAGTTTGTGGTAGAATACCTTCAATTCTTCATGAAAGCTTGCTGCTAAAAAGATTTTTCTCTTTTGTCTATGGCTGGATTAATGTTTTATGGGACCCGTTAATATAATTAAAATAAACAATAATATTTGAAATTTAAAAATTATAATTAAAAGTTTGAATATTTATATGTTAACTAAATAATAAAACAAAGAAAGCTGTACCAATATAAAAATTATTGGGAGTCCCTAGGCATGTGCTTCTACTTTGATACACTTCTACACTTATATAACTGAAAGTGATTTTTTGGGGGGGTTCAGTGGGAGGAAATTGTCAATACTTTTAGTGACCGTTATCAGACTACTCCAATTGAATTTTAGTGACATGAACTCAATGGTGGACTTTGGTTTTACCTCCTTTTTTTCACTTCACAAATCCTTGATGTCAAAACCAAAAATTGAGAGAAGAGCATTCATTGATTTTTCATGCAAACTATTGTAAAGAAACCTTCCACCTTTTAGACGAAACAATTCTTTCATTTTGGATAAAAATTTGCAAAATTTTGAATTTAGCCCATTTTTTTCTATTTGTTTGGTAGACTTTTTTAAGTAGGCCTAGTGTATGTTAGTGTACTTTATTTTAAAAAACTGGTTGTCAGTTTTTTGTATTTACACTACAGCATGTGTAATATTACATGTGTCTATCAATCTCATTGATTGATGTGCAACCAAATGAGCATGCCACATCTACAAACTGCATCAAAGAGTATAGAAGATTCGATTTGATACTATACCATCTATACTATTTATCTTTTACTAGCTGAATACATACGATTACATCACACAGAAGGAGAGGTGTAGATACATTACCGATAAAAATACTGTATTTCTATGAATATACATGTTTTATATCATCAGCGCATACCATTCTTGATGCTTTGCTGCGTCTAGGATCCATTGCATTGTCAGGGTTAGTTTTCTCGGCATCCTACAAGATGTATTGGTGTATATGTTGGCTAATGTTACTGATTTGATAATATTTATAATTGATATATAAAGCATATACACCACTACATCTTGTTACTCGTTCATCATACATTTGCAAACAGCAAAATTAGAAAATATTGTTGTTTTGAAAGTGAGAGCCCGCGGATGTCTAACAGTATCTGACCAATTCTGACACCAACCAAAAGTGTTTTTGCAGTTTCAGTGAAATCTGTGAAAAATCAAATCAACGTCTGACGCGGCGACACCCAATTAAAAACAAATATCTGATGTCATCAATGTTATTAACCCTTCATTACTGTGATGGGGTCCTGGAGTCTCCTGGCCAGTATAAATCATTATAATTCAGAAACCAATTACTAGATAGTGCTCATGTAGCCAGTATACTTCAGTAGCATTGTGTTATTAGTTTTGACTCGTGTGAAGTGATTTGATATTATTATTTCTTTTTTGATTTTTATTTCTGGAATTAATGGGAAATGGTCTCAGAATACCCCACTGTAGGGGTAACATAATGTTATTTTTCATTCCCTTGACTGATGTTTCGTGTTCTTTCGACTGTTGCAATTTGTTTTACAGTATAATCATAAAGCGAACTCCCCATCCTTCAACATTTTTGAAGTCAGAACCAACTAGAAAAGCAAGATACATGTGTGCAAGAAATGCGGTCAGAAACACAAAGATAGTTTGTGAAACAAATGCGGTGACATATATGTCCAGATCACAGAAATTCAAAGTGTAAAAATTGTAATCTACTTTTTTTCTTCTTATAATAAACACAACTAATTTTTAAGAAGAAATAAAAATAAAGAAATATTTTTTTTCATTGTGATAAATAGTGATATACTACTTTGGGCACGTGAGGATGAGGACTCTGCCAGTTTAGGTGTAAGTGAATTTCACCTGAGTAGTTAAGGGTTAGACATTTCTATCAATGGTTAACCTGCCATTACAAATAACAAAAATTGACAAACGTTCCGTAGTCCTATTATATTAGTAATCTGAAGAAAAAGTCTCTACATAAAAATTTCAGTGATGACATTAAGCAATTCAATCATTACGATATGGTAACTAATTCCCGTTATAGACCAAACTTATGTCCATTAATATATGTGTAAAGATCTTAGTAAATATAAAACCTGTACATATTCATGGAAATGCAGTAGTTTGAGGTAACTTTTCAACAGCTCTCCTTTTGTGCGATGATATCGCGGGGGTGCAGCTAGTATATAACGTTTGTTCCAGCAGCAGTCCGAAACAGTCCCGAACTAGTCCGCGCATGCGCATCCTAGTATTGGGCGTTCCAGCAACAGCAGTCAGGTATTGTGACTGAGAGTTGGGCGTTCCAGCAGGGTTGCTGATTAGTTTGAAACCAGTCCGAAACAGTCAGAATCAGTGCGTGCACGCTACCTCAAACTAGAAATCCGCGCATGCGTACTTCGGTCCCCGAGTTCCCGCCAACGCCAAACTTCGACGACGCCCCATATATGTTTCCATCAGGTTTCTGCATAGTTGTTTTACATTCTGCTCTATATATTTTGACCCTGATTTATTTTACATTTTATTGATTCTTGGTTTTTGGTGATTTCGCTTTCTTTCGGATTTTTCTCGTGGATATTGGAATTTTTATTTTACGTTTATGCTTTATTTTACCCTGCTTTATTTTACGTTTCGTTGATTTTCTAGTTTTTTTCAAATACTACTTATCCCGCGCTTCTTTAAAATTTATTTTTATTTATTTATAGTTAAAATGATGGGAAGGGATTCTGGAACTCAAGAAAACATGCGCAGATCATCATCTCCCCCATACGTCACATATACAATTTTTTACTAAATCTAGATTCTTGGATTTTGGTGAGTTAGCTATCTTTCAGATTTTCTTGTGGACATTGGAACTTTATATTTGTTTCTTTTTTTTGGGAAATGGAAGGTAAGTAATTTTAAGGAAGTTCCTTGTACCGTGACTTACTAAATATATATGTACTTATTTACCGTTCTGTATTGGTAGCATTCTCTCTCGTTTTTAAGAAAAATACAAATAACCGAAATCCAAAAGAATAATCAAAAACAATATCTCAATTTGGATTTTTTTCCAAATTGAAGAAACTCCCTGTCCATCTGGCTCGAGTCGAAACTTTGAGATTTTGAGAGAGAAAAAACTTTAAAATTTGAGGATACTTTTCATAAAGACCCCTTGACATTTTCAAAATTTCTCAAAAACGGCTCCAAATTTTGTTTTTAAATTTCTTATAAGAATAGAGTAAAATACACTTATAAAAGAGGCGCAGGTCTGATTTTCATGGTCAATTCTGAACTTTCGCAAATAGCAAAAATATGAGTTTTTTTCGGCACCTTCCTACGACTACAAAATTAAAGATCGAATTTTTCTTCAAATATAATTTGCTTTCCATAGTGAGTTCTTTCATCAAGGTCATTTTTTTACATATATACATTTTTTTTTGAAAATTTTAGTAGTCTTCGCGCAATAATGTGTGCAATTTTTAAAAAAATTACGAAAACAAGATTTTCTCAAAAACCGCTCTAAATGTTTTCTTCTTACTTTTGGTAGGGATAGTGCTAAATGTACTCTATAAGATGACATAAACGCAATATTGCTCTATTCTTTATTTTTTCAAAAATTACTGTGAAATTTTTGTAAAATTATAATGTAATTTTAAAATTACAAAGCAATTTTTTTGAATTGTCTCTCAGCGTTGTTAATAGTTACATCAGCGGCGATTTGTTCACATTATTACATTGATGTGTACATGTGCTTTAAATAATGTTGGATAAAGTTTTGTGAAAACTCTGTGAAAATTCTGCATTTTCAGAAACGCTTGAACGCCGTTTTCTCAAAAGCGGCTCCAAATTTTCTCTTCAAGCTTTTCAAAAGGATAGTTCATTTCAGGATATTTTTTTGTTTTTTCAAAAATTACACTAATATAATTTTTTTTTAAAGGTCTCATGCCGTTGATATGCACATTTTCAGCAATTTGAAAACAGTATTGTATTTGTAAGTTAAAGTACTTAAAATTACTTCAAATGAAGTTCTTCGAAAACTCAAAAGTTTTCTGAGAAAAAGAATTCAAATTTCGAATTTACAGTTGTGCTTGAATGCCAGTTTTTAAAAATGAGTCTAAATTTTTGGAAGGAAAATTGCCATTTAGGACAAGGTTTTACTGTTCTTTAATATTCTTAAAATAATATTTATGTTCTACTATGAGGAAATCAAAAAATTAAGAAAATTTCAAAAAAATGTGCATTGGCGGCAATAGATGGCAGAAGGAAAGAGAATGTGGCAAGTTCGAATAGCTAGCCGAGACCATAGGAAATAGAAAACTAAGACGAGAAAGTCTGTGCCATTCTGTAGCATCACTAGTTTGCATATGCATGATGATGATACGATTTGATTGCATCATGTGTGAACACAAGTCAAACATGCTGAAACACACCTATAGGCTGTGTGGTAAATTGTTTTCAGCAGCCTAATTATTTTATGGTCATTTAAATAAAATCTGAATTGGATATTTTGTATAAACATTTATTACTAGGTAGTAATTTTGAAGTCATTTACTGTAGCTTGTTCACAGCTATTTGTAATTTAAAAAGTGAAAACCAAAAAAGAACAAACAACAAAAAAAGGACAGTTATAAGAAATTTAAAACATTAGAATTATTATGAGAGATATAACCGTCTTGCAGCACTGAATGAGGGGATGATTTAGTAACCTCAAAGCACTTTACATGATTTAGCCTCAAGATTCACCCTTAAAACAATGCCAAGTAGCTGTGTCTTGTTCCCTACCATCTATGTTATTGAAAACTTCCAAATGAGAAGTTAATCACTGTTAGAAAAATGTGGATTTGTCCAGGTCTCCAATCAATCTGAAGAGTTGACCCACACCACCTGCTATTCATTGAGATGAAATAATTATAAACGTTGTCATTGCCAACAATAGTACTATGAGAGTACTACAATACTATTGTTGGTAATGACAACGTTTATAATTATTTAATGAAAAATGCCAACGATAACACACCACAACACCTATATTCATTGAGAACTGAATTTGTCATTGGGACCAAATGGATTTGCAAAATTCTAGTCATATCACTTGTGCTGCAGATAAGTTATTGCAGTGCTAGGCTAGCTAACCTCATTTTTAAGTTTTATACTGAATTTTTTTCACCTGGTATTATTTCAATTTTTTGCCTTGTGGTGAGAAATAGCTTTAATAAAGATTGTATGCTGTCAAGAATATATTTTTGGATGTGTTTAGGCTTGTTTGTTTGGTTGATTATGTAGCATCAAATTGATAATTAAAATTAAAAGAGAGATTGAAGGCAAACATGACTGCGGTGTTACCTCTAACTCTGTCCCAATTCCTTCCCAATTAAAACACAACCAGACTGGCATCCAACTGCTTTGAATATCCTTGGGTATCACCATGGATTGCACTCTTTCTATACATTACTACTAGTCATGTAATACTGACTAGTCTTCAGTGAAATATGGTCAACCAGTTATGGTACAAGGAGATGTTGAAGGCAATACACTTTATTGATTCAGTCACAAAAGGAGTATTAATAGTTGTAATCCTGATTGACAAAAAGGTGGGTGACTGACCTGCCTTTAAAGGGTTCAGATTATTTTACTGATTCAATTTCTCAGGTAGGTAATGCATTAAGATGCAAAAGAAATGAATATATAAATGCTGCCCACACAAATATTTATATTAAGTATTTCTTTAAAAAAGAAGCATTCTACAATGTAGAAAAAATATAAACAATTTAAATAATCTTAAAAATATAAAACTTTGTTCATTTAAAAGAAACTTTTGTAGGATACATTAGCAACTAAAATATACATCAACAATAATGCAAACATAATTGCAATATAATTTCTGCTTACTCTGTCTATATATATATATATATATATATATATATATATATATATATATATATATATATATATATATATATATATATATATATATATATATATATATTTTCTTACTACTTATATACATACATATATTTCACTGGTTTACTCCTTCATTTGAAAATATCACATTACTGAGTATTGTAAGCCTTATCTGCAAGCACAAGGTACTTTAACTTAAGATCACAGTACACATATACTAAAACACTAACGTGTAGTACTATTTGACTTATACATGCTCTTAGAAGTCAACACAGGTTTTCTAGAAACAAACTGACTGTTTCTTGATATATAGTAACATTAAGGCTGTAACAAATGCATTACTGTAAACTACTCGCAGTGAGCAGCTCAAAGCAATATGTTTAAGTACTACTATTTATCAGCATAAATTAAGTATGTATATGTGTATATATATATATATATATATATATATATATATATATATATATATACACACACACACACACACACACACATGGAGAGGTATTCTAAAATATTTTTATTATACAAAATTAAATTAAGAGAACTGTCAAGTAAATTTAATGAACACAGTACAACACCCAACATATTGTAAGATTTACTAGTATGATTTTATTTTCACTTGCATTTACCATTTTATTATAGGTAGTATTGATTTTAGTTATAAGTTATCAGTCAATTTACACAATACTGCATAATCTGTCAAGTTAAAATCATGCCTCGGCAATCTCTTATCTCTTACAATTTAACACTGCTACAAAAAATGATTCCTTGCAGAAAGGTATGTCATGTTTCTATCAATTTCATTTGAGACAAAATTTTGAAACAAATCTAATTTCTTGTAAGTGAATATAATAAGTCTTAAATTTTATGAAGAATCACAAAAACATAATTTTCATCTAGTTGCTAGTTTTTCTGTCCTATTTGTTTTTATTAGTGCAGCAGTTTTATAAACTTGAATCTATTGCACATTCTGTTTTGCAATGTCAAGTTGGCAACATGTATTTACTTAATAAGAAATCTACTGCTTACCTTTCAACATTTGTTTTCTCTATATTTTTATTAAAAATGCATTCCCATTACTATTTGGTTTGCTCAAAGATATTGTTTAAACTAATTCATGTTTTCTGCACCTTATTTACATGAATAATAGCATAAATTCGTAGATTCTGTGTTGCTACAAGAAAATATATGTATATATGCAAGTGCTTTCCATCTCACTGAGAGAAAGAAGGAAGATCTTATGATATGATCTTTGGTTTTGTTTCAAGAGAATGCCTTACACATTAGTACATCATGGAAACAACCACACAAAAGGAGTGGATTAGAATGACAGCAGAAAATGACGAATTCTGAATATAAGAAGGCTTACTCTCCTCTTTTAATAATTGAGATTCTTTTTCTTGCAAAGAAAGGATTAGCCTTTTCCTAAGATACTGGTGCTGGTTCCGGAGGTGGAGTAGGAGTAGAATTCATTTCACGTACACGTTTCACTAGCAGCCATAATGTAAAAATGGCTAAAGCCCAACCTTGGATGCCAGCCAAAAGGAAGAAATAGTAGTCCAGATGTCCCTAAAATAAATAAATAATAATAAAAAAAAGAGATCCCTGTTCATCATAGGAATACGTGCCAAAATAAAAAATTTGATTAAATTTGCAATTTTTCATCTTTTTTTCCAGCTCCAAATTTTTGTTTTAATGTTTATCTTAGATGCAGCTAAAGACACTTTAATAAAATGAGAATTATGTCATCTTTTTGTTTTCATGGAATTTTAAGTGAACTTTGGCCAGTAATAAAAACAAGTATTTTCCCCAAAAGGCTCAAAATTTTTTCATTAAACTTTTTGAGTGGATAGTCCCAATTACACTGAGTAATTTGACATAAACACAATTCTGAAGTATTCTTAAGTATTCTTTTAATGCATTTCTCAAGTTATTAATATTAACATTATGGGCTTTTATCTTCTCAAAAAATCAAAAGTTATAGGTGAAACTGATCTCAAATTTGTCCATTTTCAGAAATCCTCAGATGATATATATTCAAAAAGGCTCCAAGCTTTGCAACCAAAACCAACCTGGAAATGTTGTGAATCTTTGCGTATCCAAGTGGGGCTCAAAGCAGATATCAAAGCTGTTCCTAATAACGATCCAATTCCTTCCATAGCAGAAAACATGCCCATTGCCACACCTTGCAAGGGACGGGGTGCAGCTGAGTAAGCAAACTCGAGACCTTGAAATAAAATGATAGCGCTAGTGAAACAAATTCATTTTGAGGCAAGATTTCAGCTTATACACTTTTACTTAATATAGTAAATAACTGGTAAAGAGCAATGTTCATACCTGCAACTCCTGCAAACACTTCTGCAGTCCCAACAAGGCAATACTGAGGTACTTGCCAGAGCAAAGACATATCACTTGCATTGTATGTGACATTATGTATCACTTGTGTTACCCGGTTCCTACAAAATATTTTTAAAGTATTTATTTAAAAATATTTTTAAAGAAAGAGTTTAGATCTATGAATGTTGTAAGTTCACAAAATTAGTTTAGATCAGTGAGTGTTAAGATTAGTCAAACCAATGTTCCTCACCCATGTTTCCACTGATAAATAGACAGAAACTCCAAAACACCAGCTGCAATAGCTGCCATGAAGCTGAAGCTCATACCAAAAGCTGTTTGCAAATTATTGTAAGATTAAATTTTTACTAAAAAATAATTAATTGTATATAACAACACAAGAAATACAATACAAACCAATTCGTGATAGCAGAGTCACCCGATAACCATGGCGATCAAAATAAGGATATATTACACTGTTCATCACTGGAATAAGTGCCAAAATAAATATTTGGTCAAATAAACTAAGCCAAGCAGTGGGCATCTAAAATAAAAAAGACATTCATTTTTAATAATAATGTTTTCTATTTTCTTTTCATGATATACTTCATAATAAAAAAATACAAACATTAAAGTTTTTCTCAAAGCCTATTTTCAAGTGTACTCCTTGTTCTTGAAATCCAGTTTCAATCTGTAAAAGGAATTTTCAAAAAATACATTTCAATTTGTGTCAAAATATTATATTTCCTAAAAATCACTAGTTTAATAAAATATTATTTAAAAATAATGGAAATGATATTTTCCTAGAAGGAAAAACATACCTGGAAGAAAACGAGCCAATATGGTAGGAGGCTAGTAAACAATAATAACACAATCCCCAGCTTCTTCACATCTTCTACAGCTGCATCATGGTGAGAACCTCCATACCTGATCTTTGCATAATCAAGCCATGATGGAGATGTCACTGGTCGCTGTGATCTTCGTTCAATGAGAGGTGAACTGAAAAATAAATAAAACTACTGAAATCTGGAAGTATCAACAGTGATGTACATTGAGTTCACGACATCTGGGGAATTAAACAACAAGTTGCCTATTATGGTAGCCAAACTTCTTAACCAAGCTCCGTGAAGTCACAGAAGTTAAGCAGCCTGAGACATCACGGATCCTTAGAAGGGAATCTGCGATACCAATGGTGCTGAGCCTCTGGCTGATAAGGATAAAAGGCAATAGCCTACAACTTCACTTCATGTACGACCAACTAAGTTCAGGTAGAATTACTCCAAGCTTGAGGCCAAAAAGGCTTAGAATGTTGCTACACAAGTAACAGAATTTTATAAAAAGGTAATTCACTCCATCTGTTCTCAATTCTACCCAATTTGTATTAGTAAAAACTACAAATGTTTATTAAAAAAAAAAACCTGCATGTTTATCATGTTGGCTTCATACTTACGATAAGAAGGTAGTTAGGGGAAATATTAATGATAGGTGAAAATAAACAGTAATACAATTTATAATGGAAATTTATTAATTGAAGGACTTTACTTTGATAATTTCAAATAATAAGAAAAATCTAAAATTAAACAACCACATTATTACAAAAATATCATTAAATTTAACAAAAATAATACTTTCAGATTAAATAATTTTGAATTAAAATTTTTAGATGACATTATCCTCCTAATTGGTGTCTTCTAGTGTGCACCACCCCCTACTGTCCCACGAGGTGGCATTCAACATTTGACTAGATGCATTAATTCTATCAGAAATTCTGTCATTTTGTAGAATTGAAATTATTTTTTACTGCTATTAAGCCACATAACATTTGAAAGCATTCCATTGGGTCATCATTGATACAGCTCTTTAGATTAGAAAAACTGTAAATGGTCATTAAATATAACTCTAATGATGTAAAATAATTGGTTCACTAAGAGTGATACAAATACAGAGGCTTTGCCCTCCTCATTCTCAGAAATGTTTTGTAATTTTACTCGATTGAAAGTAATTACCATATATTATTACATAGTATCGCAGGGATATATATTGAATATGAATACACTTCTTTCTTTTTCAGGGGATATCTTAGAAAAATATATCAAATACAAACGACAGTATTTTAATGATTGATTAAGTTTCATTTTAGAGATAATCTAAGATCAAAGGTCCATCATATTTATTACTTTTTTTTCAATATTCATTATTGCTTACCTCTGAATGCTTGTCTGACGACGCAGATGGCAACGTCCAGAAATTGCCTCACAGAGAATACACAGAATATTCATAAGAACTGAACCAGCAGGCCGATGCACCAGATAATAAGGTCGACCACACGCAAAAAGTATCAATGCGACTATTAAACAACCACAGGTACCAGCAAATGCACGTAAAAATCCATTGGGCATATCCAATGCAACGTAAGACAGGGCTCCAACACCCAGTAAACTACCAATATTTACACACCAGTAGTACCAGTTGAAAAAGCGACGTAAAGAATCTGTACCTCCATATTTGACCTAGCAAATACAATATGTATGTTGAACGTTAAATAATTAAAATTTTATAACATACAGTAATCAATTTCACTTGCTTATCATTAACATAAATTATCTGTGATGGAAGAAAAAAACAAAAAGAACATTTCAGTGTTTACAAACCTGTTCTGCACCAAAAGAAGGAAAATTGGCCCTCACAGTTCCAGCAGCAAAGCCAACACAAATAATAATTGCATACATTTCAGTCACACAAAATGGACTGGTAGAATTTGCAGGATTGCATAGAACCCCTGCAGCAGCAGCGGTCAGCAAAGAAAATCCCACAACATACAAAGAAAGTCCTGCTACAAGAGCCCAGTAACGGCCAATCCATGCATCAGCCAACCAGCCCCCTCCCAGGGCTGAGAAATGAGCAACTCCAACCAACAGTAACACCGCAGTCATTCCAGAATCAGGAGACCATCGTCCTAAGCTCAAAAACAGGAAAAGGTTTGCAACTAAAGCATAGAATGCTAGCCGCTCTAATGTCAATGTGATGAGCACTAGAACACCAGCAATGCAACTTCGTCGAGGATCCCATGGTAATTGGCCAGTTTGTGGACCCTGCTGAGGTCTTATCATCAAAGGAGTAGTTTCATCCATATTGTTATGTTCGTATCTATAAAACATGGAGCTACATTTGAGCTTTTAACTCGAAATTTTCGAATGAAACATTATTTGAAGTCATTAAGCATAACCCACCTTTCAAAGAATTGTATTTTCTCTTGATTAAAACACCTCGTCAGAGTCTTTTAGTTTTTTCTCTGTGAATACCATATTCTTATTTATCTCCATCATATATATACATTTGTACACAAAAATGTAAAGATCCCCAATAAATGACAGGTGCATCTCAAATGCTTTTGACAAGTCGTTCAGTGCACCAGTGCACTATAGGTTTCCTCGTTGCCAACACACGGAACGTTTGGATAGAAACAACACCCACAAGGAAAAGCATATTTTTTTACCGTTTATTATCATGTATTAATTTTTTGCAATCTTTAATTTAGAAATGAGAGTAACATGTTATAAATATTGTCTTGAAAAACTTCATAACAGTACAGATTACGGAAAGTAATGTTGGTTACCCGGTAATCAACTGCATTCGAAGGGTTCATGCAAAGAAGGGAGTATACAAAATAAGGTTCAAACACAATCGAAGAAGAGTAAATGGCAACGAGTTAGAATATAGTAACTCCTTAACATATTCCAAATCGTTGGTAAATGGCTTTTTAAGTTTTAGAGTTTTCGTGAATTTTGGTGAGGTTATTCGCAGATGACAAATTTGCCTCTCTCTGATCTCTGCTGTTGCGCCCGGAGAGTGTGCGTCACAATTCTTGTGAACTTCACAGTATGAAGGTATTGAACACTTTCGAAGAGGTCAGATTGTCTCCTCTTTGATCTATCATGGAAAAGTATTTTGTATTTTCATTGTCCGTGATCTATGTTCGGCTGCGTGCAGAGAGTATACTTCAATTTAATCACACAGACCGCTGTCGTTCATCAGCTGTTACGGTGTCATCCAATCCAGAGCTTAAACGTCACTACTGTAATTGACATGCATGCCCTCAATTGGATGGCAGTGAAACAGCTGATTTCCGTCAACGGACTGTACATTTAAATCGTTTTATAGACGAAGTTGATTATAAGCAGAGTGCAAGTATACTAGGATTTATAAACCATGCACTTCACGTAAATCAGCTTTCCACGGTTTCATCCAATCGGAAGCTTTAACGTCCCCATATTAGCCGTCCCGTCACTATAGCGACATTATGATCCCGATTGGATGATACTGCAACAGCATACGCATTTACGTCAAGTGCATGGCTAAATAAATCTATAAACTATAAACATGGTACTGAGAACCACTCGGGAATCACTGAGCAACACTGAGAACCAGCCAGGAACCACTGAGAACCAAGCAAGCACGAAGTGTGGTACGTGTGGTATGATTTGGCGTTTGCTGTTGCGGTGCTGTATAGTACATTCACTATAACATTCTGCGTGAAATTTATATCATGGATGCATATGACTTGTTCAAGAAGTTGTCATATGGTGCAAAATTCACACGCAGGAAACTTGACAGTATCCAAAAATCCAAGCAGGTAAAATGTGCAGGTTATGTTGAGGTGTGAGGCATTAAATGTGTATTAATGTGTTATTGTGAATTATATATTTCAGGAAACTTCTTCTGTAGTTAATGTCAATGCTGTGAAAGAGGAAGTATCAGTTAAACCAGAACCTTCAATTAGTAACCATGAGGATATGAAAAAAAGTGAGGTTACAGAGTTAACACTATTAGGTTCAATGACAACAGAAGGAGGAATATTAGGAAATAAATCGAAGAAGAAAAAGAAAAAGTTAGATCCAGAAGTTAAAGCAGCTATCTTGGAACAAGAAAGGGTAATTGATTAATTTTTTTTAAGTATATGCAGTGGAGTCCTTTTACTTTTGGATAGTTTTCTTTTACATATTGATTACTGAAAGTTTTGTGAAGTATTGTATTATAATAAACTAGCTGAACCTGTGCAAACATTCCTTACATTGTAAATCATTGTTTTGAAAATTGCTTCACTTTGAATCCCAACTTTACTTCAGAAAGTGAATTGCACTTTTACACATGCCTCGCTTAGCCTCGCATGACAACCCTATTAACATGCCACATTTCAAGTTTTTGCTCATTTCTGACCACCCTGCCATGGAGTACAGGTAGCCAGAATAGGTAGATTTCATTAATTTCTTCTCTCCACGTGATCCCTACAAGTTTCCCTGATATACTCCCCTAACATGTTTACTCTCTTGTTTCTGGCATACCTCCATACTGTAATGAAAGAACCTTTTAATTGCTTAAGGGTTTAATAAACTCAAAACAAAAACATGTATTCTACATTCTTATCATTCAAGTAACCAAGTGTAATAAATAAACAAACTATCAATGGTAGCAACATCATCATTACATTCTCCCCTTCTTCATTTAAGAACGTAATTGTCCAAAGAAGGTGGCAGCCTCATTTTCTTTAATGATCTACGGATCCCATCATCTTTAACTTCAGTCTTTTAGATTGTAAATTTTTGGTTCCTCTTCTGGCAGGTCATCTTGGGAGGGTTGTGGATTATTATTTATGTCTTCAATATGTACTTTGTCTTCAACATGCCATTCATTAGTTGGAGAAAGATGCCGAAGGTTTACAGTCAAGGACAACATTACAGTCAAGTCACCACCAGGAAGTTGCCCAAGGGCATAGTTTTGGTTTGCTTTTAGCAGAGTGACCTCTTCAAGCAGATCGTATTTATTTTGTTGGACCTGTTTTCTCACATATACTTCATCAGGAGTTGTGAACCGTAATGGTAGAGCTACACCTGAAGCTGATCTTTGATATGAAACATTCTTTCATGAGGTGTAGTATTAGTTGATGTACAAAGTAGAGCTTGAATAGCATTTAAAGCATCATGTAGCACTTTCTCTCATTGCAAAATCTTTAGGCCCTTAGATTTCAGAGCCAGAGTGATAGCTTTCCATGTAATATTATTATATCTTTCTACTTGGCCATTTCCACAGGGTTTATATGATGTTCCTTGACTGGTTGCTACACCAACGGAATGTAGGTCGTTTCTAAGTTCTTTGGATATAAATGAACAACCTCTATCTGAATAAATGTAGGAAGGATATCCAAAGATAATAAAAACTTATTTGAGAGCTTCAATAACTGAAGAAGTTGATAAATTGGGGCAGGTGTAGCGAAAGGAAACCTAGAGTATTAGTCTATTACTGAAAGGAGAAATTTATTGAGTGTTTCAGATGGTATTGGACTTTTGAAGTCTAAACTGAGATGTTCAAATGGTGATGTGGCTTTTATGAGAACGCAGTGTTTATAGTTAAAAAATCGAGGTTTGACTTCAGTGCATGTTTTGCAAGATAAAGATAAAGTAACCGTCCTCACTTCTTCAATCATATAAGGAGGTTTTGACATTTTACCCAGTGAGCCATTTGAGTAATCCCTAGGTGAGACAAAATGTCATATAATGAAGCCAATTTCTCTAAGGTATGTATTGTTCTACAAACTCGTGAAAATATGTCAGCAGCCACATTTTCTTTTCCTGGGTGATAGATTCTCATAGTTATACGCAGCAAGTTTGAAGCGTATTGAATATGTTGAAAACAATGACCAATTGGATAATGTCTCCATTTTCACAAGGCTTCAACTATTGCATACGCTTCTTTCTATACAGATGAGTGATGTAGTTCCCTCTTTGAACGAGTCCTGGAAAAGAAAGCTTTTTGTTTTGTGTAAGAATAGTAGCAATGGCATGATCTGAAGCATCTGTTTCTACACAAAAGGGTACATCATCATCTATGTTCATCACAAACTATTTCTGAATATCAGATTTTAAATCAAAGAACTTTTGGATTTGAAGAGTGTTCATAGGAAACTTTTTACAATTTGTTAACTTGTGGGTCTTGTGGGAAAAGCTTCGAATCCATTTTGAATGTTAAGAAAACATCCCTAACACTCTCTTCACAGCTTTGCTATTTTGTGGAACAGGGAGGTAAAGTAAGGGTTTCAGGCAATCGGGATCTGGCCTTAGTGTGTTATTTTTGATTAAGTAGCCTAACAGTTCTATACATTTTTGACAAAACTTTGATTTCTATTTGTTTAGAGTGAATTTGTACTTTTCACACACTTGTAAGGATTGGTTCAAATTTCTGTCATTTTCTTATCTTTTTCACTAACAGAAACATCATCTAGATATGCATTTTCTCCTTCCAAGCTTTCAACTTTTATAATCTCATCAATTTTTGTCTGGAAAGCTGCTATACCATTAGTTACTCCTTTTGGAATTCTTTTGAATTGCCAGAGTTTTCCACCCAGTTCAAAGGCTGTATATAGCTTGTCTTCGTCTCGAATTGGTATATAATAATAAGCACTTTTTAGGTCAATTGTGCTAAGCACATTATTGGCAGCTACTTTAGATACAAACTTTTCAATTGAAGGAATAAGGTATGCATCTAACATGAACTTATTGATTGTCTGAGAATAGTCTACTACCATGTGTTTTCGATGTTTTTCATTTAAAACAAGAACTTACGCTCTCCAGGGAGATTTGCTCTCTTCAATCACACCAGCCTCCAACAACTTACTGATTTCATATAGAATAAACTGTTTGTCGTCTTTAGAATGACATCTAGATTTTACAGCAATAGGTTTGCAATATGGCAAGAGATATTCAAGTAATGATGCTGGATTTAGTTGAACACAAGGCAAATTACAAATTTTAAGGGGTGGTTTTGTACCACCAAAAGCTATAGATAGATTAGAGTGCTGTTCCAAAATTTCATGACCCAAAATGACATCTGAACATAAGGTTTGTGATACTTGTAATTTTATATTTTGGTAAGTATAACCAAAACCTGTAACTTCACCTTATAATAGGCTTTTACTGAAGATGGCAAAGAAGACAATGCCATTAAAACTTGACTACTTGTTGGATATTTTTGAATATTAAATTTTGAAATAAAATGATCACTGACGAAACTCTTAGAGCTTCCATTCATAAGGTCATCAACATCATGTCGATTTACTTTCATCTTAATAGTGGACTTTGAAAGGCATTTTGGTGATGCAGCAGATACTTTTGAAATATTTATTTCATTTAGCAGATACTTCTGATTTTCGGGATGTTATTGTAGCTAATACAGAGGCTGAAATCTGTTTACCAGATTTTCTTTTACTGGATTTGCATAGTTTTGAATAATGTCCTTCTTTTCACAAAGTTTTACAGATGGTATTCTGAGCTGGACAAGAGCTATGAAGGTGTCTATTGAATCCACAAAAATAACATTTCGAATTAATATTAGCAATTACTTTTTCTAACACTCATCAGTTCGTGGCCAGATCTCAGATGATGCGTGTTGAGACTAATGTTGAAAAGATTGTCATTTTGTAGGATTCAGAGTACAAGAAAGTGATTTCAAGAACCAAGCTTTAGTGAAGACTTCTTCTAGGCTTAACGTCAAGCTTTCTAGAAGTCTCTGGCAAATTGAGTTTGAAGCATAGCCATTTATGAAAGCGTCACATATATATTCATCTCTGCTTAACTCAGCTGTAACTGCTTTAACTTTGTATTCTTTACTTAAAACGCATAATGCTAACATATATTTATCATCAGTCTTATCAGATTGTTGTCGCCTGGTTATGAGATGATGTCTTGCAAAAATTTCATTTTTAGGTTGATCATATAAAGAGTTGTTTAAGTTTAGCAGAAGCATGTTTCACAGTCGCATATTAAGTCGTAAATAGCATAAACTATGTAATGGAAAAGTAAAGTTAACTTCTCTTCTTCTCTTGCTTGTATAATGTTAGAAATATTTGAATGTTCTTTTCCAATGATTCCATTGCAAAGTAGCAGAGTTGGAAGTGTGTTCTACTTTGAATTTATCAGGTTTGAGGTATCGTTCCATATTAGATATTTTTATGAGTACACGCTGTATTTGAGCTTATTAAATTGTAATGAAAGAAACTTCTAATTGCTTAAGGCTTTAATAAGTTTAAAACATAAACCTGTTTTCTACATCTAGTATCTCTATCTATATAGTGTTTTTTTTACAGCCTTGGCCGTTTTCCGCATCCAAATTTCCATGCCTCTTTATTCCATATATCGTTTTCCTCCATTTCTCTTTTTTCCATGGCTTCAGTTATTGCCATGTTCAACGTTCTTCTCAGTCTTCCCCTGTATTTCCTTTGATTTGGTATCCACTCCCAAACTTTCTGTGGAAGTCTATTCGATTTCAACCTTCTCATATGTCCATACCATTTTAGTTGTTTCATTTACATTGGCTCGTTCAAGGTTGTTTACACTTTCATTTCATTTCTTATTTCATCATTTCTTATTTTGTCTAACAGAGAGAGTTTACAACATCTATGCCAGAACATCATTTCTGTTAATTGAAATTTGTCTTTCAAATTTTTTGTTAGTGTCCAAACTTCTGCCCCATAAAGTGTGGTACTCTCTACGAAGAAGCTATATATGCGTTTCTTTGTCTTAATTGAAATAATTGAGTTCCATAGCACTGGATTCAACTGTCTTGTGGCTATTTTTCCTCTTATATTTTTATTTTTCACATCCTGTTCGTCTCTACCATCTGCTGTTCGTGTGACTCCCAAATACTTAGATTGTGTATTACCTTTAATTATTCCAAGTCTCCAAATCATGGGGCATACCTCCCTCCACCATATAGTCAGTCTTTTGTACATTTATTTCCGTTCCCCATTTTCCATACTTTTCTACTAATTTTCTGAACATATAAGTTACATCATCTTCATCTTCAGCCATTATCACCTGGTCGTCTGCAAATAGTAGACTAAACAATGTTTCATCACCTATTTTCACACCCGTGCTTCTGCACTTCCTTTTCCATTCTTTTAGGGCTTTATCAATGTATATTTTAAACAGGGTTAGAGATATACAACAGCCTTGCCGTAATCCTTTATTTACTGGGAAGTTGTTTGATAGACATTTTCTTACTTTTACTTGACTTTTGTTATCTTTATATAAAATTGTTTGACTGCAATAATGTATGTTGTTGATATTCCTTTTTATTCCATTGCCCCCCATACTCCTTTTACTGGTACATTATCATAAGCCTTTTTGAGATCAATGAAAATTATGTGATTATAAATAATATAACAACTATTGTCAATACTGGATCTTCTTAGTCTAAAACCACTTTGCTCTTCTGAGTCTGATGTTTGCATTTCAATTCTATTCTTTAGCACACGCACGTCCATACAGTCTAACCAAAGATGAAGTCAGTTATCCCTCTATAATTATTACAATCTTTTTACAGCCTTTTTTGTAAATTGAAGGCTAATTTCCATATTTCAGGTATTTGACCTCCTTTTAAAATGCCATTGAATATTTCGGTAATTAATTCCAAACCTACAATAGAATAATGCTTAACCAGCTCTATGGATATACCTCCAGGCACAGATGTGTTATTAGTTTTCATGTTTCTTAACACTTCTTTTACCTCTTCCAAAATCACATCTGGTGTGATAGAATTTATGTGCAGTGCTTCATAATTTATTCCCTGAAATTTAGTTCTATTTTCTGTCAAAAGATTTTCATAATATTTTTGCCATTTTTCAACACCTATTGGGTCTACTAAATGCCATTCTTGGGTTGTATTCAATTTCATGGAATGTAACATTTTCCATGCCTGTCTGGATTTGGTGTTACCAATGCACTTGCCTAATCTGTCACATTTTTGTTCCCAGAATACATTTTTTGCTTTCTTCACTTTTATCTTGACCAAATATTTCATTCTGTTATATTCACTTCTGTCTTCTAAATCCTTTGTTGAAAGCCATCTCAAAAATAACACTTCCATTAAAATCACCTAGAAGCACCACTTCTTTGCGATTTCCAATAGAATCCAGAAGCATAGTCAGTTTCTCTGAAATCATATCTTTTTCTGCAACACTTGCATCGTCTGTTGGAGCATAAATTCCTGTAATAGAAACATTGTGTCCTCTTAGTTTACGATTGAGACATGCTATTCTCTTATCAATTGTTTCCCAGCTATGAATATTTTTTTCCAATCTTGAATGTACAGCTGTGGACACTCCTGCTCTTGCTCGCTTTTCTTTTCCCACTCTACTAAGAAAGTGAACACAATTTCCTTTTTCTTTCATTTCCATTTCCCTTCTTTTTTGTTTCACTCAACACTATGATATCCATGTTAAACTCCTCTGTTTCGTTAAAAACTTCACTTTAGTGCTTAAACCTTGAACAGACGAGCATCCAAAATTCATAGACCATTTTCCTTGCCTTTGTCGACGTTGTGAGTTAATCTGAGGGCGAGTTTTGAGCGGCTTTTTATATTTTCCGAGTATGGGGGTGCTGGCCTCACGCCTCAACCCCCTGCCAGGAGGACCGGGTAATTTTCTTTCAGGGTTTTCTTCCCTTAGATTTAGTGTCTTCCAAGACTCCGGAGTTCAATCTAACTCTATTTGAAGCACTTCTGCTCCTGAACAGGAAAAAAGGAATGGTAAGGATTTACCTAAGGTTAGGAAATGGAAGCCTCTGAGCTACTCAATCCACCCATTGGCTCCCGGGGTTCAGGAATGGATTTTAGGTAAGAAGATATCTTACAGTTACGGACAGCGGTCAGCTACTCCTTTCTAAGTAGGAGAAACCAGGCTAATTGCTGCATTCCCCACCCACCGTTAAAGGCGTGCATCAAGTAACCAAGTGAAATAAATAAACAAAATATCAATGGTATCATCATCATTACACATACATTCCCCCATAAGATCCCTATCCTCACAGTATCGCAGGTTCCCACGTGCTCCCCCAAATGTTTTTGTGTGTACTTGTTAATCTAGAAAAATGAACTGAAAATTCAAAAACTTAATTTAAGTTATTTTTAATTTTTTAAATTTTCTTTTACATTAATGTTACATCTGCATATAGGGCAGGGTATCCCTTGGCAGATGAAATGGGATTCTCTGAATAGTTGACTGTACTGAGTACCCAGTAGAGCACCCCCCTCCCTCCAATGTAATAAAAGGGCTTCAAAGATCTTTTGCAAAAAATTGAGAGGGAGGGGACACACACACACACACACACATACACACATACACATGCATGTGCATTCCTACTTACGCACATGCATAATGATATTCAAATATCACAGTACAAAGATAAGATGATGTGAGAATTTTAGAAATATTGTAAAAGCGAGACAATTGATGGCCTTAAACGTAATTAAGTATTATTTTATATTTTGGGGGGTATCTTGGAATTTGATCTTTGATTATTTAACCATAATAACGTGTTTTTTCTTAGCTTACTCAGCTGCGCAAGAAACATCGCATCACTGTGGTTGGAAAAGATGTGCCGGAACCAGTGGAGGCTTTCGAGCAGCTTAAGGATTATGGAATATCACCTGAATTAATCCAACGATTGCACGAGTGCAATTATGCTGTTCCCACTCCCATACAGATGCAAGCCATTCCTCTCATGTTGCAAGTTAGTGCATCTCTCTTGAAAATATGTATAATTACCTATTGGAAAGGAAAGATACTCTATAATCTGTTTTTTATGAACTAAGTTAGTTTCCAGTACCATTCAGAATCGGATACAATATTAAGGTTAGGTTAATAGAAATTGGTTACCAACACTTATGTTTAGTGAGAGGACACTTTGGACATTTCACTTGAACCTGTCAATCAGAACCAGAAAAGGAATTTGACTTGTTGCAAAGTTGTCACTATCAGCAAAGAAATATTATTATTTAATGTTTACATTCTGTCATTTATTTTTATTATTTTTCTTTTGTATCAATTTAATTTTATGTTATTCCTTATGATTGACAATGTCCACAGTGACAAGTTCCAAGAGTTCTTGGAAAACATCTTGAAATACCACAATATTTCACAGAAAATGGTTGAGTATTATACAGTTATACAGACAAGCTTTTGAGAAAGTGTGCAGGAATATTTTGAGAAAGAGGCACTAATAATTAAGGGGCAAATTGTTACATTTAAATAATTCAAACAATGTAAATGCTAAGAAAAAGGAAGTTCTCACAATGGCGATCAATAATTATTAATCTAGAAAGTTCTAGCAGTTCTGTGGTAGTAATGTTAGTTCCTCAAACATCTGCGATAGTTATAACATGGGCAGTATATTTCCCCTGTATATGAGTGTAATTGTAATGTAATGTTTATTGAACTTCATTAAATGAGTATTTATTCCAAAACCTGCTTTTAACCATCTTTTCTTATAGACTGTATTTGATATTGTAGTTTTTAAAAATATTAAGTTTCTTTAAGTGGTGATTTTGGTTTTGAGAACTCAGGCTTAGTGCTGCAATGCAGCTGGCAAAATCACTCCCCTCCACTTGCTAATTCACGTCAATCGCTATTGTCAATCAATTGCACGTCAATCGCTAATTTTTGCTTTACTTGATCAATGCATATAGTGATATTCTGAAAGTGCTTGATCGATCAATTGATAACTTCCCTCTAACCTGTCCACAGTCAGGTTTTCTGCTGCTTGAGAAAATTCAAATTGCCTCTTTCAACAATTTTTGTTAAGTTGCACTGGACTTTGATAATGTTTATTTCATTTAATAACACAATATGTTTCTGGTTTTATTAGTTAACAAAAATACAATAATTTTGGAATTCGTAAGTCATTTACTACATTTTACATTATATAGCAATGGTATTAAATTGTTCACAATACCACATTGAATGGTATAGGAAGAGGAAAAAGACGATCAACCAGTATGCCCAGGTGCGCTGGAAAACTAGGAACAATGTCCAGACGTAAACAAGTTACATACAAAGGAAATGCAAATCTCTGCATGCTTCAGCTAACACTACCACTAATAATAAAGTTGTTCACATGAAGTATTGGATTTTGTCTTATAAAATTTTCTCTGTTTAATTGAGGTAAGGAGGAGGACATTTATTTACTCCTAATCATTGTCTCAGGGAGATATAGGAGTTGCTTTTTATATTTGTTGACATGAGGCCATGTTTAAATGAAAATTATTCATGTGAGTGGTATCATGGCTAAATATTTGTCTCTGTAGATTACTTCTTTGTGCATTTTCTGCAGCATTATTAATTTTCTTGCACAAATTATTCTGTTCCACTGCAATATATTATCTAATAACTTTCTTCAGGGTCGTCAAATTCTTGCTTGTGCTCCAACTGGTTCCGGAAAGACTGTTGCCTTCCTGCTGCCAATTATTCATCACCTGAAGGGACCTAGGCGGAAGGGGTTTCGAGCTGTAATTGTTAGTCCAACAAGAGAACTTGCTAAGCAAACCTATAGGTATGAAATCTTGAACTTCTTACAAAGTATTTTTATGTAGTGATTAAGATTAATCCATGAGAAAAAGACTTAATGATTGTCCATTCATTGTTCAGATGTTTTGTGGAGAATATGTACTCTTTTGTAATCTTTTTCTTCTTTAATTGCCTAAAATTTTATAAAACTCCCAAGAAATGGAAGCAGCAAATGATACTGTAACTTTCATTAATTCTAAGGAGAGAGTTGTAGATTTGAAAATGATAGTAAAGCATAAGATCATTCTGTGTCTTTCAATTCCTTCTGGGGTCAGCAGTTTAGTTATTAAATTTGTTATATATTATCACAAATTAATTGCATTGAATGTATATAGAAAATGAAGTTTGAAGTTCAACAAAGTAACAGTTATTACAATTTACAAGTACAGTTGCATTCAATAATAGTCATATTTTCATTTTTGATACTTGTTAATTCTGCTACATTGAATCAGCAGTCTTGGTTTTCTCAATATGATATCTTTATGTGCTCATGATATTGTTACTGGAAGTCCTGTAAATCCTAGTGAAAGCATTCACTCAGTTCTTCAGAACTGAAATAGTTTCTGTTGTACAGGGGTTTTTTGGTAATGGTTTCCATTGATCTTCTGACTTCTTGTCATAGAACAGTTCAAAAGTTTTATTTTCTTTGTACTATCTTGCATGAACTTAATGTTTTAAAACAATTTTTGCATATATTTTACGATAAAATAAATTATATGTAACAGTAACTTTTGTTGAATCAAATCAGTTTGAAGAGAGTACTGTTATCATTATAAAGAAACACCCTTAACAAAAAAGACACATGGATGTCTTTCCTGTAAAATGTGGAAGAAATCAAAAGAAGTGACACAGTACCTTGCAAAATTTTAGACGAAGACAGAAAAAAAAAATTGATTTACTGATTGTAACTAGTGCACATGGTAGATCAATGAAGGTCATGTAATGAAGTTATTCATGAATTCAATAATAGTATCTGATAATAAAATACTATTCATTTTGAAAAACTTAAGTCACAATAATACTGATGTCCACATAACTGAATTATGTTTACATATAACACTTAAGAACTATCTATTTTGTAAGAGTGATATTTACCAAAGATGGGCAGCTTGGGAAACATTCAAAACAAATAAAAAGTATCTTTATTTCTAATTCAGATCTATTACTCTTAAGTTATTTCTTCATGGAGAAATTAATTGTTTAAAGTGGGGTGGGGGAAAACTTTGATTTAAAATAAGGGGCCCCTGTGCATCTACTGCTCATGCTCTTGTTTTCACCAGGTGCCCCTAACAAAAATTGTCCTGCTGTCAGTCACTGGCTGCTATCTCATTTAGGTTGAGAAAGTCCAGCAAATTGTGATCTTGTATCCTACTAACACATCATCCATCTCTTGAGAAATTCTCTCAAGCATGAAAAACATGGGAGATTTGAGTTGACTGTTTTCGAAATTTCAGTTTTAATGAAAATCAGACTTAAACCATATTTATAAGTATGCTTTGCTCAATTTGAGTATACCATTTTTTGTATCACAAATGCTTGCTATGAGTTCTGCCCGTGAATGTAATTTATTGTGCTTTGCCCTTACAAAGATTTGAAAGAAACGAGAAAAAAATTGTTTCTCTGATGCAGTCAAACTGTAGCATGCAAGTTAAATCACAACTACCAAGTTTAAATTAAAAGGCTGTTATTATTAATGTAAAGAATGTATATTGAATATATTAACTCAATTTTCTTGTTATTAATATAATTAAGCTTGGTTTGGTTTATTATAGAAATCAATTTTCTTATTACATCTCAACATTTGTTTAAACAGTTTGTTCTAAAAAAAAAAATGTGTTATGTGTTACTAACATCAGAAGTTTTTAGAAGTCTATGAAGATAATTTTCGAAGATTGGAAAACCTCTTCGAGTTTAATCCATATTTCCACACTAATGACCAAATCATTCTGCAGTGTGTAAATGGTTATTTTACTACAATTCCTGAAAGTTTCCAATGTAATCGGGTAAGAATTATTCTGTGAGGAGCTTCTTAAATATGAGATAGTGCAATGAAACTGAAATATCAGAAGAGAGCATTTAAAGATTTCAAGATGTATACATACTTCTAACCTAGCAAAGTTTTTTAAATGACAGTACATCCATTAAAGATAGTAGAACACCAAAATTTAACTGTTTTCCAATAGAAAAGTAAAGGAGATTATATTTCCTCAAAAACAAAAAAAACATTTTTTTTTTAGGAACATGCCAAATTTGCCATAGGTTTTCGTAGATCATTTAAAGAATTTGTGCTCATAGATGCAAGTGTTCCAGAATAAATGTTACAAACTTAGTAGAGTCCAGCACGAGACAATTTCGCTGAATGCCCATGGCAATTCGCACAATATCCATTATATGTCAGGCAAGTGGGACAGGCCTTTCTTCACCATGATCCAGAGAGCAAAAATTGCTCGTGGTATTAACTGAAGTTTCTGATTCCTGGTGAGAGGGAGTCCACCAGTTGTCACTATGTCAAGTGTAGATCGTTAAGGCAACGGCTTGGTGACATTGAAATGTCAGATCATGGTATTAATTATCTTAGAACAAGAAAAAAATATAAAATTTATTAAAGCCGATGTTTTAACATCAATATATTGTGTTCGATGTTTTTGAGTTTTTTGAATGAAAAAGTTTTATAATCACATCCTTAAGATGGCTCTGAGCGCTCAGTTTTATTAATTGTTCTTATTATTTTTTTGTTTCTTTTGTTAGTTAAATATTAATTACGAGTAAATTAATAAACATGACTGCTGTCAAATTAAATTCTCCCCCACATGAACATAAATGATTGAGGTTACTAAATCACTTTTAAAATTATTGTTGGTGAATGAAAATTATGAAAATTGTAATTTGAATATTATTTGGTTTTATTTACATGTTATTTAATATGATATTAAATGGACAAATTACCCTACATTGGAAATAAATAAATAAACAAACAATCATTGAATTGAATTAACGCCTTATTTCATGTAGCGAGACTCAGGCCACGAGTCTCTTCCGTCTGACCACGCAAATTACGCTACGCTTCTTTCACCAACTAGCAGAGAAAGGAGGTACTTTTTGGGCGAGAAACATGCGATTTCAATTTAGCTCAGAGGCGTCATTTAGGCTTGAGGATCTTTTACATGGAAGTAAATCTACTAACATGGGACAGCCGGCTTTATTTCCCCTCTGAAGGAAGGCGTACAAAGGATTTTTTCGCCCTTAAAAATCCATGGCTTCGATCGGGTTTGAACCCGCCAACTTGGGTACAACAGTCCGGTACGCTAACTGTTACACCATCGCCGCGCGCGTGTGGTTTTAATGTTGACCATCAATGTTTTGTGGTCAAAAGCAAAGCTATAAGGGCTGCTGCTCAGGCCTGTGTATGAGCCCTTCGTGAATGAGCACAGGATATTGAACATATGGTGCTCAAATCTGAAATGCTTGTATTGCGAGTAAATGACATGCCAAGCAAGTCTCTACTTCTACAGTATTTACAAAGGTTAAACATAATTTTTTACCGATAAATGAATAAAAGGTGAAATTTCACATAATGGAGGTAAGCAAATGATATTTTTCCCAACAATCTCAGCAACCTCGTATGTATCCCTAAAGGATAGGCAAACTCATATGTGCAGGTGTTCAGCAAGTAGAACATGAAATCTCATTGACTGCTTCTGAATGTGTGCCTAAGAAGTTGACTAAAATTGGGGGGAAATGTCACAAGCGTGATTCCATCATATGAAATTTCCCTGTATAAATTCATTAGCAAAGTGATGATTTTTATCCTTTTACACATCCTAGATGTTTGTTGCATTTATTCAGAGACACCCTGAATACACTAAAATACACATGTAATATAAACTAGAAGGATCAATGCAAACATTCCACACTTTGGAAACTGATGTTGTAAAAGTGAAAATAGCTTTATACTGAATTCCAACTTTAGGCCAGATCCTGAAATGCATATTGAAGCATTGTAGGATCATCACAACAATTTAACACTTCAGTTTAATTTTACATAGATTTGCAGTTTCTGCTCATTTCTGACCACCTCACTATGGCACAGGGCTTGCCAGAAAGGCTTAATCTTCATTTAATTTTTTCCTCCAACTGCCTTGCATGTTCCCTCGCATGAGCTTGGCATATTCTTCACATCTTCCCTGATATATTCTCTTTGTGTGTACTACAGATCTTCCTCACTTGTTCCCTTGCATGTTCACCATGAGTTTTCTTGCATGTTTACCATTGCATGTTCATCACATGTTCCCGGCATATACCTTCTCATGTTCCCCATGTAATCCCCTACTTGTTTCCTCATGGGTTCTCAATGCTCTCACTGATGTATTCCCAAATCTATTATCAAATTTTCCCCAAAATCTTCGTGCATTTATTAACCTGGAAATTGAATAACTTAATAAGTGTTTTTTATTAATTATACGGCAGTGTATAATGCGCTGCCTCCCCCTTGCTGCATGAAAGAGGAAATTCTAAATAGCTGGAGTGCTCAGAAGAGTACCCCCCCCCTCCCCCAAGTAAAAAAAGGGCTCCAAAGATTTTAGGCAATGAACACACACAGATATAGTTAATGCACTCTCCTGTGCAATGGCAGGGCCTGACGGAGTAGCGTGGAGATGGCGCAGTATCCTACTCAGTCATGAGGTCAACATATAAGAGAGGGGCAAACACCTCAGGTGCCCATTTATACAGCCTCACCTAATCAGCAGATGATCTGCCAGGGATTGCTTACGAGATTGCTATGTCTCTGGGCATGTGTAGAGGCATGTCCTCTCGCAACAATATTTTAGGGTTTTGTGTCTTCGTATAAATCATCTTTCCTTAGAGTTTTATATACAGAGCATTTTAATATGTGAATTGTGTTCCGATTTGAAAGTTTTTAATTAGTTTTCAGAACTAAGAATATACTATAATCATTTGTAATTATTTTTGATTTGTTTTTGTTATAGGGAATGTCTGAGGCTTGCAGACTGCTATAAATTAAAAGTTCACATAATAAGTAAGGTGGCAACTGCTATCAACAAGTTTGGACCAGATTCATCTCAGAAATTTGGTATATTTTTATTACTTACTTTCAATTTGAGTTTTGAAACTGGAGTAATGATGGTGATATGATGCTGGAGAAACAAATTCACATCTTCCTCGTTCTTGGGAATATTGTACTTGAATTTTTGAAAAACTCTTCAGTATCCATTTGTATCAAGTCACATTGTATGCAATAATTAATTTTGGCAGGTTTAATTGTATTGTTCCCATCTCTAATTTATTTTATTAATATCTTTCTAACCCACTAGTGTTCATACATTTTTATTTTTTCCCGCAGATATTTTAATAACGACACCTAATAGGTTGGTGTATTTACTTAACCAAGATCCACCTGTCATCTCCCTTTCCAAGTAAGTGTTATTTTAAGCATTTGTGCGTTCTTTTTGTGTCCGCTGTGTTTCTTTATAACCTAAATGTTTTTATTGTTGTTATTATTATTAATTATTGAATATTAATTACTGATATTGTGAAAAGATTTATGTATTATTTTTGTAATTTACAGTGTAGAATGGTTAGTAGTTGATGAATCTGATAAACTTTTTGAAGCTGGTGAACGTGGTTTTCGAGATCAGTTGGCTGTTATCTATCAAGCATGCAATGCAGATAATATTCGAAGAGCTATGTTTTCGGCTACTTACACTCCTGTGGTGGCCAAGTGGGCTCGTAAAAATCTTAAGAAACTTGTTTCTATTACTATTGGTCACCGGTAAGTGTATCATATTTCTCTAAAAGCAAACATTTGTAGTAATAAATCAGTTCATCAAAATGTTTTTGCACTAAATACTATTTGACAATGGGTGTTAAAAAGTTACAAATTAAAATATTTTCTCATTACTGGTATAATGACAAATTATGTTCTATTATAAGAATGGTGGAATAAAATCTCAATTTTTTAAAATAATTTTTTTTTAACATTGTTTAAAAATTTATATCAAGGATTTTTTATTAAATTACACTTTAAAAAAAAAATTGAAGTAATAGTGCCACAAATAGAAAACAAACTGAGATCACTTTCTTTGGTTTTATAAATTTAGTTAAGGGCAAGACACATGCTACAATCATTTTTAGATCCATCCAGATACTGTGGGGTTATATATTTATTACAGAGTTTTCTGAGTGTTTTGTGGGTATTTTGATTATAAATCCCCAAGTACAAATAAGTAGTAAAGGGATTCATCGAACAAGTGTTTTCGACAACAGAATGTGTTTTAGAATGTTTAGAATGTTTTTTTCTGTTCCGAATATGTAGGGCATCAACTTTGACCAGATTGATTATTTCTGTTTTGGAGAAAATTGTGTAGATGATTCAAAAGCTAGTGTTCTCAGACTAACATTTTGAAAAAAACAACAAGAGTTTTTCAATTTCAGGGGCCCCCCGAATTTTTTATTTCTGTCAAAAACTCAACATTGATTGCTTCCAACATTATATACATTTCTCTGCCCTTCATATTGAAGAAAGTAAAGATCTCTGATAATTTTAATTTTTTTGAAAATTTGCTGTTTTATTACTACAAGCGTTCTTAAGACTTTCAGCTGACATAAATTAGGAAATTCTTTAATGTTGTTTTTAAGGAAATATAATGTGTTCTGTTACCTTGCTTTGTCATCCTGATGTTGCATGACAAATAGTTACATATATTGTTATGCAAGTTATTTCTTCGTTTGCTGTTGATTTAATGTGGTTATACATTTTTTGTTTGAGATTTTAAGTGTTATCTATACAGATGGTGTAAATAATGGCATCATCTGAACTTTCGTACCAGTTGCTTGGGCTCAAAAGTTAGCAATGATTAAGGAAGTGGAGAAAGACTTTAAAAAGAAACCTGAAATTGCCAAGGAATTTTATTTAATTGAAAAAGTAGACCAAATTAAACTACTTGTATTTTGTGAATTAGTTTTTGGAGGAATACACATGTGGAATACTGGTTTTAATTTGTCTTCTTCTGTGATGGAACATTTCAAATTATATAAGTTTTACTGTATTTGTTTTTTATTCCCATTTTCAATGTTTTTCATAGAAATGCTGCTGCTGAGTTGGTTGAGCAAGAATTGCTATTTGTGGGAAGTGAACAAGGGAAACTTGTTGCTTTTCGGAATCTAATAAAGCAGGTAAGGTTGTTAAGATAATTATGTTTTCAAAACAAATAACTTATGGCCAGTTTCCCCCATTACTGAAATTTTTATGTATCTTAAGAATTTTAAGGTAGACATAGGAGATGTTTCTGTTTTACCATTACCTTTAAGGCAAACTTAAACAATTAGTTTGTCTTAAATTTAAGCAAGCCTCTCAGCTCCACTTATCCATTTTAAGTCTCTTTTAATTGCAAAAACAATTCAAATGGCAAGTGCTTTGTGGAATGTTGCTTTTGATAATAATTAGTAACAAAAATAACACTTTCATAATTTGGTACTGAACTATCTTTCCAATTTTATTTAATTCTTGTTATACTTCTTACTTTCATAATTCATCAGCTTACCTGCATACGAATTATTATACACTGAAAACACCTCATACATCTAATACATTCTTTTTACCTCATTTATTCCTTATATCGGTAATCATGTGCCATCATTCACCCTCCCCCTCTTCTTGTAGAATCTTTCTCATTCTCTGTGTACCTTTATATCTTTTCTCTTGATTACATACTCGTATCATGTGTTCCCAGGTCTCCTTTTCATAATTGAGACGGTAGCTAGAACAAGGGTCCTTTTGCCACAACTGTGTTTTGAGAAAAGAGCATTTGAAGATTTTGATCATAGCTTTAAACATTCTGGTCTATTTAATTGCTTATTTGATGTATTTTAAAGATAGAATAATTATTTTTTAGAACATTTCATTAAGAACATGTTAAACTCTTTCTTCATTCAAAATATATGTTCTAAAGAAGAAGAAAATAATTATAGGACCTACTTTTGAAGAACCCTTAATTAATATTATTCAAATGGTCTAAAACAAAAATATTATTGTGTTTTTGTTACTTTTTTTATTATCAATTGCATACTTTATATATAAGGCGATTTATGAACTGTTCTTAACATTACAGCACTTCTGAGCTGTAATATTCTGCTTAACTTTCTTTATCTTTCTATCCACACCTCTTCAGTACATTCAGTTGTACTTTGTGATTAAGTTATTCTCCAGCTACTCGAAGTGACTGATATAATATATTCTGACATATGATGTATATTTAATGAAATATTAGTGTTATTTGTTATGGGTTCAGCAACAAACAAAATATATCCAAAAATATCCACTAAATGGAAGCTAAACGAACATTTCTTACAATGCTCATTGTTGCTGTCAATTTCTCTTTTAACTTAAAGAATGAAAATATAATAATGAAAATTTGAATGGATACAGGTAAAAGGAAGCAGAATTAGTTTATGCATTCTCAGAAAAGGGTCCTATAGTGCTTCAATTCCATCTTCTACCTACTGCCTCAATTACATGTTCTGCCTTCTTTCTATTATTCTTATATGTTTCTGTCTTCTTTCTATTATTGAAACACATTTTCACAAGCATTCACTTAAAACTTTTTTGTTAGAAGTTGAAATCTTGGCACTCTTATGATCTTTCAATTATAAAAAAATAGAATCACTTTACAGTAAAGTAATCTCCTCCTTGGTATGATATAACTCCCCTTGTGAAAAAGAATCAAAACAAACAAGATGGTTATGGTCACTAGCTATTCTACATGGATTCAGCATTGCCAACCATCTCACAGATACGTTTAAGTTATACTTCAATAAGCACTGCAGTGCTTCAAAGAAGTTGGTGAAACAGAAAACAACTAAACACTGCATATAAGACCTCTAAAAATTTGATGTACTGATAGATACTCAGAGATTTAAGTTGTACTTCAAAAAGTTTTAGCGAAACTGATACTTAGTATTTCCAGTACTAAATTTCATTCTCATAAATATGTAATTATAATATATATATATACAATAAAAATGTAATGTTGTACAAGATACCGTAACAGAATAAGAACATAATTTATAGTAACAGTTTAATATTGTTGAAAAATTTCAGAAAAAATTTTTAGGGTTTAAAATTACAGCCATTTTGCAATTGTTTATAATACATTCAATGTATCACAATTTCATTCTACATCTCTATTATCTGTCCTTCACAAGATCTAATTTTTTTGCCTTAGTTCCATTGATACTACTATCAGCCACTTTGTCCTCACCTCATTCCCTTCCATTTACCTCAGACTGGGAGAGGTAGCTCAGGGCATCAACTGATGTCACTTCAGTGATTCTGTCCAGGAGATCTTAGGTTCGAGTCCTGATAGTGTCAGTATTTTCGATACTGTCAGTATTTTCGATACTTGCTAGGTAGTTAGATTGAGTTCTGTTGCTGACTGAAGGAAAATTTTAGTGGCTGGGTGCTCTGATCTGTAGTTTTCAGTGGTTTCTCCTATCAATACCAGGTGAATGCCAGAGTAATACTCTAACAAACAGGCCACGGACCACTCGAGATCTTTCCTTGTCCTACCTTCATTCCTTACTTACACTAGCGTGCACTACACTACCACGCTGGGACACCATTCGGGAGTTTAGAGCTTTTCCCAGAGTGCCAGCTGGAGGGAGATAACTATTTGGGGAAAACGCAGCTAGCAGATGGTAGGTTGGCGATTGATTTCACCATCTGCGGGGGAAGATCACCACCATCTCCCAACGGAAAAACATCTACTACACTTGCAAGACTAATGACCTTAGCATTTGATGTGCCCGGAAGCATTGATCAATCAATTTTACCTGTTTCAATACTCCAATAATGTGTAATAAACTAGAGCCCAAAAGTTTGGTGTTCCTTTCTTGGTTTCCTATTTTTAGCTTTTGATGCCCATTTTTAATATTCTGCCTTTTTCTTCCTTTTCTGGCATCATTGCCTTTTTTTTCTCCTGGCACCAGACTCGATGAAGCTGGAAATGTATTTGCAAGAGTAGGCACGATATCGGGCAACAGCTGTGGATGCCAAAGCCAGAAATAGTTATTATACAGTGTTAAAATCATGGTCTATTTCCTTACTGAAAAAAATATTTACATCACTCACTAAACTGAAACTGAAAGTTCTTGGGAGTTAGATATCTTTGTTGATTGTTACAAGATGTTATTGTATTTTATTCAAATTAGAAAGCAATGCTGCCCAAGTGCAATATAATAATCAATTAGCCAAATTTTTGCCACACTTTATTTGATTAAATTAGTCACACGTGTATAGAAATTTTGCAAGTAAATCAAATATTATTAAATAAGTGACTGCACAAACCTTAAAACTTTCAATTTTATTGAAGAAAAGAACAAAATATATTAACATTATTGATAAAAAATGTTGTTTTAACGTCCCATGAAGAATTGCAGGTGTTCTTGAATTATAACCAGCATTATCATTCTTTTACCAGAACATCTCTTAATGCGGTCCCTGAACCTTGCTTTAATGATAATACGAATTTCAGTGATATAATAAAACTTAAATCATAAAAGAGAAATCATCAAGCAGATGAATCATCAAACATAAGATTTTAACAATGATATAGTGTGCATAATAATTCTAAAAAAAATTCATTATGAATGAACTTTTAATTATCTGAACTAAAGACATTACCTTTGATATCTTTCACAATAGTATTGACCTTCTGTTAAATACAGAAGTTTCTTAAAACATGCAGTTTACAAAAACTTGGAATCCTGATCTCTCGATGACTCACTTCTTCCGACTATTACTACTTTCACTTTTCCTGACAAAACTCACTATTCTCACTTTATTTTTTATTGTAATCTTCCTAGTACAATATTTCTTCAATAACTAACATAGGTACTCTGGAAAAAAAACAGAACATACATTTGGGAAATCCAGTGAGGAAACTATTTACATTTCAAAAGAAAGACAATACAAGCGAACAAACTGACAAGTATGGAGAGTGGAAGGGAAGTAAAAAGAGGCATGAGCACTATCTGCCCAAGAAGCCTTTTTTACAAAGACTGGCAGGGAAAGATACAGAAGCTGTAGTCTGTCCTTCCTGATGACCAGTACTCCAATACTCCATGATGATGGTCATGATGTCTACCTCTCATCTTTGGGGAGTGGGTTCTCTCCACTTCCACCTTTTTTTTAAAAAAATTTCTCTGACACACTCAAATCTCTTCCTGTGTTACTCCCCTCCCATCTAGAAGCGCTGAATTCAAATTTCAATGCAACACTAATTCCAGTTCAGAGAGTATCAGAAAAAAAAATCATCTTGGAGTTCTTACTTTCTTCCAAAGGAAAATATCAGGATAATTGTAACTGAATACATATCAGGGAGCTAGCTTACAACCCTGCAATCTCAAGTTTTTATGATTTTCCTGCAGACACCAAAACTCATTCACCAGTTTCCCTTAGAGTTTGACAATTTATTGATTTCCATGATTGTTTGGATGAATATATTCATGTTACTTTTTCAGTATTTCAGTAAACCTTGATGAGATTGTGTAGTTGACATTTAAAATTTGTATTTTCCTTTATATGAATTATTTCCTTGGACAATTTTAAGTTCTAAAACTATGGTTTCGATGATGTGAACAGTAAACATTTCAAGTTTTTAACTATGAAACTACTTTGACATTCCCTAATTAATTTGTTCATCAGTTTCAGAAAATATTATGGGATTTACTATTCTATACTTACTGTGTTGGCAAATATTTGAAAATACATTTTAAAAAACTATAGTTTTTGAAGAATGTTGGCTTTGATACTGGCTTAGTTTTCTTATAAAAAACGACAAACTTTCTGCAAATTTTAAGAAACAAAGGATGTTACATTGTAGATTCCCATGCCAAGATTGCCTTAGTTCCTATAACTGCAATTTCAGAGCAAATGGACATTGTTTAAAACTATGTATGACTATAAAAACTTCATGTATTAAAATTTAATTACATCGTAATTTTTTAATACATTTTTATAATTTTGAAAAACTCTTGTTTTTATTCTTTGGGATTCATGTTGAGAAATGTTACAACCAGCATTATGATGTAAAATGATAAAAACTGTTTTCTTTGCCAATGAAGTTGCATGGTCAAAATCTGGGACAAAAGCACTTAAACTTCTTAACCTGTTGAGTCTCCACTGGGTGTTTCAGTGTATTAGCTTAGGTGCCTCAGGGCATCAACTTGTCAGTAGTGCACCGATTGTTAATTAATATTTGTGCACTGGTCGGCAGTCCCGATGGTGAATTTTTGACACTACCTTCCAAGCTAGGTCGAATTCAGCTGCTGTCTCGACAAGAATTCTAGCAACCATGATCTACAGCAGGCCAATGATGGAACATTACTCCACAAACTGTCCACATACCGTGCGCGATCTTTCCTTCCTTTTCCTCTCCTCACCTCTTACTTACATACACTACACTTCCACGTATTGGGAGCTTACAACTTGTTCCAGCTAGAGTAGTGCCCTGCTTGTGGGAGATACCTCGTTGGAGAAAACCCTACAAGCCGACGGGTAGGTCAGCATCAGATCTCGCCATTCACTGGAGGAAGATCACCACCACCCCCTGTGACAGAAATGAACCACACTTATGGGAATAATGACTTTGTCACTTGACACACTTGGAATTGCTAATAAATCAGTCAATGTCTGTAAAGTACCTAGATATTCTTGGCTCAGTGGGTCAAATTTACAAAAATTCACTCTATTGATGTCAACATTACTATTCCCTTTCAGAAATATTTTAAGTATACTTGATTTAATTTTTATTGTTCTTTGTTTTTCTCCCTATTTTATTTTGTAAATGTATTCTATAACTAATTATTCAATTTTCCCCCCCGTATCTATAGGGTCTTACTCCACCTGTGTTAGTCTTTGTTCAAACCAAAGAAAGAGCAAAAGAACTTTTTAAAGAACTCATCTACGATGGAATCAATGTTGATATAATTCATGCTGATAGAACTCAAATGCAGGTATGACTTCGTTATTATAAATAACATTCAGTAACAAAGTTATTTGATTAGGTATTTTAAGTAAGTTAGTTTAGGATTGGTGTGATTGTAAATCATTGCATTTAAATATACTGTTTTAAATAAATGTAAAAAATTTTGATTAACTTCATATTAAAATTTGTTGAGTAAGAAATCTTGGATGATGAAAAAACAACCATTGATAGACTAAATACAGATATTGTGTAGTTCCTTTACATGATTTCTAAAATTTCATATTTTTCAACATAAAATAATTCCATTACCAAACTTTTATGTCTGTAGCTGTCTTTCCATTAATGAAAAATTATATATTGATCGTTTTTTAGATTGTAAATATCCTAGAAAATTAAGTTTTAAAGGAAGGTGGCCAGTTGGAACATAATGGATTTTGCAGTGCAGAAGTTAAAAGTTTTCCTCCATAATTCAAAAACAAATAAGTTTTTTGACCTGAAACTTGCATGTTCTACATGGAAAGAAACAGGGGCTTTGTAAAAATTGGTTAACAAAAAATGCATTTTCTAATGCTAGTTATCTACCTCTTCAAACTCTCTTGTGTTGCAAGGGAAATTTTGATTCATAATAACTAGTTTTTTATTGGAACTTTTTATTGTTAATTAATATTTTGTTTATGAATAATTTTATTAGTACAATTTTTGTGTCTTAACGTTTGGATGAAATTGTTTCTTCTTTGGTAATGATTGTAATTGTTCTTGGAAATTCTCTGTTTAGAGAGATAATGTGGTTCGCAGCTTTCGAGAAGGATTTATATGGGTGCTCATTTGCACCGAACTGATGGGCCGTGGTATTGACTTCAAAGGTGTAAACTTGGTTATCAACTATGACTTCCCACCAACTGCTATCTCTTATGTACATCGCATAGGTAATTTATTTAAGTTATTATTAATATTATTACATGAACAAGACCAACAAGGCAGTGGAGAGAAATGTAATTTCTGTTTACAAACATTTTCCAGCTTTTTATAATCTTGTGCTTTTATCTAAAATTCATAATTTCAGCTCAATAGTAATACTTCAATTTTTACTGCTTTCTTACAAAATCATGGTTTCTTTCTTAATTATTACAATGTTCAGAAATATTCTTCAATAAAAATAATAGTGACTTATGTGGCAAGACTCGGGCCATCAGGCTGCTCTTTCACCCAACCATTGCAATTACTGCATTCATTGCATTAACTTCCCTTCCCTTGTATGTTTCAGTTGCATGGTTTTGGTAACTAAAACAAGATCTTTTCCTTCTAATGAGTTTATATGATTTTTTTACAAATTAATTGAACATCCACCGTTGAATCTGTCTTGTGTGCAAAAATCTTAAAATAAGTTTTTGAATTTTGTACATTCAATTTAGAAGCATCATCATCATCAGCAGCAGCAGCAAAGAAATTATGATTGTGCAATCATTCTTGTATAACATTCGGGGGCAGAAGAATATAGCGTAGGGTGAAATTCTTTTTTCATCAAATTACCTTCACTACCGGTGCTTCATTAGAAACCAATTACATGATTTGTGAATAACATGGGAAATTGACATTACTTGATGCACAATTTTTAATTTTAATCTACAAATATTTATATGGAACTTGGCTTAGTTTTTTAATTAACATCTTTTATTCTTGTACTTCCTTACTACCATTTTTTTCTTAATAGGACGAACTGGACGTGCTGGAAGGCCTGGTAAAGCTATCACATTCTTTACTGAAGATGACAAGGTCTGCCTACGCAGGTTGGTTTGAACTTGAAGGCTTGAACCAAATTTACTTTTACACTTAGTGAGAGATGCCTGAACTACATGGTTATTTTTTATTTCAGTATTGTCCATGTCATGAGAGATTCTGGTTGTGATGTTCCTGAATATCTTATCAAACTCAAGAAATCCAATAAAAAAGCTCGTAAACAGTTTGCAGAACGTGCTCCAAAGAGAGATCCGATTTTCAAACAACCAAATTTTATAAAATCAGACCAATTTGAAACAAGGTAAATATGCATTGATGTTCACAAAATAAGATTTAAGTAATAATCAAGTACTACCAGTTTACATGGAGTGTCTTCCTATATTTCATTATGCATTTTATTTATATACCCAGGCATCGATCCATGGGAGGGAAATTTCTCTCCTTAAAGTTTCTCAGTAACTATTAATTTTAAATTGGCATGAAACTTTCAAGCAAAAACATTTTAGGATAATCATTCAAAAGAATAAAATTGTATTGCAGCATGAGCTAGTGCCTAAGACATTTTACAAATCTGTAATGTGACACCTTTGACCAAAACATCTTGAATTTCCTCTCTAGATCTGCCTCTGATATATTCATTTTGTGGTACTATAATTTTTGTACAATATGCAATATATTACAATTAGCATGGAAGTTATCAAGTAATTGCTTCTCCATTGTAAATAAATAACATTTTGTACTCTAATTGAATACTGAACCATTCTATATTTCTTCAATATGTTATATTATTTGTTGTGTTATTACTTAAAATTGGTACTACATAATTAATTAGTAGTTTAGCTTTTTATAAGTGGACAAGATATATTTTGTCATATGTATTTTATAAGCTGTAAATTAATGTGATTTGGACCTTTTTCATTATTGTTGTTGTTGTTGTTGTTATTATTATTATTATTATTATTATTATTATTATTATTATTGTTATTATTATTATTATTATTATTATTATTATTAAATGATTTTTTTTGCAGGAAAAGACAAAGGAAGAACTGGAACAAAGTAGAAGTTGGTAATGGTACTGGAGAACCAGTGAAGAAGAAAACCAAACAATCTTGTAGTAAAGATGTATGATTTGTAATAAATCTTTGATAATAAAAAAAATATGTATGGTTTCTTTGGCATTTCCAATTTCTTGCCTCCATTTGTCAAAACAGTGTATAAGAACCAAATTCCATAATGTAGAAAATGTCATTAAAACTACATTGGTCGCATGTGCGATCTCCTGAGGGGTAAATGACAAATCGTTTACGAAATGACTATTATATTGAAACATTTGGAAGCGCGGTGACCATAAACGGGTCTTGATGGCGAGCTATGTGGTCATGATATTTACCCCCATTGGCTGAATATAGACTGCCCTTTCCTCTTTTTGTTCGCGAACTCTGCTTTAAATTTCAATAGAATGGTCGTATTGTGGCATATGACCAATCAAATTTATATGCTATAGAAAGGTATCAGTGACGACTTTCAAGGACAAAATCAAAAACAAAAATGACTAACAATGGAACAAACATTATTTTTCAATTGGAAATGCATAGTCTAGTGCAACAACAGCCTTGATTTCTGACTTTCCTCGTGTTTTTAGGTTACGTCATCTGGCACATGTATCCTTCCGCTTTGGTATTGATGATTTCATGTAGATTGTTCATTTCATGGCCAACATTGCCTATAACTTCTTAGTTTATAAAACTCGCCACTTGAGGGTGTCGTGTAGTACTAGTGTTGCCAACTAGTGGAGAGAATCAATGTTGATGTATCGAATAAACAGAACATTCTATTTGTAAATATTTGTTTCTATAAACAGTGTGGTATAATACAAAATTATATTAATGAAAACAGGAAAATATATGACGTTACTGTCTAAAATTCGAAAATTCATGTATTGTTATGTAGTTGCATGCCTGCCACTACGGATATCACACTAGGTAAACACGAATCTATTCTTGTTGGTATCAATGGTGCCATCCTCGAGATAGACTTGTGGCTGAAAGTTAAAATTTATTCAAGTGATATATTTAATATATACATTACTGTGCGGTTGGTGGCAAGCATCAGTACGAGAAGAGACACGTTACTTTACAAACAACCTTGCTGGTTGGATATCTTCTCTCTTTTTCCGCGGGTAATAATAAAATTTGCCAAAATTCCGGTCCCTACCAAGATCCGAGAAGGCGCCTACCCCGGCAGGAACGAGGAGGGCAAGATGAACACCAACAAACGGAAAGCTCGTACCAATGCTGCAAGGTAAGAAATCTACAGAATTTTTATTTTGTGTACATGACTGTATTATTGATACTCTCATGTGTCACTGCCGCTTCCGTAAGAAAACATCGTTAGGGACACTGACCTCCATTGGCAATGTACAGTTGTCCAGAGTGAACAGCCCACTTGCTGTTATGAGATTTGTAAATTTATGATCGAGCTATATTCATATTCAATTTGTAGTTAGGTGTATTAGAAAGAAAGGGAAAATGCATGTTCATAATTGTCATATTTATGTCTTCAATCTTAGGTCTCCTCGCAACAGAGGGGCAGAGAGGAATGTAGCTGCAGATGGAGTGTACCAAAATCCGCATTTTATGCATGCAATAACTAGTCATGTTGGAAATACAGTTCAGGTAAACCATAATTCTTCCATTGAATTTGTAACTTCCTCCTCTATATCTATACTACTATCTTTTGATCTTCATTCTTGAACTGAATTTCTCTTTAAAAGGTCATTTCTATCAGTCATTTCTTCAAATATCTTGCAAGTTCGTAATTGTTGTTTTGTATTAAATGCATTTTCGTCTGGTGTTACATTCCAAAATTGCTTTACATGTGTGTACTTAGTTAATAATTACAAATATTTTTTTATAATTAGCATTTTGTATCAACAGGTTTTGACTCTCAATGGATCAATTTTTGAAGGTGTGTTTCGAACATTTTCAAGTCAATTTGATGTAGTACTAGAAATGGCTCACAAAGTTGAACCAAACAATCCTGGAAAAATTAATGTTGATACTGTTGTTGAGAAATTGATTTTTAAGCCTGAGGACATAATCACCATTGAAGTAAGAGATGTTGATCTCGAGTATGCGACTAGAGGTAAGTGACATAATACCTAATACTGAAATAGTGTATTGTAAAGAATGTGTTTAAAATTTGAAATGTTGTAATTAGAATGTGTGAAAAACTATATTAAAGAAGATACTAAGGTCAGATGTAGAAGGTTTTGAGTAATTTTTAATGTACTAAGTAGATCTTAAAGAAGAAAGCATATCAATGTGAAATATTATCTTACAGAATGTCATTTGTTTAGATACTTTTCAGACTGACACAGCAATCAGTAAATTCAATGGACAGGTTGGAGAACGAGAATTGGAGCCATGGGATGGACCTGGTTGTAATGGGGATGATCTTGAACTGGAAGCAAGTGCTGTATGTTTGTTATAATGAATAATAATAGAAAGCATGGAAAACCTTGTAGTGTTCTTTTCTGATTGTTTTTTTCTTTTTCTTTTTAATTTTTACTTTTTAGAATGGATGGGATGCCAATGAAATGTTTAGAAAAAATGAACAAGTGTATGGCATTCATTCATGTTTTGAGCCTTCAATGGTGAGCTACACTACCCCTTTGCAGAAAAAGGATACCAAGGAGTACAAGTAAGTATGATTTAAACTTTGCTTTTGTCAGTTTTATGATAAGCATAATTTGTTAATAAGGGAGGTATCATGTATCATTCTCGCAAAAAGTTTTGACTATGTATTTATTAACAAACTGTTGTAATTGAAGGTATTTAGAATGCAATGTTACTTACTAATAGTGTAGTTGAACATGTGTACAAATGTGCACTTCAGTTAAGTGCTAATCAACTGCTAGTGTGCATGAATTGAAACCTAATGCTGGAGAATAATGATGACTAAAACTTCTCATTTTTGACAAGTGGAGCAAGAATGCAATTTCCATTTACTACTTTACTTGTTACTTTAAATCAAAGGAATTATCTGTACATTTTGCAGAGAATAGGTTTAGTATCAATAGTTACTACATAGTGAATGGTAATAATTCTACAAAATATTTGCTGGATGTGTCTTGGTGGTCCAATGAGACAAATAATAAATGGTGTGTATGAGTTAAAATAAGAAAGGTGATATTGAAAAATGACCAATAACCAAACTTGAATTATTGATATATGTATATGTGAAGAAGGAATGTGCTCACTGTTCATGCTTTAATAAAATATTCCATGAAAATATTAGTCCCATTGAAATTCATTGGTCTCTTCCTTTAGATTTGACAATACTAATTATTTGAGTGCTCAGCCAAATTTTCATGCACAAGCTCTAAAGAACTGGATATACCTTAAATTTTTATTAATGTTGTGTATTTGAATAGTAACATGTGACCTCTTGTAACATAGTTGGTAAAATCTATTTTCTAAGTATTATACCACTTCTTAATTACCTCTTCTATGATTCCTTTAGTCTTCTTGCTTGCGAACATTGCTGAGCATTCTTGTGTAAAGCTTTGATAGTGGAAATACCATTCTTTCCAAAGTCAATCTCGTACTTAGTTTCAATTTGTACCCTCAGTTAAGCTTTCCTTTCAGTTGACCATTCCTCTTGAAAGTGCAATATATTTCTTGTAAGGTATGTATTTTTGACATAAAAATAAAAAAAGTTAAACTAAGCAATTTTCATTCAGGAAATTGCACAATTCTGATTCATATTTTGGCAAATTCCCTTTACAACAAAGCTGACTCGCTTTGCACTCCTGGTCCCAAGACAATGGTGTGGGTCAGGCCTTTAGCCTCCACTATTTACATAACAACCTGTCTAGCCAACCTAAAAGTTATCTATACGTTTCACATTTTTATGCCAAAAATGACATGCAGGTATGTTTCCACCATCTTCATCCTTCCTGCAGCACCTGCAAACACTTAACCTAAACTGAAGTAAACTTTAGACTTACTGCAATTGTTGAGTTTTAAATTAGTTTTTTAAGAAATGGTTATTCTTATTGAAAATTGTATATCAGAATTTAGTATTAGTTGTGGAACAATCTGTAAGTGGTTGGTGGAGAAACAAGAGGCTGGTGGCAGTAGATCCATGGGGCCCCTTTATTACAAACTCTTGGTACCTCTTCTAGGTAGGTAGTGTACAGGAAGTGTTGTAATGTTGCAAGCCAAAATCAAACGTGTAAAGTAGTCAGTTTTGTGAGCAGTTTTTCAGTATTAGAAATGCTTTTTCAATATGTTGTGGAACTTCTGTTGCTGATTGTTGATCATCTGTCTGATCAGCACTAACTCTTCATCCATTTACATGATTTCCTCTGTAACTGATAGATTTGGCTGGCTGTTGATATGCCCCAAACAATTGGGTTGTGGCTCCTCAAATTGGGAATTTTAATTTGTCATGGCCCCTCAAATTCAATTTTGGGATAGTTCCAACATCATTTTTAAATGTTTCTCATTGCTCCAATTTCTTTGCTTGAAAAGAGCAAGAATAAAGATAAATATGGTGCAGGTCTAATTTCCATTAACACCTTTGTTTTCAAAATTTACAAAGTGTGTGTGTGTATGTGTTTTTTGTCTCCTGGACTTTTCATCACCTATATGTCTTAAGGTAGGTAGGTTTTTAGAAGTGTGTTCTTCAAAATTAGATATTTAAATAATGTCATGTACAGTTCTTTGAAAATACCAGCAGTCAGCATGCAATTTTTAGTACTTTGAAACCCCCTTTTTGGGGAGGGGGGGACCTCGATAGAACAACTGTTAATAATGTCATTGCAGTGATTTTCATTGAAACATTTGTAATTGCAAAAGTGCAATTTCTCGATAAAACCAGACCCAGACTTTCAATACTGAAACAAGATTTTTTATGCAATGTAATGTATCCCATAAAATGAGATCTTTAAATCATTTCATGTTCAAGTTTGTAAATTATTAGTATCAGTAATACAATGAAACTTACTCAAATTTCCTCCTAGATTAAGAGGTCTCTTCCATTAATGTCCATTCTAATTTCCATGGAACTGATTAATTGTTATTTTAGACACATGTAAGTATTCCCTTTCTTTAGCATCCATCTGCATGTGCAGTTGAGTCTATAGACCATTTCTAGCAGTCCAGAAGGGGGAGACGTCCCAACACAGCAATATACAGAGGAAATTTGGGAAGGGCGACAGGGTGGAATGACTCTGAAATCTGAGAAGAAGGGAGGTTACAGAAGCTGGGATGGGTGGGTTAATTGCACACACACACACAAATCACACACAGGTACAGATAATTATCCATTACTAATTTTATTGACCATTACACTAGCAGTAATAGCTGTAACACTATTGTACTTATGTTCTTCGCCTCACACTCTCCAAAGTGAGGTTTGCTAGTGTACCATGACCATATTGGTCTTGCACCTTTGCACACTTGAGTCACTGACAAATCTTACGAGATGCTTGTGTCCAAAAATGAGAATTTGACAGACAGTTGCAAACCTTTCTGTCAGGAATGGTAGAGCAGGAATCTTTGAACGAATTGCTGATCACAGAATATAAATGCTTTTGGAGAAATAACAATTTGTTTACCTGTTCATTTAAAATAACCCATGAATGAATTTGATTGTCAACAGAAGAAATATTAGCAGAGTTGTACAGTCTTGCTCCAAGCCAGAAACTGCCACTGTTGAGGTGTGGCATTGTAAATTTTGAAACATTGAAACCAGCTGTATGTTACAGGAAATGTAGGCATTCTGATTTAATAACAATAATGCCTTACTCTTGGAACTTGATAGTTCCTTTAAAATTGGTTGTTTGTCAACTTAAATAGGGATGTCTAAATTTAAAAACCTGTCAGGCTTTTGATGTGGGTGTGCGTTTCGATGTATTTGAAATTGGTTGCTCCTCCAGTAATGTTAAATAATCTTTTTTACACAGTGAAAGATAAAATTTAAATCTGTAAAGAAAAGTTTAAAGCTAGTTTGAAGGTGACTTTTCAAGGGATGTTTTACATATCAAGCAGATATTAATGCAGTCTAATCTGGATAAGTTGAAAACTTGTATTAGTGAGACAAAGAATGGATATTTCTATAAGAAAAGAAACTGTTAGTGGGAATGTTTAAAATAATTTTTTTCCACCAGAATTTTCATGGTGTTCGCTGACGGATGTACTGTTCTTAGGTTTCTGCTAAAGACAGCGTTTTTCAAAGTTTTTGGATTTTTGTAGATGTTTTTCAGTTCTTGAGAGTAAATAACAATGATAATGATGAAGAGCTTGGCAATAATCTGATTTTTCTCTGTCATTAATTAAATAATTATTGTTATGGAAGTTAATAAATCAATATTCCAATTTTGATTTCTGGATCATCTAGGATTGAATTACAAAAACAGGTATTTTGACTCACTCGTGGCTCAACCTACCCCTCTCTGTACTACCTAATATTTTATTGTGCCATGAACTGAAGAAAGCTCACATAAAATTAATGCTTTTATGTGGCTAGAATGCAAGAAAAGTACCCTTTAAAACTTTTGTTTATAAGAAATATATTCATAATTCTTGGATTAAAATTTAGTTTATTGTGAGCCTCTAACTGTATGAACTGAATTGACCCTTTGAGCCATTATCAGATGGTGTTTTGGTTGTTAGCTGGCAGAATTCATTTTGCTGAGGAAGGCTGTCTTCAGTTATGTTAAACTGTTTTAGAACCAGTTAAAATTAGTTGCCAGAATATACCTCAAATCTTTCTTTGAGAGTCCTTCCTCTGAATGTTATTTTCTCCAGAAAATTAATTTCAATTTTGCTCTAAATGATATTTACTGGTGACATACAGAGGAGTTCCTTGAAGAAGGAACCGCTTTGTCAGGTTGAGAAAGAATTGAAAGTCATGCAGGGCAATGTCATTGCAAGCGATAAGAATGAAGACACTTCAAATGAATCAACTGTAAACAACATTGACAAAATGAGTGCAGGGATGTAATTTGTAGTGATATGGCTAGCGGTGACTTAGCAGTCACTGTCAAAGCGGTCCCTTCTTAAAGTAATATTTCTATATTTCTCCTTACCGGTTTCTTAACTGCTACTTCAGTCTTCCAGCACCTTAACTTCTTCTCCAGTCTTCTGTTCTTCCAGGAATCAGGAGGTAACATGTTATCTAAACAAGATCGACCCACCCTAAAACCACTTTGTTCTTCTTCTTTGTACTCCTTGTTTCTCTCTTTTATTAATTCTCTGCTTTTGTCACTGCTACCTTTCTATAATTTTCACACAGGTCTTTCCTTCCTTTCTTATATATTGGTGTTATAGAAGCCATTTTCCATTCTTCTGGTATATCGTCTTTATTTATATACCTATTCATTAGCGTCATCATCATCATCGGCACTAGCTTCGGTGTTTCATTCTTTATCAATTCGCTTGGGATTTCTCCTGGACCCGGAGCCATACAACCTTTCATTTCTTTGATACATCTCTCAACCCTCTCTTTGGTTACTGTAATTTCTCTGACTAGAGATATGTTCCCTTTCTGAAGTTCCAAGAAAATCTGATCTTTCATTTAGTAGTCTTCCCATTTGCTTACAGACATACTTTGCGAACTTTCTCCATTTGGGGAAATTTTACCTCTTCTATGAACACTCCAAATATATTTTAAACCCAAATCATGACATATTTTGCCAATTTTTTGTGTTTCTGAATATTGAAATGAATTTGAAATAAAATAAACACAGCATAAGCACAGCAGATATGTTGATAGACCTTCAAATTGCTTCGGCCACGAAATAAATCATATTCAATTATGCCACCTATTCTTGAAATTAAAATTAAATCTTATATTGTCTTGGTGAAAAATTACTTCTACCCATTTAAGATTATTTATCATGTTTCTAGATTTTTTTTGTATGCTGCTTTTTTTCTTTTAAAAATGTTGGTAAAGGTTTGGTTTAAAATATATGTATAGACATTGCTCATTTTGCATCCACATCCAGCATCATTTGTGCATTAATGGAATTATTGCTTCAGTTTGCCCAAGTTGATAGTAACATAGTGATCTTTCCTTTCTTTGTGATCCGTTGCTTGCTGAATGGTAAACATTTTTAATCTTTGCCGTAGAGGATGTAATGAAAGAGATCCCTATTATAGTAAGATAGCCGACTGGGAGCAACAGTCCCTTAAACATCCTTGGTCTATTGAATCCACTGACACATAGTTGTAACATTTGTCGGTATGTTGTTTCTTGACTTCATAAACTTTGTGATAACATAGGTGGCTTAATTTCCTTCGAGCAGAATAATTTTACCAAACCATTTTTAATCCATTTCTGGACATGACTAAAAAATGTGTTTACGTCTGAAAATGTGTATAACATTTATGCAAAATGTGTTTCATCCTTTTGTAGAAAAATAAAATGTTACATTTTGCAAAATGTTGTTTCATCCTTTAATAGCAAAATAAAACATTCTTCTGGAAATATATGAACTTTGATTCTCACAAAATAACACAGGATACTTGATTCAGTTTTTAAAATAAATATTCACAGTTTATCAGTTTGAGAGATACATCTCAAAGCTGTACAGGCAATTAAATAGATGAAAATCAAACTGTCGTGCCCAAAACAACTGAATTAAAAATAAGAAAATATGAAGAATCTAGCAGGAACTTAAAAAAGAAGAAAAATAAGCTGCTATTTGACTACTGAGTGAATGAGGATATTCTGGCAGATAAATAAAAAGTATCTTGAATAAAACTAATTTGAAGAATTAGTCTGCTCCAAAGTCTAGAAATCTTTGTGGATTGTATGAAGAGAATTACAAAATTTAACCTTTCATCACAGAAACATTGTTGGAACGGTAGCTTTCTGACATGGGTGAAGAAAAGTTAGTGCATCACTGCAGTTGCAAGTAGCAATCTCTTCACATCTAAGATGACCTTTCACCTCCTCTTAGCATCATGCCATTCAGGAAAACCCTTTGACGTTCTAGGTACAGAACATCTAGTTCACGACACAAATCACATACGAGATTATTATTGATAGTCTGGTCATGGCTCCTCTTTGAACAGACATTTTAAAAAAAGTGTTAACGAATCCTTTTTGGAGTGGCATTTTCATATTACAACTATATACTTGGATCATCAGATCATTTATCATGTCTTCTAGCTGTTTGAGAGTAACTATAAACATACATATTTAGTTCACGGGTAACTATGAACACACATGTTTGTTGTATCATTAATTGTCTTAGCTTGGTATATCGTAAGTTATATATGGTACTTTGATATTGAACCTTGTCTTACATGTAATTGTTATACAGTATTTTTCTCTTTTTCTGGTTTCTAATCATTTACAATAATGGCAATAACGGCATATAATTGGCATGGCGTTGTCCAAAGAGTACTGCATTGAGGAACTCTGTTCTGCTCCTGAATATACAGTACAAAGGATTCAAATATAAAAAATGAAAGTACATTACAGAAGATCAAAGTAACGGGGAATAGAAACTATTTCTTATTTACAAATTTTTTAATCATTGGAGATGCACCATTGGTTACATCACTATAGTCTTTAGAAAGCCATTTCAAACAATTAACAGGAATATTGTTTAATACTTTACCTTTAATACTCTTTTTTTTTTTAAGTTTGTGAAACGACTAGAAAAGTTCCCTTATATGTAGGTCTATGTTTTAGACCTATGAAAAGTACAAACATTCAATTTTTGTTGTGTCAAATAATGGGTTAATAGGATAATTGATTCATTTTTTAAAAATTATTAATCCCATAGATGAGAATGATGAAAAATCAGGTAAGCAAAAATGAGAACCATATACAATTTTTAAAATAGTTCCTTGTAAGTCTGTTTCATTAATAATGCTCAATCCCATTAAAGTTAATGACAGTGCAATTTTCTGATTGTCCTTATTGCATTTAAAAGCATTTCATAAACTTAAATGAACTCATTCCACTAATCCATTTATAGTTAGTGGAAATGAGTGGTGAGTTGATATTGGATAGCATATTGTTCAAATACCAATCAGAAATTACAAAATATTGGATTTCATATCTGACAATTCATGGTTTCATAGTATGAATGATGTATTTGACTTATTACTGCTATTGGAACAACATTTGGTATGCAAATCATTTCACGGTGCACTTTTTGGTAGACGGAGTGAGTTCAGGATTAGGGGAAGGGTGGAGTGAGTTTGAAGAATTTGCAAAATTCAGCAACACCAGGTAGATTTCCCGAAATTGATTTCTATTGACAGGTTTCTTGCCTCAAAACCTCAAAATCTTGAATTTATATGTCTTACCAATTCCATTATTTAGGAAATAAAATAAAATTGTATATTGTTTCATGGTACTGATTTTTATTATTCAATAATAGGGATGCAGAGGCCAAAGCAGCAAAAATTGCCAGTGAAATAGAATCCAACCCAGTGTATTTGCAACGGCTGCAGCTAGAAAATGGTGATGAAGAAGAGCGGTTTGCTGCTGTTGCTCGGCCTGCTGGTGGTTCCAGCCCTGTAGAAGGGCATGGGGAAGGTGGCAAGTATGTGCCTCCTCCTAAACGAAAAAATTCCCAAGTGAGTAAAGTAGTTTCATTAATTCTTTGTTGTTGTTTTTTTCACTGGTAGTGTTGAAAGATTCTTTTTCTACTTTCTTTTCATAGTAGAAGTCTGTTTTTGACTTCTATTATTTATTTCTTCTTCCACCACGAATACTACCTAATCATTTAATCCCTTTTTTAGCAGAAATGTTTTCTTGTCTTTATTTGCTAAAAAAAAAATCATTAGATAGTTGTATTTAACATATGTTGCAATTTTCATGAATGGGATTGAAGGACTTATCTGGTGTTACAATGGCTAGATACCAAAGCAATTATTACCATGAATATTTGTTGGGATTTCATAATGGAGCATTTTTATATAGATTTCTTACCAAGAAAATGCAGGATATGACTATTGTCATGAACCGTTGTCATTTGAGAGGCCTTTTAATTTTTCCCAGTGTGGCCCATCACAAGGAAAAAGCAATGGTACCTAGTCTACTTATTGACTGAAGAAGTAAGACATTGAAATTGTTTAAATTGTTTCCAAATAATTATTCAAATTTTGAATTGTAGATGGCAGAATAAGAAGTCATTTTCTTTTTCCTTCTTCTTAGTGTTCATATTCAATTTTTTTTTTTTAATATTGAGAGACACTTATTCATACATTTTATTTTGTAAAAAGATTAGTTTAACATTAATGTACTCAGGTCTCATTTCTCAAACTGCTTTAGTTCTCCTTCATTTGGTGCAGATGTCTAGCAGGTGTGTATGAAAGGCTTTTTTCTGTCAACTTACTACTTCAGTACTGGGGTATTTGAGGTTATTGAATTTCAAACAAATGTATTTATAGAATCTCATTGCTCAAAATCTGAAGAGGATTATCTGGTGCATGCAAAGGTAATGCACTAACAGAAAGGAGTTGAACTAACCATTAAAGTAACAATGATATTTAGTTTAAATGTGAGAATAGCGATTTAAAAAAAATTTTGAATGTGCATTACTAAGTAGAAAATTGAATTTGAGGAAACCAATTGCTTGCTTTAAGGAACGTATTCACCAGTTTATCAGTTATTTTGACCAAAAATTGACATAAAAGGAACTCTTCGATTAATATGAAAATTAAACTTCTTGTTTTCCTTTATAAAGACTTGTCGAGAAACGTGATAACTTGTCAATGTTCAAATTTTTTTATAGAGCTTTGCTTTCAGTTGTCTTAAACGTTTTATTAAAAATCTTTTAAAAAATCATAATATTTTTGTACTAATTAGGTCATAAATAGAACTCAGAAGTTCAGGCGTCTATTTGGCCAAAAATAAGTAGGCAAAAGGAATTGATTTTTACTAAAATAGGCCTGCAAAAAGGTCTTTATTCTCGCTAAGGTAGGGGTGCCAAAAGGCATGGAATCAATGAAAAATCACCCTGTGTCAGTGAAAACGGAATTATAGTTTTCGTTCTTCACACTTGTGTTATCTGCAGCACAGAAGGGCATGTCATGTACATATACAGAGTTTTGATCTTAAGAGATTGACAGCTGTACTGAAATTTGGATTGGAAATTTGGGATTCTTCGTGAGTGAAGTAAGCCAAATGTCTTCAATGTAAAAATTCAAAAATCTTGACTCATATCATCTTCCTTTCTCATTTACATTTTTAACATTGCCTAACTCTGGAGATTCTGCTTCCACAGAAACACAACAAAACACAATCGAGCCTTTATGCTGTGCAAGCTTGCAGGTATGTTTCTTGTTTGATCAAGATCAGTGCCGGTAGAAAACAAGAAAAATAATCACAAAACATGAAAAGGCAAAATACCAAAAATGTGCATCGTAAGCTAAAATAGGCAAAATATATTAAAAGAACTCCAGAAATTAACTGATTCCTATGGTTAGTAGTCATCAAATCGTAATAAAATAAATAATAATAATATTAATAATAATAATAATAATAATAATAATAATAATAATAAAATAAAAAGAAAAGAAAAAGAAAAAAGAATTTAAAAAGGCATTTTGCCAAACATGCATGTTCTAGTCATAAGTATTAGAAATAATTATTGAAATAAATCATAATACTGATGTCGTATGTTTGGTGTGAAAACCTAATTCTGGAAAACAAATATTGCAAAAGTATGCAGAAGGATATTAATGTTGATAAATGTGTTTTTGCAGAAGCTATATTTGATAAAAATGAAATATCTGTTAATGAAATAAGGCAGGGTAAATTGCATAACTAAAGTTTATGCAGGTGAGGCAGTATGTCCAATTTGTTAAACACTAATATGTATTTGTACAGAATTTCAAATTCCTAGTGGTTGTTCCTTCCCTAAAAGGAATTGATGTGCTGAACATTCCCGGTAAATAAGTAACTTCCATATCATCCAAAAGATTGACAGTTTAGGTGATTCTCAACATCTAGCTTAAGTAGGTATTTGTTCACCAATGGTGGAAAATACCTATGGTTGATTTATCTGAGGGATTAGTCAAAAGAATTGCACATGGCACTTGTGCATTCACAACAATACCTGTTGTTTTCAGTTAATTTTCAGTATTTATGCTAAAATCTCTCTATATTTTTAGTTTCTTCGAGTTTCTGTCTCGAAATAAATAATTGAACATTTTATTAACTACATAACTTCCATGAATTGTGTAACACTGCAGCCAAAGAATGAACACAAAACGTTAAAGTCTGAATTGCCAAAGTTGATAAAATGATATACATAAATTAATATAAAAATGTCCTAAACATTATTTGATTGATCACCAGTCCCGGATTTAAAAACGAGGTTAGAAAAATGTTTCTCGAATCATCAGTTGGTGTGTTACTCAGAGTAGCGATGTTTCTATAGTTATTACTTTTTTCTAAGTAATATATTATATTATGTATAAATGCAATTATGTGTACCTGACTCATAATGTCAAATAATCCAATTTTTACAGCCATCCTTCTTGTTTGGTTGTGAGTAAATATGAAACTAACTGTTGAGATTATTTTGTAGAGTCCATGCTTGTTGTGTTGTAGTTATGGCCTTTAAACAAGGATTGAACTGTGGCACTGATAACAGAAATATTTGTCAATGATGAGAATGTTTCATTACTTTATCAGTTTGCTTAACATGAGGATTTTGTAGAAGGGATAAGCTTTTCAAGACAACAACTCACTTCAGTGCCTTTTCTTTTCAGTGGTGATGGAACTTTTTGCTCTTTCATGTAATCAACAATATGTGATGCAGTTTGAATTCTGAAATAAATTCAAAATCTGGTATATCTTAAATTAATGTTGTTTGGTAAAGAAAACAATTAAAGTAGATTAAGGAAAGTGATAAAAATATGTTTAATTTGTTTAGGTTTTATTTTGTGGTGAAGTGATTAACATCAAGAAAGTCTTATATCCATTTACTTCTTTTTATGCTTTTCTATTTCCTTAGTCAAATTGATTAGAATTTCTTTCACATACTTACTGGAAAATCCTCTTTGTTACAGACTATAATGTTGTGGAGCCACAAAGATATGGTACAGTTTTCTTTTAAGGCCCTTGAAGTAGTTGACAATATATTTTTAATTTCTGTGGTGAATTTTTTTATAACTGTGATTGTGCATGTGATAATCTTGTTTTAAAATATTTCACAATAATCACAGTTTTATATATCATGCTTGTTATGTTTTTACTTCACAGACTTAGCTTATTACTTTAATTTGGTTGCAGAAGTACTAATTTGATACCAAAAAATCAAGATCAACACCTTCTAAATGTTAATTTCAGGTCAAACAGAAATAAAACTATGCTCAATTAGTAACATTCAGGAAACTATTACTCTTCAGAAGACTCAATAAAATTAATATTATTTTATAACCTGTGGCCATTTATTATCATAGCCATACAGTTCATTTTCATAGTTTATGTTGTAAGGAAGAAAAAAAACTTGCAAGTGGCTTTGTACCCAACATGTTTAATGATTTTGAGAGTGCATGTGTTTGCATGATATTTCTCTGTTTGGAGCAGGAAAGAGAAATGCATCACAGTTATGATAGTTTTCATCATTACTATACATAAATAACAAAAGATAAGGCTTTATTTGCCAACAAAATATGTATACATTACACTTTTGCATGGATCACATATGCTTGTCTTATAAAAGACTAAATGATTATTGAGTAATTGAAAAGGAAGTGGATAAGATGTCATGAATACACAAAAGTTTGGATCTGATTATCACTTGTGAATTTGACAGACGTGAAACATTCTAAGTTTGGATTTGAGGGAATGAACAATATGGTGTTATGGAATTTTTGTTTATTCTTCACCTCACTTTGATTAGACAGTAAAACTTTTTGAGGAACCAAGGAGAAACATGGAGAAAAGAGAGTTACTGGTCAAGGTGAATGAAATAAATAGAAAATATATTATCATGATCATTTTATTCACGGTGTTGAAAATGTTGACTTCTCTCTATGGAAGGATGAAAAATTGCGTAAACTTCATTGCTTTTATAAACTTATTTGTGTGTGTGACTAGTCATCTTAAAAAATTAAGGATTTCAAATAGCTGGAAAATGGCCTTTACTTTCACACCTTTCGTTAAGCTTGTCTGTGACATTCTAAAAGGAATTCTGTAAAATAAATTGTAGTTTTTGTAATTGCCTTCACTTTTGAACATATACATTTTTAAAATGTCAGCAATTACAGTTCTTTGTATTGTTGCAAATAACATAAAATAATATAGGGAAATGGGATAGAATATACATATATCTTTGTCATCATAAAGCTGCTTTGATTCACTTTCAAAGCTAAGCTCTGGTTCCAATTTAAACAATCAGACTTTTTGTCCTTTTCTTAAAAAAATGAACTGTTATAGGCTGACTAGTCACTTTAATACAGTTCTTCCTAGTGACTGGCTGTGTAAAGTACATGAATTTACATGATATTCATTACGTGTTATTCCTGTGTAACTATGTCAAATGGCATAGCTTATCAACAATATATTTATATTTACACCTACCATACTTTGTATTTTTTTCATTTTCTCTGTCCCTTTATTGACATTTAAAAATGATTTGAATGAATTTCCTGTTTTCATTTGCATATACTATACCATATTTCTGTTGTTGCATTAATTGTGTTTTGTAACTTTTCAGGCTGGCAAGTTGGTGCGATCTACTCCACCACCACAGCCTCAGCCAGTACATCCAACGACACCTGTGCCTGTGCAACCTTCCCAGCAACCTCCCCAGCAGATGCCATCAGCCCAACCAGTTTCACAGCCACCTCAGTCACTGCCACCTTCTGGCCCCAAAGGCTACGCAGCTGGAACTGGGGGTGCAAGTTACCATCACCCTCCACCATTTTCTCCTATATCCTCCACTGCTCAGCAACTGCCGCAGTCTGCACCGGTGCCTCAACCTATGCCGCCACAATCCATAGTGCCAGTGCCTGTGCCTGTGCCTGTGCCTAGTGGACAAGCTGCCATTGCAATGCCTGTGAACCAACCTCCTCCACCTATGCAACATGTGGCAGCTTCCCCAGTTGCTCCCATTTATCCAAATCATCCTGCACCTTTGCCTCCCAGAGAGCCAAAGGTCAATGGCATGGAGGCCAAACCACAACGACCACAGCAGCTTAGGCCCAGTAAGTGTTGAAACTAATAGAATTTTACAGCCAGCAAATGGAATTGCGAATATTAAATGAGAATTGTAAGTTTTGTGTTGTTTCAATTTTCTTTAACTACGACTTTCTGAAAAATAACCATCTATAAATAGTTTATCTCCACAATAACAATGGAATGGTTTAGTATGTGTTAATTTCATCCATCCTTCTTGACAGTCTTACAAATTCCATTCTGATATGTGGAGAATACAAAGAGAGGCGGGTGAAGTATGGACTCAGAATAAATTGCAAAATAAATTAAGGAAAATTTTAAGTATTTAAAAAGTAATGTTTAAAATATATTTAATATTATACAATCATTTTCCGCCTGTTTGTTTTAAAAAACTCCAGTTTATAAACTATGACATAGGCATAAATATTTTTAAAATTTTACGTACTTGTCATTTTAACAGGAATTCAAATGGACACATTACTTCACCCCCTATTTTGTTGTTGTTGTTTAAAACTCGTTCATGGTAGTAATATTCCCCATGTTATTATGAATGCTCAATTATTCTGTTCAACTAATACCAAAATAGGCTTTTAAAGTGTATATGGACAAGCGTGACTCTTAAGAGGACTCTGATGTTTCCATGAAGCGATTATTCATTGTGGTAGTTTCAAATCGTTTTGTAAACATCTAATAAGAATTGATAGAAGAAACTATCACTTAGTGTTAAGAAAGGTTCTAATATAAAAAGTCCTAAATGATGAAAAAGTAACTAATAAACATAGATAAAGGGGGAGGAACCATGCTGAATTCCATTATGGATACTCATCCTGCCCTACCGGTGTTAATGTATTTTTAAAAAAAACATTAACAGTAATTATTATTCTTTTATTTAATGTACATTAGGTTCTGATTTGCAATTAATTTCAATTTGTGCTACACAGGTGCAAGATCTTATCCATCCGGTGATGGTAGTATAAGTGGCCGTTATGCAACCCAGCCAGAGCCTGGCAAACACATCCACCATGGTCCCCCTTCTGGTATGCCACCAGCACCTTTCCCTACTACATCTGCACCTGTTGTATCCCCACAGGTTGGTAAAAATAAGTTTATTTTCAGTAATTGTTAAGTGGTGAGGCTAAAGACTTTCTAATAGTATGCTAGACCCACACATAGCGCTAGTGTAGCTTTGCAAATTGAATAGTTTTCTTGGTAGCCATGTGTACACAGAGCCGAATTTGTGCCGTATATCATTCTTATTTGTGTCTTTTGCTGAAGAGGAAGATTCTATAAGAAAAAAAGTAAAATGGTGAAGAAGGTAAAATGAAATGGTGTCACAAATCATGCGACAAAAGCCTGCATGGTGTAATTTCACAAGTGCATTATTTATCTATGTGATGTTGCTTATTGAATGTGCTGATTACGTTTAGTAATTAATATGATAATCATGAATAAAAATAAGATCAAAAATTTGTAATTACTCTTAAAGAAACAATAGTTTAACTCTGGAAATAACCACTTTCTTTTGGTGATTACTTGTCACTTCTCTAGAGTAGATAAAGAAATATCTATATTCCCTAAATTCCAACTTAAATACAGGATTATCAAGATTTGTCTAGAGTCTGATGGGAATGTCAAGAACACGTATATTTTAATACCGATTCACATGATTATTTACTCCAGGTTAAGGGATGGCAAAACCCTAACCTTGTTATGAAAATCCTGAGGATCTCCAGGGGTCGTACGCGCCCTGAAGGGATAATCATGATCATTACTCCAGGTATCTGCGTGAAATGGAGAAAACTTTCTTATATATTGAAAGTGTTTAAAAATAATTTACACAAAGTTTAGTAAATAATACTAAAATTTAGCTTAATATGATTTACCCTTTCACTGAAAAAAGATACAGAATTAGTAAAGATGTAACATTTTTATTTGAGTGTGAATTAAAGGACTACACTTTAAAATAATTGCTAAAGTTTCCAAAATAATATCCCTATATCTTCTACAATATGATGTTTTTTGATGAATAATATCCCCAACCTATCAAAAGTACATATTTACTTGAAAGTCTTCAGCGAATTCAATAAACTCATCACGGACTGAACTACTTCTTGGAGTACATACAAATCTGTTTTTAAAGTAAGCGCTTTTATGCTTACCTTTTTGCTTTCAAACATGCAGTTACAAGTGCCAAAAACTAGGTAGGCGACATGCTTTAAACAACAATGGTATTTGTGCTTTATAAAGCTCTATGGCATATATGTATGATCAAGATGCATGATATTATGTCAGAGATGCATAAAAGTTTTGACATGTTAATGTTAGTTTTGAAAAATAAAATACTTTAAACAATGAGTTTGTATTTCAATATGTCTTCCATTCTACATATTCAGAGTTTTGGAAATGTGGGAAAATTTGAAAAACTTCAACATGTTTGAATTAGGTGCATAAATTTGTCCCCAACGTGGCTGCCAGCGCAAGCATCAATTTGCCACTGGGAAGGAACCCCATTTCCATAGGATTGTGGGGCCTTGGGTGAGATCAGTTTTAGTCTTGAATTTATGTATTTGTATTAAGTAGAGGATTAATTGCGCTACAGGAATTGGAACTTTGGGATTAACATCTACCAAGCATTTGGTGAACTGTTGCCAAAAGCACAAGTGCTTAATGTCTACTGATACAAAAACTTTGGAAACTGATAGGTGAGATAAAAACAAATATTATCTTGCCCAGCAACCTTCCAAACAGCAATAGGACTTACTATTCCCAGACTATATCCGGAACCTTTGCCAACATCCTACAAAATAGATTCTCCTCTCAGGGCACCCAATTACTGTACGACCTAATCCTGCATTTCCTGGAAACGCCCAACCTTCACTACACACTTCAAAACCCATGGATTATTACAGACTATGAAATCAAGGACCAGCTTCATGCACTGGATGAGGCAAAAGGCAGTAGTCTCTATGGAGTGAAAACTGCATTAAGTAGACTAATGAAAAACGACATACAACACCTGACTCGCATCAGGATCAAGACAAAAATAAGACCGTCCCCAATTCAAACTGGAATATACAACATTGCAAAGACTCGTATAACAAACACACTTAAAACCCCCAAATTTACCACTTTCCTTGCTCCAGACACCTATATCCTCAACAACCCACCATCCATATAAAACAGCACTATCCACTCGATATACTCCAGCTCCCAACACCTCGGACTTAATAACATCACCCACCTACTAACCTACAACCACTTATAAATACAGCAAACTTACTTGAAAGTTACTTGTAATACTGACCAGACTAACACGAAAGGACAAAAACTGACTTGAAATACTGACCAGATTAAGACAAAAGGACAAAAACTGACTTGAAATACTGACCAGATTAAGACAAAAGGACAAAAACTGACTTGAAATACTGACCAGATTAAGACAAAAGGACAAAAACTGACTTGAAATACTGACCAGATTAAGACAAAAGGACAAAAACTGACTTGAAATACTGACCAGATTAAGACAAAAGGACAAATACTGACCAGACTAAGACAAGAGACTGTCCCTCTCTCTCCCTCTGTCCCTCTCTCTCCCTCTGTCCCTCTCTCTCCCTCTGTCCCTCTCTCTCCCTCTGTCCCTCTCTCTCCCTCTGTCCCTCTCTCTCCCTCTGTCCCTCTCTCTCCCTCTGTCCCTCCCTCTCCCTCTGTCCCTCCCTCTCCCTCTGTCCCTCCCTCTCCCTCTGTCTGTCCCTCCCTCTCCCTCTGTCCCTCTCTCGCTCCCTCTGTCCCTCTCTCGTCCTCCCTTGCCACCAACTCCCTTTGTCCTCAACCTTGCCCTGCGTCACATGGCAACACCTAGTAACAATGTTGCCCAGGTATATTGGGTCAGCATATAGTATTCTTTGAAAAATATGTAAATGTGCCAACTTTCATGGATATCAGTCAAACGGTGTCAGTGTTCATCGATCTGATGCATACCAACTTCGCTTTGTATTTAGACAGCTTTAACAATGTTATTAACCAGTTTTGTGCAAAATTGAATGAAATTGTCTTTCATTGCTTATGTAGCAGCTTCATGCCCATTTGATGTCTTCTCAGGTGAACCCAGTCATACAAAATGTTCCACAATGTCTTCTGTCTCCTTATGTCACATGTTATCACATACTTCACTGTTATTATTTTAATGATATCATCTGGGGAATATTACTAAATAGCAATAATTTATGATACTGTCTAATTCTCAATACGTCCATGAAATGATGTCTGAATAAAAATTTCTGTATAAATTATACTTCCCTTATATTCACCACAGGTGAGTGCCTCATTGCACTACATCCTAACATTTATTAATAAATCATTCAACCCTTCTAATAATTATGAGCTTCTTCCAAATCTAAATATTATCTGATAAATCACATACATTGCCTATTATTTGAATGTTGAATTTATATATTGTTGTTAATCCAATATTTAATATTATTGTCACATCTTGTGAAAAAAATACTATTCCCCTCCTAAATTTAATATTATATCCCTACTACCTCATCGCGCCAAAATCTGGCAACACATTCCCCATCTAATGCAAAGACTAGAGCTCACCAAAACACGATGTCTTAAACACGACTGCCAGCGGCATATATGGGAGGTTCTCGATCCTCCAGCCATGACTATGTCCCTTTATGTACCTTATTTGTTTTTTCTACAAGGAGCTTTGCCCATACCTCTATGCGGACTATGGTATCCAAACTATATACATTTACATTCTCTGCAAGTATTATTTATTTATATCTACTCCTGTTGCAACATGTCCATTTTGTCTATATCACTATTCTGTGTATGTGAATAAACTTTAATAAACGTGACATTGAATTTATAGTAGTAGTTTATGATAGTGTGTGTGTGTGGGGGGGGGGCATCTTTTTGCTTATCACACATAAAACTCATTACAAAGCATAGAAAATTACATATGAAAACTAATTTATTCAAAGCTAAAATATCAACATGAACTTGACAGTTAAATTCATATTTTAATTTTTAAATAATTAGGCGTTAATAATACGACCTGGTGGCAGTGGCTATTGCTACTGTCTGTTGCTAAGGCAGCATTTTTAAAACAACCAACAAATAACAATTCGTTTGGCATATACATTTCACTACCAAATTCCTTGGAGCACTGGCAACCGAAAGCTAGTGATTAAAAAAATATATAATAGTAGTTATTAAATGCTATAATATTCAAATCTGCGTTCTTAAACACAGATTATATGTTACTCTCCTTGTCTTTATATGCAATACTAAATGTTCCATTCGTTTTCCCACATTCTCTAAAATTCGCTGAAAAATCACACAAACTGCTCCGTTTTCAAATATTTATGTAATATTATAACATTGTTATTTCTCTCCATGTTAGTATGTCTCAGTTGTCACTACAAATAGTAAAACATTCAATTTGAAAAAAACATTGTTTCAAAGGTTCATTCATACATCTGTAACAATCTCCAACAATAGTAAGGAATTCCCAGAATATCCTACTGCCGTGTCTTGTTGCAAGCATGCCATTGGCGATTTGAATCTGATATATTCAGGAAGTGTAGAAAATAGAGGACGAGAAATTTGATTTTGAAATTTTGAAAATTTGCAAAATGATGTCAAACCACTCATATTTTTAAAAAAATGAATGTAATTTTTTTTAAAGAACGGATTTTTTAGAACAGTATTTATCTAACACACAAACTCTTATAATCAATATACTACTTTTGCAATGTTAATTTATTGTTTACAATTTTTAAAAATACAGTGTGTTTATCTAAATAAGACCAGCACCACTTTAAGATTTTTGAAAGTAAAAGTACAATGAATTCTCATCACAATTAGCATGCTTTGCCAGCAATCTCCATAATGGTGGCTGGGTCTTTTGTTTTCTTATAACCATTGGAGACTGTTAAACACATTTTCTTAAATTTATTTCTTATTTTGGATTTTGTATAATATATAAGGTGAGTTTTAGATCTTTTTGTGTTGGTTACCCTCTTATGTTTTATATAGAATGCATAGTATTTAAACAATGTGTTTTTAGCCTGATGATGGGGTACGTTGAGCCTTGCAAAGTTGCTTTGTTGAAATATTAATAAATGCATTTATTAACTGCAATAGTTTATTCAAGAAACTGCCCATCTCATGAATGGCCAAAATATTTTTATTTCAAGTTTCTTTGTTTGTTTCTTACATTTGAGCTTTTGTTATATGTTTACAAATTAATCTTACAGAAATGATATAAAACCTATTTGATAAGCCATATTTTTTTGTCCATGTTGCGAGGAATGTTTTTGCATTCTCAAGGTATTGATTTTCTTTCAAGCAATCCGTGAACCTTAATTGAAATTAACCCAATTAGGTTTTCTCTCTTAAAAATGCAATTTCAATGAAAGAAAAATTGCCAGTCTTCAGGAAATATCAGATTGGAATGTTACAATGGCACTCCATCCTGCAAGACAGAGTTTGTAGTTTTGTGAATACCATCTCATTGTTGGGACATGATTTAGCTGTATAAAATGCACATGTAATTATCGAATTTGTGTTATTTGCTTGAAAATATTTAGTTTATGCACCTATGTTCTAAGATTTGTAATGAGTTTTACAAAAAACAATATCTGAGATGTGTGTTGATTCACAGAGAAAATGTGTATATAGTATTATGTAACCATTACTAAGGGCGAGAAAGTATGAGGTGTTTTAGAACCACCAGTTTCTTTTGCTTCACTGTATAGAGGATATCAGTTTTTAAATTGCTCTAAAAAGAAATGAGACAATTATATAGTACACTGTAGTCTGTAAATCTTTCTTCATAATACAATTTGTTCTCAAAATTTTTTTTTATGTACAATTTTTAGAAAAAATTAATTATTTTTGAGTGTAAATTGGGTAATTTTAAAAACAAGATATTCACTAAAATAGCTCCAAATTTTATTATAAAACTTTGTATACGGATTGTGCTAAGCACATAGAATAACATGACATAAACACTATTTTGCTGACACTTTTTGATTAAAAATTATTCAAATGTGTTTAAGTCTTTTTAATATCTCTCATGTCATTAATATTTTACCTTATGGGCATTTTTTACACATGATTGCATTTGTGAGATGTATTTGTTTTTTATACATTATTGCATAGAGACATTCACAGAGTTTGTCATCATCCTGCAACCTTTCTCAGGGCAAAATGCATGTTTATGTAGATTGAGGTTTCCTTCCATCTGTCTGCCAGTTGGTGGGATTGCACAATCATCCAACATACGACTCAATAGAACATGGTGTCTCCTGGACAATTTAGCCATCTTTAAACTTCTACCTTGGAGGCCTATCTCAAAATCGTGTATTTTCAGAAACACTTAAAAAGCATGTTAAAAAACAGCTCAAAACTTTCCAATGAAAATTTGCCTATAGATGCAGGTTTTACTCTTCCATAATATTCTTGAAGTCATATTTCCATTCTACTATTAGGGGGAGAGAAAAATTTTAAAATGTCAACAAATATTTGTGTTCTTTAGTAGAGAATCCATTTCTTCGATATAAATATTACATGAAAGCAAACTAAAACATTGTGGTAACTGATGTGTTCTGAATCTCTTGTATATTACATCTGTCTCTAAATCTTTTCATCATATCTTGGCCTGACATGCAGCTTGTGTGTTAATGCGGGATTCAATACCCAGAACAATGGAACAAGTAAATAGGAATACCATGGCTAAAATATGTAGAGATACAGAACCAAGATAGAACTGTGGGATGTTTGGTGTGTGTGAAAGTGCTGTTCGACACACTCAGTGGAGTGGTAGTCTTTTAGATTAGTCGTTAGCCAAAGATAATAGGAAACTAACGGATTAGAGAAAGTCTTTGCTATTCTGAAGCATGCTGCTTTCCATTATTAAAAATTTTTCTATGTAAAACTAGTCCCAGATAATGATGGCCAGTCTTTCAGATGCCTGAATTACCTGTGTTGAGTCTTGTTCCATTCTTAAATAGGTTTATATTTACATCTGGAAATTCATTGCTATATTACATAATATAGAGTAGCGATATTCTGTGCAGGTGATGGGGCCACCATCTGTGCCAGCGCCAATGGGGTCAGTACCCACATCAACCCTTCCGCAAGCTGTGGAAATGTCTACTGCTAAAGTGACAGGCGAGCAGTCGCCAGTAGCTACTCCTCCTCAGACAGCTATCCCTATGCAACCTGGAAGTGCCCCCCTGCCTCAGCGGAAGGTGCCTCCTAGCCGCTGTAAGTACTGGCTTGTGAAGAGGCTGATCACTTTCTCTTCTCATTTGTTTCTTTTTTCAGAATTCTTATTTCCAATTAAACTAAGTGTCCAATAAATACTTGCATTAAAACAACAAATGATTGCTAAAATGGTACATTTTACAACTTTGATGGAAATTTTTTAATGATATTTGCATTTTATGGTTCATTGCAAACTGAAGTATTATTTTCATTGCCTCCCACATCACCAGTGATGAGACAAATATGTGGATTACTGTTTGTCTAGATTATGGAAATTACACTTTGCTGTGGTACTTAAGAACGTATGCAACACTGAGTTTGTAGATAAGTGCTTGCTTTGCCCTTGTTATGCAATTGGAAATTATTTCATTCCTCAAATACCTTATTTATTTATTTAATTTTTTTATATTTTTAATACATTTGTTTTAAATCGTAAATTTCCTGGAAGCAGAGATTCGCAAGTGATAGATCTTCATAAAACCGTAAAGAGGAATAAGGACAGTTGTGATCAGGGAAAATTACTACAAACATTATAAGTATGAAGTTAGTATAATTAAAGGATTTGGATGTAAAACAATCTGCCTGAAATACTAAGAAAGTGAACATTTTGGTTTGGGGAGATAAAGTGTTATTCAAATGAAAACAACCAGGGGCACTCTATGGACCGTGAAGTGAAGTATTTGAATATCACACATAGATAACAGAAAGCAGCTACCAAAAATTATAGAACCGTAGAGTGGGACGTCAGACACAAATATTCTCTGTGATATTGACCAGTAGAGTCATTGTTAGAAATAATGATCTCCAAATTGCTTTAGCCTATTCTACCGACAATGCATTTGTGGAATCATTAAGCCGATTTTCTTTCTTTGTTTTACTTGCATATGGCGATAAAATTGTATGTGTTAATTTCTTGCTATTTCTGTTGTTAATACTTCTATCATCAGGGACGTTATAAAAGTTCTTTAAACATGCATTCAGTTTCATAATAATCTCTACCACTGATCATGCATTGGTTATCTGAAAATTATTGCAGCAGTCGAGCCCAGCATCAGTTTTGTAAAGAAAAGTTTGTAGTTACTTCAGATAATGAGGCTTTATATCAATGTAGGAAATGTCTAAATCTGTTAGTTAGGCACAGTACGGGGGTTGTCTTTTATATTTTAGGATTAAAGAACAAAAATAAATATTAATTATCGAAAATCACTTTATTGTTTTTCAAAATATTCCCCATGAAGATCTGTACTTTTGCATGCGTTTGAACCAATTGTCGAAGCACTTTTGCCACTCTGACTGAGGTATCTCCAAAACATGCATTCTAAATGCAGCAACCGCTTCAGGTGTCGAAAAACGTTGACCTCTCAGTTTGTTTTTTACGTAGGGGAATAAAAATAAGTCATTCGGTGCCAAGTCAGGACTATTCGGCATATGACTCATCAAATCGATGTTTTGGGTGCTCAAAAATGCAGTTGTTTGAGCTGATGTGTGAGAGCTCGCATCGTCGTGGTGAAGAGTGATCCGTCTTCGGCGGTTGGTTTTCCTGATTTATTGGAAGACAGCTGGCAAACAAATCATTGTGTACCACTCAGAATTGACTGTTCTGCATTGTTCTAGTGATACGGTTGTGACATGTCGTTTTTCCGAAAAAACATGTGAACATCTGTTTGGAAGTGCTTCGTGTGCGAACAACTTTTGTTGGATTTTGCTCATCTTGAAACACCCATACTGTCGACTGCTGTTTACTTTCGGGCTCATATGCGTAAATCCACAATTCATCACCTGTCACGATGTCATAGACGTGTTTCGAAGCACCACAATCGTATTTTTTGAGCATTTCTTTTGACCAATCGACACGAGCGATTGACATTGTGTGGGATCCAATGGGAACAATTTTTTTTGACAGTCAAATGTTCATGCAATGTTGAATGTATGCTGGTCTCACTAATGCGTTGCGTATGCGGTGTCTCAATCTCACGATAGGTCACATGACACTCTTGCAATATCAGTTCACGCACAGCATCAATGGTTTTCGGAACAACTCATTTTGGATGACCTGTAAAATTAGTCTTGGAGTGAACTACGACCACGATTGAATTCACCATACCATCGATAAACACTGGTGCTAGATGGAGCTTCAATGCCAAAAATTGAATTGTTCATCCCTTCACTGTTGCTGAGTTAATCCTCGTCGAAAGTTGTAAAAAATAATTGCACAAAAATGTTCATGATTTAATTCCATTTTTGGGCCAAGATGAATCTTTTAAGTTACTATAAACAACACAAATAGCGCTCGTATGTCAAAACGTTCTGAGTACATATAACCTCGAAACATCCAACTTTACGATAGAGCTGTCAGTTGCCAGATTGCAACACCAGGGTTGCCAAATCCCGAAACATAAAAGGCAACCTTCATATTACAATCCTGATGACCGATGTAGAGTTGTGAAAGACATTTGATAAATTGCTTTGACAACCTCCGGCGGATTTGGTGTCTTAAAATAAATGATCGGAAATATTGAACATGTTGAAGGACAAACATTTAAATTCCTCTAAGGTGTGTTGATATTAGATGTATACCTTAATGTTTTCTTCATGGACTGTAGTAGAAAAGAAGAGCACTTTCAAAATAATTTATCATGTGTTAAATAGACTTTATAATCAGTTACTTTCAAAATTTTTGGTTTTTCCAAATGTGCCTAATGAAAATAGTTATAAAGGTTTTTTGACTAAATAATTTTTTTTTATAACAATGTAATTTTAAAGTTGCTAACGAAAAGAAAGACATGGTTATTTTTATAAAGATTTTTTGCTCATCAATTTGTTATTAAACGAACTACAATATACTACATAGAGTGGCTGCTGCTATAGTTTGTGCTTTTGGTGGAGGCTTGCTGAACTAGTGATGCCATGTTTTTTTTTGAAGTCAAAATATACGATGGCAGTGTAACCGTTCACAAAAAGCGTCTGTAATGAGCGCCAAATGCAACGAGCTAGAATATATAGTGTGACTGAAGCGCCTCTCATCTTTGAAGCAAATTGAAGCCATATTTGCAGTCAAAGCAGCGCCCTCTGGGAAACAAAGTATTCTATGCCGCGATTTATGCAACTCTGCCCCTCGCAGGTCTCAGCTGTTCACGGTTTCATCTAATTGGGAGCTTGAACGTCACAATAATGACCTCACTATGGTGACATTTAAGCTTCCAATTGGATGAAACTGTCAACAGCTGATGTTCAGGCGGCAAAATAGTCGAAGAAAAGTTGGGAGAGCATTTTAATGGAAACTGCAGCGGAACATCGCCTCTTCTATCTCAGTAGTTTTTGTCAGACAAGTGTGTTCTGGAAAAGAGACGACACACAATTGACAAAGATTGTTACTTGAAGAAAGAATTAACGAGTATTGAAGAAGTTGTCACAGTTACCTCTGTCCAAACGAAATTAAACCCTTCCTTATGAATTCCGTGGCCTTTTGCTTGTGTTTCTACTACATACAGTGCCTGGCACACTCTGGATCGAATCTTGAAGACGTTCAAGATGCCAGCTTTTCACATTAGCTTGTGATGACAATGCGAGCAGGCGTCTGCGATAGGAAATTCCTAGCATTTTGACAATGCCAATTTTACGCGGGAGTTGCCCAGGAGCTGGTACGATCTTTCGGTGACGCTCCGAACTAATAGAAAGAAGTTGACAATCAACTTCAAGGACCTTTGTACGAAGAAATGAATGTTTGATCAACAGAGAAATTTGCGCGGCTTTTGGGGGAAAATTAAGACTAGGTGCCAAGTTTAAAATGTATATTCATTTTCTCTGAAACGCCTTCAAAGAACATCAAATGTTCTGTTAAAAAAAGCAAGGCGCCAAATTTGAAGTAATTTGGCTGGCAATGTGTCAACAGCTGATACCTGACGGGGGCAGAGTTGCAAAAATCGCAATATAGCATTACATTTGGTGCTGGTTACTGTCAGTTACACTGCCACTCGTATGTTTTGTCTTCAAAAAGCGTGGCAGTCACTAGTTCGGTGAGCCTCCACCAAGAGCGCTGAAACTATAGGGCCACTCTATCTAGTGAATTCTAGCTTGTTGGCCAAACGTAATGCTAGAATACTTGGTTTCCTTGACGGCGCTGCTTTGACTGCAAAAAATATGGCTTCAATTTGCTTCAAAGATGTAAGCGCTTCAGCCACTCTATGTAGTGTATTCTTGCTCGTTATTTAACTTTTAAAACCATCTCAGCTGTGCAAATTAATTCCATATATGTAAATCTATCAAATGGTTAAATACATGAATGGGTATCTGAAACGTACCCTGCCACATATCACAAAGCATTATTGATTTACATTTCCAGAATCGTGAAGGTATCAATATTACAAAATAGAACTCAATATCTTTTACCATTAAAAGAATTTGTAAATGATAACTGTTAAAAGAAGTAGCTAAAAACCCATAAATATTGGTAATTTTCTATCTGTAACTCTTTGAAGACTACCTCAATTATGTGCTGCACATAGTCGCCATACTTACCACAATCATCTGTTAAAAAATGAAGCTTTTCCTAGTCCAGACCAGCCAAGCCAAGCCTACTGTTGGGGCGTTTGACAGCCCACACTAAATCTCCAATATGATGGCGTTGATGCCTGTCTGCCAGTACCACTAACTTCTGAACCCAAGGGTTTCAACCAGACCGCGATATTCAAAGAACGGATCTTTGGAAAGAATTGCACTGCGGAATTGATACAAAATTACATTTTTCCCACTCTTTCTTCATTTTGTTAGGTTAGGAGCTCAGAGAATAATATATTGTTCTTCACATTCACAACATTTGTGTATATAAAACATAAGTATAATTATTATTTTGTTGTAAAGAATAAATGCCTGAAAATATCTGATATATTATGAATAGTTGGAAGACCTTTGGGGCCATTTGCATTACAGTGAAAACAAGTTTTTTATTTTTATATTTTACATTTATTATTACAACGTTTCGTAAAACGGAGTGTTTTCCCCTCTTTAGACACTATTATTTGTTGCAATAGTTTTTTAATTCATAAGAAAAATTACGAAATCAAGACAATTTAATATTAGTAACCAATCCAAATGTTATGAAAAGTATTAATATGGGAAATGTATACCACAAAAAATATTTTTTTTCAATCTCTCACACATCAAAATTTCAATTTACAAGTGGCCATTGCTAAGCATTTTAAGATTAATTTAAGTATAGGAAGATATTGATTACAATAATATAATTTTGAATTGGGGTAAACTGTAAATAAATACCTTCAAATAACTGTAGTTTTGAAAATATTCAAATGAAAATTAATCATTAAAAACTCATGCAAATACTTACTAATTATACAACTATTAATACAATTAACTAATAACTAATCCCATATGGGACAACCGATTCTTTGAACAAATTTAATTATTAAAATGCATTGTTACATTAATTGTAACATAGTCACAATTTGGATTCTCGACGACTGCGGAATATTTTCTCCGTGCGTAATTGCGTCAAACAAGCTAATGGGAATAGTGACAATTACCAACTAATAACTATTCATTAATTAACTGTGCAAGTACTGTACTTACAGATAGCATTTCTGAGTGGGCCATTTTTCTTCATATCACCCAATAAATTAACCGCAATGCAAAATTCAGAAAGTATCAATAGAAAAACCATCCAACGCCACCCAGCAATTGGTCATGGTGAACCAGCTCCAGACTCGGCACCCTCAGAAATCCCCAAGATGGCATTGTTCACAGATGACAGTTTGCTTTGGGAGAAAATATGTCATTCCTTTTTCAATACATCCTGCTTGAAAATGCAAATATATTTCTATTGAAATAGTATTCAGAATTGTACTATTTATGTTTAACAGATATTCATAATACTAATAATATGAGGGAGTTCGCACAATTGTGCATTTGTTATTACAATAAATTATAGATATTAATGGTTTCAACCCAACAATGGTATCTTCACTTTTTTCTGAAAGTCATTTGTTTCTCCAATTAGTAATTGCTGTTTGAAGTTCCTTGAGATTATGTTGTTTGTTGATGTGATGCTATTATTTAGTGTGTTTTGGCTCATTGTGATAAAAGTTTTTATTTTTATGAAAGCCTCATGTGATTTGGATTGCAGTTTAAATATTAGTGTATAGTTATTATTGTATGATAATTCAAATAAATTCAGCCTTCTTAAGGCTTCGTTTCTTAAATAATTGTTATGGTATTGCCATTTGTCAAGCTCAGTTCTTCTGTGAGAAGTGTTTCAGCTCTCAGTAAATTTTGTGACTAAATTCCCTTAATAATAATAATATTATTATGTACTGTATAATACTTTATCAAGACTATATTGTTTATTCTCAATATAGAGTGAAATGAATGTTTTCAAAATTTTGTTGTTTGTGATGAGTGTTGTTTCTTTGATGTAAGTACAACAGGTAACTACACAATCTTTGTCAATACACACAAAATTTTCAGAATCTGATGTATATTTTAAGTATTGCGACAGCAAATTTCATTGAAAAAGTTGAAAGGTTAGGAATACATATTTGCATAAAATGTTGTTTGCCAACAATGTAAACAAGACAAAAGAGATCAGAAATGTGAAGTGGCAGATTTTAATTTTTTAAGAAAATGTCCTGCCTAGTACCATCATATAAACTTTACACAGGTGATAAATAAGTTTATTTCTTACAATGTCTAATACTAGTTCTTGATAACTTGAATGATAAGTTTTGGATGGTAGAGGGCTCATTACTTGGTTGTGGGTAAAGACAAATGATCTTAAGGAAGCAATTATTTGATGAATTCCACTTAAATCGATATTGTATAGTGCCTCGATTATTTTTTATTATTATAATTATTTTTTATATTATAATTTATAATGAGCATTTTTTTGCAGTGTGTTTGTTACAGTATTTTTATTTGTTTAAATTCAGGGCATTGGTTCAGAGGCTTAGCAAATTATTTTTGATTTTAAACCGTGTTAAATTTATCTAATAGGTCAGGTTTGTAATTTGATTTTGGTGACAAACGCTGTGAAATCACACCTTGAAGACCCTCATAGAAGGCTGCAAAGAAGAGGAAAACATTTTATTCAGATCAAACAAGTTGGGACAATTTGTGTGTAAATGTTTGCTCATATGGAATAGTATACCAGCTTTTTAAATTCATAAAGAAGAATTCAATAGTCATTACACAAAATAATCATTCAAGTTGATATCTTTTTTATTCAAAAGTCAACTCCTGATTTCTGCCAGACAGTAGATGTGAAGACTGGGTGGTGAAATATCAATAATTGTAACCTATTGCCTGTAAAAGTATCCAGTCACCAGAACTGAATGAAGTAAATAGTACTATAATTTGTTTTACAGATCATATTGAAACTTAATAACTTCATTGCATTAATGTTTTATTCTGAAGATGTCACATGTTACTTACAAAGTGATATGTAAATTAGTATATTAAATGTGTGATAGGCTAATAATAATTTCATATTGGACTGGGCAATTAGATAAACATGTTCTGTTAATTTTTTTTTAATAAATTTTTCATATTCATTACATTCTAGTCTTGTAGACTAATAGGCAATTTTATTTTTACCAAACTACAAACGAAATAAAATTTTGTCTAGGAAGCTACCCTGTAAATATCTTGTTTTCAAAAAAAAATTTAAAACACATTTTTCTTGTGGTTATGGATTAACACTGGTTGTAATATACTTTTGACACCTCTCTTTACCTAGTTCAAAACGCTTTCCGTCTTCTCACTAGCTCCACGGCGTCCTGGGTAAGAATTGCTGCAGGATTGTCATGTTGATGCTACCTTTCTGTGCGATTTCTCGTTAAGCTTTATATTTCTTAATTAACTGCTTCAACTTTCAGATTCTTGTGCAGTAATAAAGTATATGTGAACGTTAAATTTCCTCTGTTTGTTTTCGCTGAATTATGATCGTAGTAGTGAAATTCTGTTTTCTTGGCCTCGTTGCAATATATTGGTTGTGATATCTTGAGAGTAAGTCATTTGGATGAAAAAAATTTAAAAAATTTTGTTCATGCCATTGTGTTTCTGTTTCATAATAATTAGACAAGAATATGCTATATCATATTATTGTGAAAGAAAACAACCTAAAAACAAGTGCTTACACTGCACAAAACATTCAGTAATCAAGCTATTCAATCAATCGTTGGTAGCACACCTGTGTAAACAATATAATATCCTGTTTTGATTCACATTAATACCATACAGCTCTAGCTCGTGCTCTGATTGTGAAGTACATGCAGAGACATAGGCATGAATAAATAATTTTCTACTTTTTTCCATCCAAACGAGATATGATCAAGATATTGCCACTTATGTTAGTAGCAGTACAGGCTTGAATGAGACTTTTTGAAGTTTTTGGAAAAATTTTGTAAATTCATTTGCCCATATTTCCTGGAATGCACATTTAGGGAAATCTCACATACAGCACATTTTAACATTTCATTTACAATATTTTATGTATTATATTCTTTCAAAACAATTCTTGGAAACATTTTTAACGTTTAGTGCTATTAAAAGCATTTGTGTTTTTAGACATATTTTTAGATTAAACCTCACAAGATGCATCTTGATTCGAGATGGTACCCGTTAATTCTGATTTTGAGAGGACGGTTAATTAGTGCTAAGTTATTTTAAGAGAGGAAAGCAGCTGTTTTTATTCTAAAATTTAAAGCAGTGCTTTGTAACCCATTATTTGTAAACGCTCAATTGCCAGGAAAGTTTTACAGAACTAGTGTTCAGGAACCCAAAATGTCTTAGTCTCTTTTTGTGCAAAAAATAATAAAACTTGTTCTGTAGCTAATAGTAAGCATAAGTTTACTATGGCCATATATTTATCCAATTTAAACACGCATTATTTTATGATTTAATTACATTTTTAATCCATATTTTCTTCATAATTTGAACATTATTAGTCCATATATATGTGCTGTTCCTTACAAATCGTAGCCTTGGTGATTACATTTTGATTAATGACTATTCTAAAAATTATCAATATGACTGACTTCCAATGTTTTCTATAATAGCTGGGACCCATCTATCAAAAATCAAAGTTAAGTTGTTACTGTACAATTTGTACTCTAAATTTACCTATTCATTTTCTTCACTGCTAAAAGTTTTTTGTTTTCCCTTTTAATTTGTCTTGTATGCTCTCTATTGAACTAAAATTAGAAGAGTGCCATTCTATTTTCCCTTCTTGCTTTTTTAAAATTAAAAGAACATTAGCTTTGTGTCTGAATTATTTTTTATCCTAGGGATAGTTTTACAAATTTTTTTGAGCTTTTATTAACTGTGTATCTTTTTGCATTGTTGATCCTAATTGAGGATGGTGCTCTGCAGCTCGAGAAGAGCATTTTCAGGATCTGAAGAAATTCACTCAGGATTTTAAACTGGCCGAGGGCGAACCTGCTGACAAAAAGCAAAGTCCCCCTCAGCAGCAGCCACAAGCCCAGCAGCCACAACAGCAACCGCCACAGCAAACTTCTCAGCAGCAGCCATCTCAAGTTCCATCTCAGCAACAACAGCCCCCACAGCAGCCTCCTCCGCAGCAGCCACCGCCACAGCCACAGCAACAGCAACAGCAACAAACGCCACCACAGGCCTCTCAACCACAAGGGGATGAGGTCAATAAGGAATCCCCTGATGGGGTGGACAAGGTGTCCTCAGCTTTGAAGAAATCAACTCTGAATCCTAACGCCAAGGAGTTTGTATATAATCCCAATGCCAAACCCTTTACTCCGGTAAGTGTCTGCCTCTAAGCTTGATATTTATGTTCTGAAGAAAATGTTTCACACTTTCACATGATTGGTTCCATTTGTTTTTCAGCGTTCTGCAAGTACTCCAACACCTTCAAGGCCTCATACTCCCCAGACTCCACAATACACCCCTAGTATGACAATGGTGATGCCACCATATGTTGCAGTGGCTACTAGCCAGCCTCCATTTACTCCTGCTAATCAGGGTGCTCGTTTTCGTAAAAGTGAGTATATCAATCAATAACTTTCTGCTTTGCTCTAGTATTTTGGTAATACATTGATATCAGCTGATAATTTTTATGATATAAGGGTTAAAAATCTGAAAAACAATGTCATGTGAATTTAGGTTTTAAAACAGGTGATAGTTGAAGATCTCTCACTTTGCCACACGAAAAATATATTATCTGTGCTCTCAACACTCATTTCCATAATATTATTACACTGCTTTGGAACGTATCACAGTTATAATACATTTTTCTTCATATAATTTTATTTGGCGAGATTAAAATTATTTTTGTATTAATGCAACACTCCATTGTGTATTAGAGATAAAACATTGCTCCAAAACCATCGATGTTTTATGACCTCTTTAGAAACCTTTAACATTAACCCATTTTCACTTGTTAAAATGTAAAACAGTGGTTGTTGTATATTTGTTTTTTTCTTCATGTTTCTACTTTCTCGTACTTAAGAAGGATCTTCTTTAGAAGAGAAAGGTATGTAATGCTGCACAAAGAAATGGCTAATTTTCGGCAGAAAATCTCTTATTACAGGGGCCCTGTTAATGAAAAAGTGGATAATTCCAGTTGCTAAATTTAGGGAGGGGTGTGTGTGGAATCCTCAAACGTGTTGTAGAAAGAATCTGTTTTATGGGTCCCTGATACTGAAAAATCGATTGACGGAAAAACATGTCTGTCTGTCTCTCTCCGTCCCTGTCTGTCTATCTCCGCCTGTTTGCCTGCCTGCCTGCCTGCCTGCCTGCCTGCCTGCCTGCCTGCCTGCCTGCCTGCCTGCCTGCCTGCCTGCCTGCCTGCCTGCCTGCCTGCCTGCCTGCCTGCCTGCCTGCCTGCCTGCCTGCCTGCCTGCCTGCCTGCCTGCCTGCCTGCCTGCCTGCCTGCCTGCCTGCCTGCCTGCCTGCCTGCCTGCCTGCCTGCCTGCCTGCCTGCCTGCCTGCCTGCCTGCCTGCCTGCCTGCCTGCCTGCCTGCCTGCCTGCCTGCCTGCCTGCCTGCCTGCCTGCCTGCCTGCCTGCCTGCCTGCCTGCCTGCCTGCCTGCCTGCCTGCCTGCCTGCCTGCCTGCCTGCCTGCCTGCCTGCCTGCCTGCCTGCCTGCCTGCCTGCCTGCCTGCCTGCCTGCCTGCCTGCCTGCCTGCCTGCCTGCCTGCCTGCCTGCCTGCCTGCCTGCCTGCCTGCCTGCCTGCCTGCCTGCCTGCCTGCCTGCCTGCCTGCCTGCCTGCCTGCCTGCCTGCCTGCCTGCCTGCCTGCCTGCCTGCCTGCCTGCCTGCCTGCCTGCCTGCCTGCCTGCCTGCCTGCCTGCCTGCCTGCCTGCCTGCCTGCCTGCCTGCCTGCCTGCCTGCCTGCCTGCCTGCCTGCCTGCCTGCCTGCCTGCCTGCCTGCCTGCCTGCCTGCCTGCCTGCCTGCCTGCCTGCCTGCCTGCCTGCCTGCCTGCCTGCCTGCCTGCCTGCCTGCCTGCCTGCCTGCCTGCCTGCCTGCCTGCCTGCCTGCCTGCCTGCCTGCCTGCCTGCCTGCCTGCCTGCCTGCCTGCCTGCCTGCCTGCCTGCCTGCCTGCCTGCCTGCCTGCCTGCCTGCCTGCCTGCCTGCCTGCCTGCCTGCCTGCCTGCCTGCCTGCCTGCCTGCCTGCCTGCCTGCCTGCCTGCCTGCCTGCCTGCCTGCCTGCCTGCCTGCCTGCCTGCCTGCCTGCCTGCCTGCCTGCCTGCCTGCCTGCCTGCCTGCCTGCCTGCCTGCCTGCCTGCCTGCCTGCCTGCCTGCCTGCCTGCCTGCCTGCCTGCCTGCCTGCCTGCCTGCCTGCCTGCCTGCCTGCCTGCCTGCCTGCCTGCCTGCCTGCCTGCCTGCCTGCCTGCCTGCCTGCCTGCCTGCCTGCCTGCCTGCCTGCCTGCCTGCCTGCCTGCCTGCCTGCCTGCCTGCCTGCCTGCCTGCCTGCCTGCCTGCCTGCCTGCCTGCCTGCCTGCCTGCCTGCCTGCCTGCCTGCCTGCCTGCCTGCCTGCCTGCCTGCCTGCCTGCCTGCCTGCCTGCCTGCCTGCCTGCCTGCCTGCCTGCCTGCCTGCCTGCCTGCCTGCCTGCCTGCCTGCCTGCCTGCCTGCCTGCCTGCCTGCCTGCCTGCCTGCCTGCCTGCCTGCCTGCCTGCCTGCCTGCCTGCCTGCCTGCCTGCCTGCCTGCCTGCCTGCCTGCCTGCCTGCCTGCCTGCCTGCCTGCCTGCCTGCCTGCCTGCCTGCCTGCCTGCCTGCCTGCCTGCCTGCCTGCCTGCCTGCCTGCCTGCCTGCCTGCCTGCCTGCCTGCCTGCCTGCCTGCCTGCCTGCCTGCCTGCCTGCCTGCCTGCCTGCCTGCCTGCCTGCCTGCCTGCCTGCCTGCCTGCCTGCCTGCCTGCCTGCCTGCCTGCCTGCCTGCCTGCCTGCCTGCCTGCCTGCCTGCCTGCCTGCCTGCCTGCCTGCCTGCCTGCCTGCCTGCCTGCCTGCCTGCCTGCCTGCCTGCCTGCCTGCCTGCCTGCCTGCCTGCCTGCCTGCCTGCCTGCCTGCCTGCCTGCCTGCCTGCCTGCCTGCCTGCCTGCCTGCCTGCCTGCCTGCCTGCCTGCCTGCCTGCCTGCCTGCCTGCCTGCCTGCCTGCCTGCCTGCCTGCCTGCCTGCCTGCCTGCCTGCCTGCCTGCCTGCCTGCCTGCCTGCCTGCCTGCCTGCCTGCCTGCCTGCCTGCCTGCCTGCCTGCCTGCCTGCCTGCCTGCCTGCCTGCCTGCCTGCCTGCCTGCCTGCCTGCCTGCCTGCCTGCCTGCCTGCCTGCCTGCCTGCCTGCCTGCCTGCCTGCCTGCCTGCCTGCCTGCCTGCCTGCCTGCCTGCCTGCCTGCCTGCCTGCCTGCCTGCCTGCCTGCCTGCCTGCCTGCCTGCCTGCCTGCCTGCCTGCCTGCCTGCCTGCCTGCCTGCCTGCCTGCCTGCCTGCCTGCCTGCCTGCCTGCCTGCCTGCCTGCCTGCCTGCCTGCCTGCCTGCCTGCCTGCCTGCCTGCCTGCCTGCCTGCCTGCCTGCCTGCCTGCCTGCCTGCCTGCCTGCCTGCCTGCCTGCCTGCCTGCCTGCCTGCCTGCCTGCCTGCCTGCCTGCCTGCCTGCCTGCCTGCCTGCCTGCCTGCCTGCCTGCCTGCCTGCCTGCCTGCCTGCCTGCCTGCCTGCCTGCCTGCCTGCCTGCCTGCCTGCCTGCCTGCCTGCCTGCCTGCCTGCCTGCCTGCCTGCCTGCCTGCCTGCCTGCCTGCCTGCCTGCCTGCCTGCCTGCCTGCCTGCCTGCCTGCCTGCCTGCCTGCCTGCCTGCCTGCCTGCCTGCCTGCCTGCCTGCCTGCCTGCCTGCCTGCCTGCCTGCCTGCCTGCCTGCCTGCCTGCCTGCCTGCCTGCCTGCCTGCCTGCCTGCCTGCCTGCCTGCCTGCCTGCCTGCCTGCCTGCCTGCCTGCCTGCCTGCCTGCCTGCCTGCCTGCCTGCCTGCCTGCCTGCCTGCCTGCCTGCCTGCCTGCCTGCCTGCCTGCCTGCCTGCCTGCCTGCCTGCCTGCCTGCCTGCCTGCCTGCCTGCCTGCCTGCCTGCCTGCCTGCCTGCCTGCCTGCCTGCCTGCCTGCCTGCCTGCCTGCCTGCCTGCCTGCCTGCCTGCCTGCCTGCCTGCCTGCCTGCCTGCCTGCCTGCCTGCCTGCCTGCCTGCCTGCCTGCCTGCCTGCCTGCCTGCCTGCCTGCCTGCCTGCCTGCCTGCCTGCCTGCCTGCCTGCCTGCCTGCCTGCCTGCCTGCCTGCCTGCCTGCCTGCCTGCCTGCCTGCCTGCCTGCCTGCCTGCCTGCCTGCCTGCCTGCCTGCCTGCCTGCCTGCCTGCCTGCCTGCCTGCCTGCCTGCCTGCCTGCCTGCCTGCCTGCCTGCCTGCCTGCCTGCCTGCCTGCCTGCCTGCCTGCCTGCCTGCCTGCCTGCCTGCCTGCCTGCCTGCCTGCCTGCCTGCCTGCCTGCCTGCCTGCCTGCCTGCCTGCCTGCCTGCCTGCCTGCCTGCCTGCCTGCCTGCCTGCCTGCCTGCCTGCCTGCCTGCCTGCCTGCCTGCCTGCCTGCCTGCCTGCCTGCCTGCCTGCCTGCCTGCCTGCCTGCCTGCCTGCCTGCCTGCCTGCCTGCCTGCCTGCCTGCCTGCCTGCCTGCCTGCCTGCCTGCCTGCCTGCCTGCCTGCCTGCCTGCCTGCCTGCCTGCCTGCCTGCCTGCCTGCCTGCCTGCCTGCCTGCCTGCCTGCCTGCCTGCCTGCCTGCCTGCCTGCCTGCCTGCCTGCCTGCCTGCCTGCCTGCCTGCCTGCCTGCCTGCCTGCCTGCCTGCCTGCCTGCCTGCCTGCCTGCCTGCCTGCCTGCCTGCCTGCCTGCCTGCCTGCCTGCCTGCCTGCCTGCCTGCCTGCCTGCCTGCCTGCCTGCCTGCCTGCCTGCCTGCCTGCCTGCCTGCCTGCCTGCCTGCCTGCCTGCCTGCCTGCCTGCCTGCCTGCCTGCCTGCCTGCCTGCCTGCCTGCCTGCCTGCCTGCCTGCCTGCCTGCCTGCCTGCCTGCCTGCCTGCCTGCCTGCCTGCCTGCCTGCCTGCCTGCCTGCCTGCCTGCCTGCCTGCCTGCCTGCCTGCCTGCCTGCCTGCCTGCCTGCCTGCCTGCCTGCCTGCCTGCCTGCCTGCCTGCCTGCCTGCCTGCCTGCCTGCCTGCCTGCCTGCCTGCCTGCCTGCCTGCCTGCCTGCCTGCCTGCCTGCCTGCCTGCCTGCCTGCCTGCCTGCCTGCCTGCCTGCCTGCCTGCCTGCCTGCCTGCCTGCCTGCCTGCCTGCCTGCCTGCCTGCCTGCCTGCCTGCCTGCCTGCCTGCCTGCCTGCCTGCCTGCCTGCCTGCCTGCCTGCCTGCCTGCCTGCCTGCCTGCCTGCCTGCCTGCCTGCCTGCCTGCCTGCCTGCCTGCCTGCCTGCCTGCCTGCCTGCCTGCCTGCCTGCCTGCCTGCCTGCCTGCCTGCCTGCCTGCCTGCCTGCCTGCCTGCCTGCCTGCCTGCCTGCCTGCCTGCCTGCCTGCCTGCCTGCCTGCCTGCCTGCCTGCCTGCCTGCCTGCCTGCCTGCCTGCCTGCCTGCCTGCCTGCCTGCCTGCCTGCCTGCCTGCCTGCCTGCCTGCCTGCCTGCCTGCCTGCCTGCCTGCCTGCCTGCCTGCCTGCCTGCCTGCCTGCCTGCCTGCCTGCCTGCCTGCCTGCCTGCCTGCCTGCCTGCCTGCCTGCCTGCCTGCCTGCCTGCCTGCCTGCCTGCCTGCCTGCCTGCCTGCCTGCCTGCCTGCCTGCCTGCCTGCCTGCCTGCCTGCCTGCCTGCCTGCCTGCCTGCCTGCCTGCCTGCCTGCCTGCCTGCCTGCCTGCCTGCCTGCCTGCCTGCCTGCCTGCCTGCCTGCCTGCCTGCCTGCCTGCCTGCCTGCCTGCCTGCCTGCCTGCCTGCCTGCCTGCCTGCCTGCCTGCCTGCCTGCCTGCCTGCCTGCCTGCCTGCCTGCCTGCCTGCCTGCCTGCCTGCCTGCCTGCCTGCCTGCCTGCCTGCCTGCCTGCCTGCCTGCCTGCCTGCCTGCCTGCCTGCCTGCCTGCCTGCCTGCCTGCCTGCCTGCCTGCCTGCCTGCCTGCCTGCCTGCCTGCCTGCCTGCCTGCCTGCCTGCCTGCCTGCCTGCCTGCCTGCCTGCCTGCCTGCCTGCCTGCCTGCCTGCCTGCCTGCCTGCCTGCCTGCCTGCCTGCCTGCCTGCCTGCCTGCCTGCCTGCCTGCCTGCCTGCCTGCCTGCCTGCCTGCCTGCCTGCCTGCCTGCCTGCCTGCCTGCCTGCCTGCCTGCCTGCCTGCCTGCCTGCCTGCCTGCCTGCCTGCCTGCCTGCCTGCCTGCCTGCCTGCCTGCCTGCCTGCCTGCCTGCCTGCCTGCCTGCCTGCCTGCCTGCCTGCCTGCCTGCCTGCCTGCCTGCCTGCCTGCCTGCCTGCCTGCCTGCCTGCCTGCCTGCCTGCCTGCCTGCCTGCCTGCCTGCCTGCCTGCCTGCCTGCCTGCCTGCCTGCCTGCCTGCCTGCCTGCCTGCCTGCCTGCCTGCCTGCCTGCCTGCCTGCCTGCCTGCCTGCCTGCCTGCCTGCCTGCCTGCCTGCCTGCCTGCCTGCCTGCCTGCCTGCCTGCCTGCCTGCCTGCCTGCCTGCCTGCCTGCCTGCCTGCCTGCCTGCCTGCCTGCCTGCCTGCCTGCCTGCCTGCCTGCCTGCCTGCCTGCCTGCCTGCCTGCCTGCCTGCCTGCCTGCCTGCCTGCCTGCCTGCCTGCCTGCCTGCCTGCCTGCCTGCCTGCCTGCCTGCCTGCCTGCCTGCCTGCCTGCCTGCCTGCCTGCCTGCCTGCCTGCCTGCCTGCCTGCCTGCCTGCCTGCCTGCCTGCCTGCCTGCCTGCCTGCCTGCCTGCCTGCCTGCCTGCCTGCCTGCCTGCCTGCCTGCCTGCCTGCCTGCCTGCCTGCCTGCCTGCCTGCCTGCCTGCCTGCCTGCCTGCCTGCCTGCCTGCCTGCCTGCCTGCCTGCCTGCCTGCCTGCCTGCCTGCCTGCCTGCCTGCCTGCCTGCCTGCCTGCCTGCCTGCCTGCCTGCCTGCCTGCCTGCCTGCCTGCCTGCCTGCCTGCCTGCCTGCCTGCCTGCCTGCCTGCCTGCCTGCCTGCCTGCCTGCCTGCCTGCCTGCCTGCCTGCCTGCCTGCCTGCCTGCCTGCCTGCCTGCCTGCCTGCCTGCCTGCCTGCCTGCCTGCCTGCCTGCCTGCCTGCCTGCCTGCCTGCCTGCCTGCCTGCCTGCCTGCCTGCCTGCCTGCCTGCCTGCCTGCCTGCCTGCCTGCCTGCCTGCCTGCCTGCCTGCCTGCCTGCCTGCCTGCCTGCCTGCCTGCCTGCCTGCCTGCCTGCCTGCCTGCCTGCCTGCCTGCCTGCCTGCCTGCCTGCCTGCCTGCCTGCCTGCCTGCCTGCCTGCCTGCCTGCCTGCCTGCCTGCCTGCCTGCCTGCCTGCCTGCCTGCCTGCCTGCCTGCCTGCCTGCCTGCCTGCCTGCCTGCCTGCCTGCCTGCCTGCCTGCCTGCCTGCCTGCCTGCCTGCCTGCCTGCCTGCCTGCCTGCCTGCCTGCCTGCCTGCCTGCCTGCCTGCCTGCCTGCCTGCCTGCCTGCCTGCCTGCCTGCCTGCCTGCCTGCCTGCCTGCCTGCCTGCCTGCCTGCCTGCCTGCCTGCCTGCCTGCCTGCCTGCCTGCCTGCCTGCCTGCCTGCCTGCCTGCCTGCCTGCCTGCCTGCCTGCCTGCCTGCCTGCCTGCCTGCCTGCCTGCCTGCCTGCCTGCCTGCCTGCCTGCCTGCCTGCCTGCCTGCCTGCCTGCCTGCCTGCCTGCCTGCCTGCCTGCCTGCCTGCCTGCCTGCCTGCCTGCCTGCCTGCCTGCCTGCCTGCCTGCCTGCCTGCCTGCCTGCCTGCCTGCCTGCCTGCCTGCCTGCCTGCCTGCCTGCCTGCCTGCCTGCCTGCCTGCCTGCCTGCCTGCCTGCCTGCCTGCCTGCCTGCCTGCCTGCCTGCCTGCCTGCCTGCCTGCCTGCCTGCCTGCCTGCCTGCCTGCCTGCCTGCCTGCCTGCCTGCCTGCCTGCCTGCCTGCCTGCCTGCCTGCCTGCCTGCCTGCCTGCCTGCCTGCCTGCCTGCCTGCCTGCCTGCCTGCCTGCCTGCCTGCCTGCCTGCCTGCCTGCCTGCCTGCCTGCCTGCCTGCCTGCCTGCCTGCCTGCCTGCCTGCCTGCCTGCCTGCCTGCCTGCCTGCCTGCCTGCCTGCCTGCCTGCCTGCCTGCCTGCCTGCCTGCCTGCCTGCCTGCCTGCCTGCCTGCCTGCCTGCCTGCCTGCCTGCCTGCCTGCCTGCCTGCCTGCCTGCCTGCCTGCCTGCCTGCCTGCCTGCCTGCCTGCCTGCCTGCCTGCCTGCCTGCCTGCCTGCCTGCCTGCCTGCCTGCCTGCCTGCCTGCCTGCCTGCCTGCCTGCCTGCCTGCCTGCCTGCCTGCCTGCCTGCCTGCCTGCCTGCCTGCCTGCCTGCCTGCCTGCCTGCCTGCCTGCCTGCCTGCCTGCCTGCCTGCCTGCCTGCCTGCCTGCCTGCCTGCCTGCCTGCCTGCCTGCCTGCCTGCCTGCCTGCCTGCCTGCCTGCCTGCCTGCCTGCCTGCCTGCCTGCCTGCCTGCCTGCCTGCCTGCCTGCCTGCCTGCCTGCCTGCCTGCCTGCCTGCCTGCCTGCCTGCCTGCCTGCCTGCCTGCCTGCCTGCCTGCCTGCCTGCCTGCCTGCCTGCCTGCCTGCCTGCCTGCCTGCCTGCCTGCCTGCCTGCCTGCCTGCCTGCCTGCCTGCCTGCCTGCCTGCCTGCCTGCCTGCCTGCCTGCCTGCCTGCCTGCCTGCCTGCCTGCCTGCCTGCCTGCCTGCCTGCCTGCCTGCCTGCCTGCCTGCCTGCCTGCCTGCCTGCCTGCCTGCCTGCCTGCCTGCCTGCCTGCCTGCCTGCCTGCCTGCCTGCCTGCCTGCCTGCCTGCCTGCCTGCCTGCCTGCCTGCCTGCCTGCCTGCCTGCCTGCCTGCCTGCCTGCCTGCCTGCCTGCCTGCCTGCCTGCCTGCCTGCCTGCCTGCCTGCCTGCCTGCCTGCCTGCCTGCCTGCCTGCCTGCCTGCCTGCCTGCCTGCCTGCCTGCCTGCCTGCCTGCCTGCCTGCCTGCCTGCCTGCCTGCCTGCCTGCCTGCCTGCCTGCCTGCCTGCCTGCCTGCCTGCCTGCCTGCCTGCCTGCCTGCCTGCCTGCCTGCCTGCCTGCCTGCCTGCCTGCCTGCCTGCCTGCCTGCCTGCCTGCCTGCCTGCCTGCCTGCCTGCCTGCCTGCCTGCCTGCCTGCCTGCCTGCCTGCCTGCCTGCCTGCCTGCCTGCCTGCCTGCCTGCCTGCCTGCCTGCCTGCCTGCCTGCCTGCCTGCCTGCCTGCCTGCCTGCCTGCCTGCCTGCCTGCCTGCCTGCCTGCCTGCCTGCCTGCCTGCCTGCCTGCCTGCCTGCCTGCCTGCCTGCCTGCCTGCCTGCCTGCCTGCCTGCCTGCCTGCCTGCCTGCCTGCCTGCCTGCCTGCCTGCCTGCCTGCCTGCCTGCCTGCCTGCCTGCCTGCCTGCCTGCCTGCCTGCCTGCCTGCCTGCCTGCCTGCCTGCCTGCCTGCCTGCCTGCCTGCCTGCCTGCCTGCCTGCCTGCCTGCCTGCCTGCCTGCCTGCCTGCCTGCCTGCCTGCCTGCCTGCCTGCCTGCCTGCCTGCCTGCCTGCCTGCCTGCCTGCCTGCCTGCCTGCCTGCCTGCCTGCCTGCCTGCCTGCCTGCCTGCCTGCCTGCCTGCCTGCCTGCCTGCCTGCCTGCCTGCCTGCCTGCCTGCCTGCCTGCCTGCCTGCCTGCCTGCCTGCCTGCCTGCCTGCCTGCCTGCCTGCCTGCCTGCCTGCCTGCCTGCCTGCCTGCCTGCCTGCCTGCCTGCCTGCCTGCCTGCCTGCCTGCCTGCCTGCCTGCCTGCCTGCCTGCCTGCCTGCCTGCCTGCCTGCCTGCCTGCCTGCCTGCCTGCCTGCCTGCCTGCCTGCCTGCCTGCCTGCCTGCCTGCCTGCCTGCCTGCCTGCCTGCCTGCCTGCCTGCCTGCCTGCCTGCCTGCCTGCCTGCCTGCCTGCCTGCCTGCCTGCCTGCCTGCCTGCCTGCCTGCCTGCCTGCCTGCCTGCCTGCCTGCCTGCCTGCCTGCCTGCCTGCCTGCCTGCCTGCCTGCCTGCCTGCCTGCCTGCCTGCCTGCCTGCCTGCCTGCCTGCCTGCCTGCCTGCCTGCCTGCCTGCCTGCCTGCCTGCCTGCCTGCCTGCCTGCCTGCCTGCCTGCCTGCCTGCCTGCCTGCCTGCCTGCCTGCCTGCCTGCCTGCCTGCCTGCCTGCCTGCCTGCCTGCCTGCCTGCCTGCCTGCCTGCCTGCCTGCCTGCCTGCCTGCCTGCCTGCCTGCCTGCCTGCCTGCCTGCCTGCCTGCCTGCCTGCCTGCCTGCCTGCCTGCCTGCCTGCCTGCCTGCCTGCCTGCCTGCCTGCCTGCCTGCCTGCCTGCCTGCCTGCCTGCCTGCCTGCCTGCCTGCCTGCCTGCCTGCCTGCCTGCCTGCCTGCCTGCCTGCCTGCCTGCCTGCCTGCCTGCCTGCCTGCCTGCCTGCCTGCCTGCCTGCCTGCCTGCCTGCCTGCCTGCCTGCCTGCCTGCCTGCCTGCCTGCCTGCCTGCCTGCCTGCCTGCCTGCCTGCCTGCCTGCCTGCCTGCCTGCCTGCCTGCCTGCCTGCCTGCCTGCCTGCCTGCCTGCCTGCCTGCCTGCCTGCCTGCCTGCCTGCCTGCCTGCCTGCCTGCCTGCCTGCCTGCCTGCCTGCCTGCCTGCCTGCCTGCCTGCCTGCCTGCCTGCCTGCCTGCCTGCCTGCCTGCCTGCCTGCCTGCCTGCCTGCCTGCCTGCCTGCCTGCCTGCCTGCCTGCCTGCCTGCCTGCCTGCCTGCCTGCCTGCCTGCCTGCCTGCCTGCCTGCCTGCCTGCCTGCCTGCCTGCCTGCCTGCCTGCCTGCCTGCCTGCCTGCCTGCCTGCCTGCCTGCCTGCCTGCCTGCCTGCCTGCCTGCCTGCCTGCCTGCCTGCCTGCCTGCCTGCCTGCCTGCCTGCCTGCCTGCCTGCCTGCCTGCCTGCCTGCCTGCCTGCCTGCCTGCCTGCCTGCCTGCCTGCCTGCCTGCCTGCCTGCCTGCCTGCCTGCCTGCCTGCCTGCCTGCCTGCCTGCCTGCCTGCCTGCCTGCCTGCCTGCCTGCCTGCCTGCCTGCCTGCCTGCCTGCCTGCCTGCCTGCCTGCCTGCCTGCCTGCCTGCCTGCCTGCCTGCCTGCCTGCCTGCCTGCCTGCCTGCCTGCCTGCCTGCCTGCCTGCCTGCCTGCCTGCCTGCCTGCCTGCCTGCCTGCCTGCCTGCCTGCCTGCCTGCCTGCCTGCCTGCCTGCCTGCCTGCCTGCCTGCCTGCCTGCCTGCCTGCCTGCCTGCCTGCCTGCCTGCCTGCCTGCCTGCCTGCCTGCCTGCCTGCCTGCCTGCCTGCCTGCCTGCCTGCCTGCCTGCCTGCCTGCCTGCCTGCCTGCCTGCCTGCCTGCCTGCCTGCCTGCCTGCCTGCCTGCCTGCCTGCCTGCCTGCCTGCCTGCCTGCCTGCCTGCCTGCCTGCCTGCCTGCCTGCCTGCCTGCCTGCCTGCCTGCCTGCCTGCCTGCCTGCCTGCCTGCCTGCCTGCCTGCCTGCCTGCCTGTGAACAACGTTAGTGCCTAAACTGTTCAGCCGATTTTCTCCAGAATTGATATTTCTTTATCAATCTGGCTGATGTTACTTGAATTTGAAACTAATATTTTAGTTTAGGGGGCGTCCTGTATATCAAGCCCCTGGGACATCATAATTCTCAAAAAGCTGGCGCCATCAATTTTGATTAAAAATACTCTGAAGATCATTTAAGAAAATAGTGCATGTCTCATGATGGTTAATAACCCTAATTTTCAAAAATTGAAAATATTCATGTCTTTCAACAAATAAAATTTTAAAGATGGAGACATTTTTCTTTTAGTAAAAGCTCTTCCTTAAAGATAGAGTTTGAAATAAGTTCGTGTACAATTTTTAAAAAAATTGAATTTTTTTGGACTAATTGGGTGTCAAAGTTAGTGCCTGCTCTGAAAATCTTGCGCATCTTGATAGTAATTTTGGAGGTGTTTGAGGCAGTTGGATGCTTTATAAGTTAGAATTAATATATTACTTCATCCCCCCCCCTTTTTTTTTTTTTTTTTTTTTTTTTTTTTAGCCCTGGGGGTATGGAAGATGAAATGATGATATGATGATAATGGGGGTGAAAGGACAACACATACAGACATACACAAATACACCCATGCCCGAGGCGGGATTCAAAACCGCGATCTTCTGGGCCGAAACCACTCCGGCACTACTGCCTTAGCGATCTCGGCCATCTGATCGGCCTTTCATTATATTATTATATATAATATATTTATATTATATTTATGTTCATTCATTTTAAATTGCATCCTTTGTGTTAAATATGAAAAAGAATAGATGAGCAGTCATTGTTGGTTGTTGTTTCCCATTATAACTATATTAACACCTCACAGATAACAGAAGTCAATAATGACAGCTGCTTTTCGTTTGCAGTAATAAAAACAAATACTTTTATATATTTGTAGAGTATTACAACATTATATTATACTTTATTTACTTTCTTGTGCACTGCTTATTTTTTGCACCATATCTTCTAAGATTTCAAAGGTGTTTTACAAAAAGTATTTCAGAGAGAAATCGTGGTAAAAATAGTATTACATAACAATAGTAGCACTAATGGTAAGTAACTTGCCAAAGTAAACAGACCTAAAACATCTGCAATGTATAAACAATTTTTGGAATTCCTGAATGCTAGAATTTGATATAGATGAGGTCAGTAAAGCTTTGTACACTCCTGTCCATATTCATGTTGTTTTGAATCTTTGTCTAAAACCATGTTTAGCTGCTTTACGCCTGAGGTACAGTCAAAGGGAGAGGCCAGTGTAAAACAAATAGAGGACATCCCACATTTAAGTTCACAGGACATATACAGCTAAGATCATATGGTTTTGCTATTACTTGAGGAAAATAATTGTTCACAAAATCGAAGGTTGATGTTTTTGAGCATGCAAGTAAGGGTGAATTTAACTCTGGTGTAAATGTTTGAGTAGTGGACATATTTAGGTTGACAGTGGCACTGTTTATTAATTTATAATTACAATTTAGCTGCCAAAACAAACCAAAGAAATAATAAAACATTACAAAACTTTTAGTGTACTACTGAAAATAGATATTTATTCACAAAAATTCCCAGGAGGTATAAACTACAAAATATATTACAATATAAATTTTGGAGTAAAGAATACACAGCTGTACACACATTTAGAGACTAATATATTCTGCCTGTATTGGTTCCAAGTATCATGGATTAAGCATGTAGGTCTTAAGTCAGTGCCATTTTGTTTGTTGTACAGAATACTGAAACTTCCTCAAATCTGAATTAATAATTATGAATTTTGACAATATCTCTGCTGCCACCACAGAATTTATACAGAGATGCAGATTTGAGTAAATGCGTATACTACTAGAAGCCACACACAGTGATGTATTGAAATTATTTGAGAGGAGAAGGAATTCATCAATTCGTATCTCCATATTCATGACTCGTAATGATAACACATTGCATATTTCTGAAATTACAATAAACCTGTTCAGCACTACAAATGAAAAAGAAGAATCGTGTCCTGTCACTCCAGCAATTCCAAGTGCTACAATTGTTTTCCATTTGGTGCACTAGGGTCAACATTTTCTCTTTTATCCAAAAACTCTTCACCCTTCGTCACTTTGGCAAGAAAAGCTGTTCAATTAACTGTTAGTGAAGATTTTGACAGGTTTTATTGATTGATAATGATAATTTATTGTATGATAAATTTCATTCATTCATTAAAAAGCTACAGTACAGTACTTCAACTGTACATACTTTCTCCCTCTTGCCCAACCTCTCTACCTTGCTCCCACCTGGATATACCCTGTCTTCCTCACTTTCTCACAAAAAAAATAATAATTTTTAGATAGGAATTTTATGTATTTTTTCCATACTTTCAGTTAGTTGCCACATTGTGAAACTTACTCCTTTTCATATTTTTTTCTTCTACTGTATTTATAAAGAAAACTTTGTAGTTCATCTTCGACTCTCACGCCAAGCAATTGAAATATAAATATAAATGAAGTGCATTTAATTAAATTTGAGCTTGTGTTTTAGGGTTCTTGATAAAGATAGAATGATGCTATTAACCACTTAGACAAGTATTATATCTCCAAAAATCCGTGATCACACAGTGTATCCCCGCTTGACCAAGGTTTTTCTAAAATCTTCTTTGTTCTATTTTCCACAACCTTGAAAAACAGTGTCGACATACATTTAGTTCTTTCCATTTCTCACTATTTTATTTCAATAATACTTCTTGCGAACTTTCATCAATTTAAATAATTATTCCTTCATCAGTGAAAGGTACCCATTCTCCACTATGATAAAACACTTCCCTACAAAAATTTAGCCATCTGTCACAGTTTCAAACTCTCTCATTAATCATTTATATTAAGTTTCACTTTCACTCACGCCGTCCCATCTGCAATTATGCAAGAATCATACTTAATATACAACAACTAAAGCAATAATTATTTCTTGTAGAACACATGTGTTCGTTCATACTTTTTACGACAATATGAAACTTCCATCAGCAAAATGTCTTTTCCAAACATTCCATATATGAATAAGTATACTTCTCTCTTGTATGCTTAATACATTCAAGTCTAAACACAATTAACATTTATATCCAAGTTCCTTTTATAAATAGAATGAAGAAAAACAGTCAGAATCATTCTTAAATATAAACATTTTGAATTAAACAATTAACGGTTAACACAAAACAGTCCTCATATATTCTACAGATATAAGCACTTCCTTTGATTAATGAACTAAAAGTTAGATCTCAGTTGTCATCTCCTCGTTGTACACAGTCAAGATTGAACATTGATGCCTTCTTGAATGTATGATGCAATGCCATGTGAAAAACTTCCAGAAAAGTAATTATTTTGTGAATATTTGAAGGTTTATCATTGTAAATCATAGCCTATACCGCTCCTGATCTTCAAAGGCAGTTAGTACACAAGTTTCATTGCTATTGGTCCTGTATGTTAAGAGATTACAGCACTGTAACGGAACCCCCTTGTTTCATTATATTAGTATAGATTGTAACTTCTGTCCTACTAACACTTCTGCTATAACTTAAAAAAGTCCAAATCAAACAGAGCGTCTGTGGTGCATAACTGCATTTATTTCGATAGTCAGGAGCAGTAGCAATTTCTTAATTTTACAAATGAAACAAACCTGAATAAATGTAACTGTTAATAGTATTTGTAGCACATTATAAAGATTTCACACAAGCTTGCCTTGTTTATATCGAAGTTAGATTCCAATTTTTTAATATGATAATTGGCGGTCAGAATATTTTAAGTTAAAGAAGTGTATTTTTAGGTCTAAGTTAAATATATTTATTTTCATAAGAATGAAATCTGCATCATACAGTCATCATGACCTCTGATAATAAGAAGAATTCTAAGAATTTCATATTGCCATTTTGCAAACAAAGCCCAGAAAATTCGCATTTGCAATTTTTGGAAATACAAAAAGTAGGCTGAAACTGGGATGAGCACCACTCTTATGCAATTCTTTGCTACAAATGAGGAAAAAAATTAAAGAAAAAATTTGTTACTGTTTTTGAAAATATGTGTTTAAAATTTAAAAAGTACTTAAGTTTCAAGCAATATTATCTGGTTTCAAAATCTTGAGCATGACCTTCTTTAAAGATTTGTTTTTCAGAAACAGAATTCGGGGAGGGGGGAGGAATGTTATCTTTATTATTGCAGTTGTAGGAAGACATTGAAAAAATGTTGAACGTTTGCAATGTTAGAAAATTGAGGGGGGGGAACAAAAATGTGACCTGTGCTACTTCTTTATTCATCATTTGCTCTATCTGAAGAGAAAATTCAAAGAAAATAATTGGAGCAATTTTTGAAGAAATTTTGAAAATTTTGAGCGTTTCATGAAAAATATCCCCAGGATTTCAACTATCCATTTCAAATTCAAGGGTCAGTGACATTAATCAAGTCAATCAGTGAATATCATTTTTGTGAAAATTCTGTGTAAGGAATAGCCATTAGTGTTGTTCAGAGACATGATATTTTGTCAATCGATTTTTTGGTATCAAGGACCTACCAAATATGGATTTCGACTGCACAACATGTTAATTTACTACAACCAGGAAAAGGATTTATCCACTTTTCATTGCCAGGGCTGACAATATGAGTTTTGCTGATGACAAATTGCAGTTTTCCCCCCGCAGCATTACAATACTTCCTCAATTTTGCATAAGGACTAAGCAAGAAAGTAAGAAACATTGACATCATAAAAACACAGGTGGTTAAGAACATCAGCTTCAGTAAACTGTTTTGAAAACATTGATGTAAACATTGCATCACTATTGTGTGTCTTTTATATTTTATCAAATATGTGGTTTTGTGAGTAAATCTCTCTGCCTCTCTCTCTCTCTCTGCCTCTCTCTCTCTCTGCCTCTCTCTCTCTGCCTCTCTCTCTCTCTGCCTCTCTCTCTCTGCCTCTCTCTCTGCCTCTCTCTCTCTCTGCCTCTCTCTCTGCCTCTCTCTCTCTCTCTCTGCCTCTCTCTCTCTCTGCCTCTCTCTCTGCCTCTCTCTCTGCCTCTCTCTCTGCCTCTCTCTCTGCCTCTCTCTCTCTGCCTCTCTCTGCCTCTCTCTCTCTGCCTCTCTCTCTCTGCCTCTCTCTCTCTGACTCTCTCTCTCTGCCTCTCTCTCTCTGCCTCTCTCTCTCTGCCTCTCTCTCTCTGCCTCTCTCTCTCTGCCTCTCTCTCTGCCTCTCTCTGCCTCTCTCTCTCTGCCTCTCTCTCTGCCTCTCTCTCTCTGCCTCTCTCTCTCTGCCTCTCTCTCTCTGCCTCTCTCTCTCTGCCTCTCTCTCTCTGCCTCTCTCTCTCTGCCTCTCTCTCTGCCTCTCTCTCTCTGCCTCTCTCTCTCTGCCTCTCTCTCTGCCTCTCTCTCTGCCTCTCTCTCTCTGCCTCTCTCTCTCTGCCTCTCTCTCTGCCTCTCTCTCTGCCTCTCTCTCTCTGCCTCTCTCTCTGCCTCTCTCTCTGCCTCTCTCTCTCTGCCTCTCTCTCTCTGCCTCTCTCTCTCTCTGCCTCTCTCTCTGCCTCTCTCTCTCTCTCTGCCTCTCTCTCTCTGCCTCTCTCTCTGCCTCTCTCTCTGCCTCTCTCTCTGCCTCTCTCTCTCTGCCTCTCTCTCTCTCTGCCTCTCTCTCTCTCTGCCTCTCTCTCTCTGCCTCTCTCTCTCTCTCTGCCTCTCTCTCTGCCTCTCTCTCTCTCTGCCTCTCTCTCTCTCTGCCTCTCTCTCTCTGCCTCTCTCTCTCTCTGCCTCTCTCTCTCTGCCTCTCTCTCTCTGCCTCTCTCTCTCTGCCTCTCTCTCTCTGCCTCTCTCTCTCTCTCTGCCTCTCTCTCTCTGCCTCTCTCTCTCTCTGCCTCTCTCTCTGCCTCTCTCTCTCTGCCTCTCTCTATCTCTCTCTGCCTCTCTCTATCTCTCTCTGCCTCTCTCTCTGCCTCTCTCTCTCTGCCTCTCTCTCTGCCTCTCTCTCTCTGCCTCTCTCTCTCTGCCTCTCTCTCTCTGCCTCTCTCTCTGCCTCTCTCTCTCTGCCTCTCTCTCTCTGCCTCTCTCTCTCTGCCTCTCTCTCTGCCTCTCTCTATCTCTCTCTGCCTCTCTCTATCTCTCTCTGCCTCTCTCTCTCTGCCTCTCTCTCTCTGCCTCTCTCTCTCTGCCTCTCTCTCTCTGCCTCTCTCTCTGCCTCTCTCTCTCTCTGCCTCTCTCTCTGCCTCTCTCTCTCTCTGCCTCTCTCTCTCTCTGCCTCTCTCTCTCTGCCTCTCTCTCTCTCTCTGCCTCTCTCTCTCTGCCTCTCTCTCTCTGCCTCTCTCTCTCTGCCTCTCTCTCTCTGCCTCTCTCTCTGCCTCTCTCTCTCTGCCTCTCTCTCTCTCTGCCTCTCTCTCTCTCTCTGCCTCTCTCTCTCTCTGCCTCTCTCTCTCTCTCTGCCTCTCTCTCTCTCTCTGCCTCTCTCTCTCTCTCTGCCTCTCTCTCTCTCTCTGCCTCTCTCTCTCTCTGCCTCTCTCTCTCTCTGCCTCTCTCTCTCTCTGCCTCTCTCTCTCTGCCTCTCTCTCTCTGCCTCTCTCTCTCTGCCTCTCTCTCTCTGCCTCTCTCTCTCTGCCTCTCTCTCTCTCTGCCTCTCTCTCTCTCTCTGCCTCTCTCTCTCTCTCTGCCTCTCTCTCTCTCTGCCTCTCTCTCTCTCTCTGCCTCTCTCTCTCTCTGCCTCTCTCTCTCTCTGCCTCTCTCTCTCTCTGCCTCTCTCTCTCTCTGCCTCTCTCTCTCTGCCTCTCTCTCTCTCTCTGCCTCTCTCTCTCTCTGCCTCTCTCTCTCTCTGCCTCTCTCTCTCTCTCTCTGCCTCTCTCTCTCTCTCTGCCTCTCTCTCTCTCTGCCTCTCTCTCTCTCTACCTCTCTCTCTCTCTGCCTCTCTCTCTCTCTCTGCCTCTCTCTCTCTCTGCCTCTCTCTCTCTCTCTCTGCCTCTCTCTCTCTCTGCCTCTCTCTCTCTCTGCCTCTCTCTCTCTCTCTCTGCCTCTCTCTCTCTCTTCCTCTCTCTCTCTCTGCCTCTCTCTCTCTCTGCCTCTCTCTCTCTCTGCCTCTCTCTCTCTCTGCCTCTCTCTCTACCTCTACCTCTCTCTCTCTGCCTCTCTCTCTCTCTGCCTCTCTCTCTACCTCTACCTCTCTCTCTACCTCTACCTCTCTCTCTACCTCTCTGCCTCTGTGACCAATCCTAAATATGTCCTGCATTATATAGTGATATTTTGCCTACAAAGGGCTTGAGAAGCGCCACAGCTCCTTAGACAGTTTGTGATGTGTAAGCAGATGTGGTGTATGGTGTTCCAGCCATCCAGATGGCCATGCCGCATCGTCCAGACATTGCATCGCAGGCCATGCAAGTGGCAGCAGCAACAGGACAGCCTCTTCTGGCACCTGCACCCATGCACACTCAGTTCACAGTGGCCTACAACCCGCAAGGCCACATTACTCCTCAGCCTTATCAGCAGGTATGCTACAATCCAGTGCTGTGGGAAATGTTCTGCGTATTTTCAGTTAACTCCTTTGGGTGTTAATACCCAGTTCAAAGTTTCAAAATTCAGGCGATCCAACTTTAAGTATAAAAGTGAAAAGAAAAAGATGGTGTGGATTTTAAAATGTGTCCAGTGATCTTCGCCAACAAAGAATGTCAGACCACAAGCAAGCAATCCCTTCTGATGATTCTGTATTTTATGTTCTTCAGTTGGGTGGGGAGTTTCTCAGAAAGATGGCAAGTCCAAAAACGAAATTGTTGTTTTCAATTTTGTAAACTTTGGTTTCATAAATATTATTTAATAAACAGTGTTGTATATAGCAAAGATACGGAATGAAAATCAATTTATCAGGCATCTTTTTAACATCGTTAACTGTAAGTAATATGGACTGAGGGTCATCGTTTGCGCAGATGGTAAGGATGGTGACGCAGCAGGGCACGGGAATGGTACCGCTGGGCGCGGTGCCGACGTCCATCAGCTACCACCACGAGTCGCCCGGCCCGCAGGCGCCGCAGCCGCACCAGTTGCAGTACATGTCGCCGGCGCCAGCCGCGATGGGCCCGCCTCACGGCCACCCCCACGCCCATCCCCACGCCCATCCGCACGCCCACCCGCCGCCGCCGGCGCCGCCCGCGCAGCCCGCGAACGCGCCCGGCGCCGCCGGCCCGGGCCCGGGGCCCGGCCCGTCGCCCGCGCCCGCCGGCGCCGCGGCGGGCCCCAACCCGCCCGGGCCGCCGCACACGCCCGTGGGCGCGCCGGGCTCCGCGGGCGGCGCCGCCGCGGCCGCCGCCGCTGCCGCCGCCGCGGCGGGCTACCACCATCACCACCACCACCAGGCGGCGGCCGCCGCGCAGGGCGGGCACCCGCAGTCACCGGCGGCCGGCGCGGCGGGCCCCGCGGCGGCGGCTGCTGCGGCCGCCGCCGCCGCGGGCTACCAGCAGCCGCCCCCGCCGCCGCCGCCGCAGGGCCACCCGGCCGGCGGCCCGCCCCACACCTTCCCCATCATGTGCCCGATCCTGCCCGCCCAGCAGCTGCCCCCTCCCCACAACCCTCACCACATGATGGCCCAGGGCAGCATGCAGCCCACCATGCAGTACATCCACCACCATCAGCACCAAGGTGAGGAATACACTATGTTCGGTGAAGCTTCCTCAGCGTTCTCACATTCTTTTGTATTTTTTGCATTGGAGATTTATTAATTGGAACTTGTACCATTCTAATGATCTTGTTACAAAGATTTTCAATGAAAAAAGTACAATATTTGTAAATTTCTTCGAAGAAGGTTGAGAGATACATAAAATATCTTTCAGGAGATTCAATACCGTGGGTTCCCAACAGGTTAAATACCCTGGGAGTCAATGGAATTCTGAAAGGGGGTAAAGGAATATCAAGCAGTTGATTGCGGGTCAGTTGCCCAATTCAAACTCACGGTTTAACAGTATAATCAATATCCTATTGATTAAAAAAGTATTAAAGAACTTAATTAACTGTTTTCTAATGTAAAGCAATGAAACGTGTAAAAACAATTTACAAATTTTCTCCTCTTTTTTGTATCCTTTGTTCATTCTTAGAAATTAGGATGTTTAAAAAACTCAACAAGTTATAACTATGCATTGACAACAAAACACTATTCTGCATGAAAGTACTCTCCGCAGTGCACCCTGGAGAAATGTAATGGCCAGTTCTTAAAAATCAACATTTTGAAACCAATACATTTCACCGAAGATTGGTAACTCAACTACCCAAAAGCAGAAGCATCCTTGATAATTGAGTAATCAAGAAATTTCCCAGAATATTGGGGATTGAAATTGTTATCTTTAAGGCATTTACATGCAATTTATTTTGTCTAAATTATGGATGCGGTACATTAAAGTAAGGAGGTCTGTAAAGCAAACATTGTTTTAAAAGGAGTCAATGAAAGAAAAAGGTTAGGGATTCCTGTTCTGTACTAATAATTTCTTTTGTGCTTTTCTTCTCCTTTCCAATTCTAAAGAATTGATCTCTTTTAAAAAATTAATACTATCTCATGAAATTTCTCCCGAAAATGAAAGAAGAAAAAAAACACGAGTTCTAAATTTGCCTTGCAATTGTTTACATTGTCATGCCTTTTGTGTGGGTTTGTGATGGTAAATAATTTTTACAGTTTTGAATGAGCGATTTGTAATTATTGGTTTAACAACAATTCTTTCACTTTTGTGTTGAGAATAATACATATTCTATTGTGAATTCAGTCAGTATCTAGAAAGCCAAGGAAACCATTGAAAACGCATGGAAATCCAAAAACAAATAATATTGAAGATAATTCGGAGGAAATATCTTGTAACATCAAAATTCATGCAGTGGATGAGAGATACTATTACTAAACAAAAATGACATTGAATTATGGTGTCAGAAACTGGACTTTAAAAAAGTTACAGTAAACTAAACAGTGGAACTGGAGAGAGTGAGAATAATCTTCAAAATATTGAAGGAAAGGAATTGATGAAAATTGGGAAATTGGTGTGAAGAAAGAAACTGGTAATAGCCCACAAAGATAACTGAATATCACAGTTGGGGTAACTTCCGTGAGTAAACCTCATAACAGAAAGTTAATTCTGCAAGGAAGGCAGGAAGAAGAACCATGAAAACAATGAGAGTACATGTGAAGAATGTAAGGCAGTCCTGAGTTAATGTCATCATTGATTGAGAAGGATATAGCAAAAAGCTATTTAGATCAGAAAGTATAGATCATACTGAAAGAAAACTACCAGAAATGAAGTAGGAGAAGCAGGAACGCATTTTTAATGGACTAAATCTAAGCACTACATCTACAAACAAAAAAGAACTATCTTTGAAGTGTTCTTTCTTAAGTGTCATCACCTTTGCAAATTATCATAAAAATATAGAGAAGATTCATTTTCACAAATTTTATCTCACTGTTAAGGTTAAGGGAAGAGAAGTTTTCTTTTAATACAAATCACATTTGTGTATTGGTCAATTAATGTGAGTGACTTGGCTCGTGAAATTTCATGTTGGGGAAAAGGTAAATACTTGGAAAATGTAAGGAAAACGTATTCTGGAAACTGGTGAGCACCTTGACCTACACAAGATGTCTTAAACAAAATATTTATGAATCAAGCTTTAATCATTCGTGCTTGACATCAATCCTTTGTACTTTGTCCCTGTTTTGAAAATTCATCCAATTTGAGTTTCACGTGGTTAAAACTCAAATTGTGTTCGACAGTTTCATTGTATTTTTGAAATTATCTACAGTTGCTATTACATTACAGATGTGCAATGCTTTTGAGAGATCATCGATTTTTGCTTTTGAAACTAGTTTATGAAACAATTCACAGATGCATTTTGCACTTGTACTTTAAGACTTTTTAAGCTTTAGTTTTGTGCTATGTGCAGGAACAGAAATGCCCCAGACTATCATAAAAAACACTTATGCTAAGTGACAGAAGAGTGTTAAAAGTGAATTGATAAGACTCTCTTTGGAAAGATACTAATACCATTGAATAACAAAATGAATTTTCGAAACATAAGTTTGAGCCTTCATGTATAGCAAGCACTGTAAGTATAAGTATCCCAAGATTTATGGATAAGTATTGGTACTCTTAATTACAATTGTGAAGAGAGATAGTCTTCTGGTTTATTGTCTAATAGTCATCCTCAGGTCTGTAAACAAATTGCTGGTCCAGTGTTACGTTTGTAGTGTTGTTTAAGGTTGGGCGTAGAACAATGCTACTTTTTGAAAATGAGGCTTTAAAGTTTGGAGCATCATTGTTTCATTTCTGAATCAGCTCTTCATAAACTTTTGTATTAAATATTAAACTCAAGTAAAAATAGATCAATTGCAGGTTTGTGGTATAAATAATGACCCAAATCATAAGGTCTTAAATAATGTCTTCTTTCAGCAAATTATAATTTGCTGAATGTTTAATAATTAGACTGGTCTTTTTCTATAACAAGAACAAAACACTCTTTTTCTGGAAGGTAATTTGCCTCTCAATCCAGATCTAATTTCAGAATTTTTGTAACGGCCTCATTTTCCATGTGATCATAGTTTTTTTGCAAATGCATGTTCTTCCTGTGTATTATATGTATGTGGCAAACTGTCACACTCTAATAATAACAGATTCAAAGTATACATTAACTGCAACACCATAAGTGTTCAGAAAAGTGACAAAACATACCTAAAAATATTTCCTTCCCAATTTCTTGCAATACTTTGCCTCATCATACCTTCGCATCTCCACAAGTTCCAGCAGTAGTCGGACAACATTGCACCATTCAAATTGCCATGAAAACACTTTCCCCATTTGACGAGTGTCCTGGTGGAAGTTGTAATGTACTCGATATCACTACAAAAAAACTATGTTACTTTGCTGGGAAAAATATTTTGAAAAATATATTGATCACAAAAAACACTTGGTTTTATACAGGGGAAAAAAAGATTCCATCCTTAGAGTCGCCTAGCTAATAGCTCAGACAGTTGCTTTGACAAATTTAAATCAAGAACAAGATCATTGAGGTCCCCTTAAGACAAAAAAAATGTTGTTAGTTTGAGACTCGGGAGGTTTGAAATGTTGGGCCAGCATGGATATCACAATCTCTGTCATTTAAATGTTCATCACTGCATCATTCATCTTCACTCAGTCACATTCTCAGGAGGCAGCGGTACCAAACTTATAACTTACAGGCCTTAAAGCAGGGAGTGAATCAGGATATTTTACTTCATTTTTGAGGTGATTCCAGCTAGTTTTCACACAGAAATAAGTCTTGTGTGATCCTTTGGTTCCCTCCAAAACCTGGGAACTGCAAATGGCATGTGTTGTGTACCTTTTAGTGAGCATATGATGCACCGTATACATGGGGGTTCATTTCAGATCCTGGTCGCCAACCTTACACATTTAAAGTTTGTAACACTTCCTAATCAGAGCAATAAGGTTCACTTTTGCGATTTCAGAGTTAATTCTCCATGTATATAATGAAATGGATTGGGGGCTATTTACAAGTTGCTAGGCTTTCTTCTAAATTATTATAAACCACAAACCTTCATATCACCTATGACCAAATCGCAGTCACATCCAAGCATTTGCCATGCTATCAGATTGCTCAATACTGGGACATAAATAACAAGAAAGACAATGCAATTCTATCTATTATAGCATGACAATTATATCAAGCATTGTGATTATAGCAATTATAGCTGTTGTAGGAATTTCTTATTTACTTTTTGATTAGAAGGGAAGTAGCGTGTAACAAGAAAACTGAGCCAGATAGGCAAAACTTGATTTCATATTTGAATTCAGGTCCAAGTCTTAGCTTTCACCACCGTTCAGCTTCTTTGTTACAAAAATGCTCTTGACAAGAACATATAGGACATAACATATTGAACTAGTGGTGCTACAGAATGGCATAGACTTTCTTGTACATTAGTTTTCTAATTTCTTTGGTCTGAGATCTCCACCCAAAATACAATTTTTCACATTTTCTTAATTTTTCGGTCTTGTACGCAGAACTGAAATATGACTTAAAAGATATTGTAGAAAAGTAAAACCTCGTCCTTTATAGCAATTTTAGTTGAAAAACTGGAGCCGTTTTAGAGAAAATGTTTGAGCGTTTCTGAAAATTGGAAATTTGAAGCTTATTTTTACACAAAACTTCATGAAACACAAGAGTTTTCATAAAACTTCTATAAGAAAGTATTTGAAGCAATTGTATTTGCAAGTAATGTATGTATATTTGTACTAATATAAATATTTAGTGTGAAAAATATTTCAGGAAAATTAAATATCTGTATATTTGGGGGGGAGGGGGGAGAATACATCAGTGGGATGCAAATCATGTTATTCAGTCCATTTAGTACAGTGTGTCCAAAAAATTGGAGGAAATATTTGGATCCGTTTTAGAGGAAATGGCAATAATGTAGGAATAAATGCAATAATGTGTAAAAATTTAGCGACTGATGTAAATATTAACTATGTGAAAGACAAGACCGAAAAATTACACTTTTGTATTGTTTGAAGAAGCAAAAAAAATCATTCATTTCACCATCATTCAAATCATCATTTTACAGTACATTTAGCATTATCTCTACCAAAAGTTTAAAGAAAAAGTTTTGATACGTTTTTGAGAAATTCTTCTTTAACCCACTTTAACCAGTGTTGATACACTTGGGTGTTAATATCGATAAATGTGTAAAAGTCACTTAATTCAGTATTAAGAGAGTAGGATATGTTCAAAAGTAATTACACTACACCTTCCTGGTTGGGGGGTTTGATCCGGATAGTCTGGTTAAATCACTTCTTGCCAGACCCAACTTTTGAAAAGAAAAAAAAGGTCATTTTCCCAATGATTTTGAGCTCAACTATGTTTGTGGGTTCCTGCCTTTAGTCTCATAGATCATTTTTCCTCTATAATAACAATTTATGGAATTTTTGTCAGTTAGATCCCTATTCAGGGCTATTTCAGTAAAAATCCTCCTTGCGGTTTAGACACTATTAATCTTTGCTGGTGGAGAGACATTTTGCTGTAAATTTATTTTTCAGAAAATAGCAAGAAACTTGAAAAGATTTGTGACAGAAACTGGTTTAGTTTTATTCATTAATATTTGGTTTTGGATTCAGGAATGGATTAATTGGATTTATATTATTTCTCATGAGAGATATCGTTTGTTTCATTTATTCAGTTTTTTTCATACTTTTTTAAACAGATTAATAACAAAAACCAAGGTTCCTCTGAATTACCGTCTATGGCCATCATCCTTCCAGATCCCTCAGCCTTCCCCTATAAGCTATATTAACTTTTGGCAGCAAATAAGAGCAATTCAGTAGAAGGTTGTAGTTTCCCGTAGACATTTTTGTAGTAATAACTAGCTGAAGAAACCTGCATTGCCAGATCATATCACACACTGACAAAACATCACTATTCCTCTCTCGCTATCGCTATCTCTGTCGCTCGCTATAGCTATCGCTATCTCTCTGTCGCTCGCTATCGCTATCTCTCTGTCGCTCGCTATCGCTATCTCTCTGTCGCTCGCTAGCTCTCTCTCGCTAGCTCTCTCTCGCTCGCTCGCTCTCTCTCGCTAGCTCTTGCTCGCTAGCTCTCTCTCGCTAGCTCTTGCTCGCTAGCTCTCTCTCGCTCGCTATCTCTTTCGCTAGCTCTCTCTCGCTCGCTATCTCTCTCGCTAGCTCTCTCTCGCTCGCTAGCTCTCTCTCGCTCGCTAGCTCTCTCTCGCTCGCTAGCTCTCTCTCGCTCGCTAGCTCTCTCTCGCTCGCTAGCTCTCTCTCGCTCGCTAGCTCTCTCTCGCTCGCTAGCTCTCTCTCGCTCGCTAGCTCTCTCTCTCTCGCTCGCTATCTCTCTCTCGCTCGCTATCTCTCTCTCTCTCGCTAGCTCTCTCTCGCTAGCTCTCGCTCGCTCGCTCGCTCGCTCGCTCGCTCTCTCTCGCTCGCTAGCTCTCTCTCGCTCGCTATCTCTCTCGCTAGCTCTCTCTCGCTCGCTAGCTCTCTCTCGCTCGCTAGCTCTCTCTCGCTCGCTAGCTCTCTCTCGCTCGCTATCTCTCTCGCTAGCTCTCTCTCTCTCTCGCTAGCTCTCTCTCTCTCTCTCGCTAGCTCTCTCTCGCTCGCTAGCTCTCTCTCGCTCGCTAGCTCTCTCTCGCTCGCTCTCTCTCGCTAGCTCTCTCTTGGTGTATAATATTTTCAAGGGAGAGGAAGTTATAAATAGAGGAATTTTTAAATAAATAGGAGTAATAAATTAGTGAGCTGATGATCATGTCAAGAACGTTACCTTCATTTTTTTAGCAAAGCTGAACAATACTTAAAAAGAGAACTATTTCAAGAATGATAGAATAAAAAACAGCAAAAGGCACAAAGAAAACACAATGTTTCATGCCTGTATGAAAAGGTGAATTAACAATATTCTCTGTAAAGTGAAGTAACACTAATCAACTGTATCACATACATTTATTCGTATCTATATTCCATACATTTAATACTATATTGAAACTTTTGACACTTTTTAATTTGAATTTATTCATCACTGAAGGTCATGTGTATGTATATGGCACATAGGAAGATGTGAAAGGATACTTCTATTTATTGCTCTGAGAGAGTAATGGTAATCATCTACCACTGATTTGCATATGCTTGAGAGGTAACACTCTAGTCGATGCTATAGCAAGTCAGCAAGTAGACATTTCTGTTGTATTTTATTTCTCAGAATCAGCCTGATGTCCCACTTTGTAACTTACCAGACTTATGTACAACTTTTCAGAGATTTCGATGGTATTTATTTTTTTTAACTTTTAGACTGTTGAGTTTTGTGAGAGAGGGGGGAAAAAAGAAATAAAAAAAAAGAAGAATAAAGTAGGTCAAAAAATTATTTTAAAAAAATTTAATGACTACAATATTTACATCAAATAAAATATCTTTTGTTCTTCAATGTCACATAATATTAAATTACTGTTACAATACTATATAAAAATAATCAACATATGCAATGCGAGCATCTTTTTGAAAATCATGGAAAATTCATATAATTTCAAACAATAATGTTTTGAAAAAAATTAAAATCATGTTTTGTATTTTTGCTTCTCTTCATAGCAAAAGTAAGTTTTAAAATATGCGACATCAAGGTCAAATTTTTCTTCAATTTGTGCGATTTGATGTGAAATGGCCCCATTGTTGCTATGAGCAGTGAATGGTTGGTAGCAATTTTCACACTCAATTGCCCTGAACCCAATGGCACTATTGAAATTAATTGAAATGCATTTAGTAGCAAATTTCATAGGCCTTCAGAAAGGTTGGATTCACTTTGGCCACTTTATTCACTTTTTTTTAGATATTCATGAAAACCGAGAGTGTAGAGTGTTAAATATTGTTCTAACGGGTAGGAAAACACCTAAATTTTGCTCTTAGGGTAAATTTTCCAAAATTTATTTCGGGCAGTAACTTTTTTTATGTTCAAAATTTCATTTTTTAAGAGTATATTTGAATGAACAAACAAGCACATCTTTGTGAGGAGAGAGAAAAAAAATAGCATACAATCTTCCAGCGAAAACCACATGAAAATTTGTACAGAGGTCCCAGAGTTTAACACAAACAAAAATCATGATCACAATTTAATTGTTTTTTTATGTTATCTAAATAAGAATGAGGTGAGAAGGCAGTTATTTCAAATCATAGTCACTCAAATTTTATTTATTTTACAAATTTTATTATAGCCCTGAAGTTCAAGAATTTATTTTGGCAAAAATAGGCAGACAAAAAAGACATTTAATTGTTCTAAAATATGCTTGCTAATATACATTTATTCTGACTAAAATAGAGGTGCAAATAAGCATTGAAAAATATGTGTATCAAAAAAGTTGGTATTTTTAATTTTTTGCAAATTTTCCTTTGAAAAATATACACAGGCACTAACATGAAAGCAAACTTGATCTACTTGTAATCTTCATCGTGCCTTACCCTCAAACACTTCTTAATGTTTTGACAGCTCTATCTAACTGAAAGAATATTTTTTAGATTTACAACTGAAAAATTCTTTTTGGCACACTAAATTTTGCTAGACGACTAGTAATGCCTACTGGATTTATTTCCCTCCTGATGCTCTCTCAAAGAAATGGGTGAACCGAGCCATTCTCTTTTGAATCATTAAATTGCAGCAATGAAAACATTGCTATTGTTTCCATTCTTTGAATATGTGCAATTGCCAGCACCGAGCCAAGTGATGTCATATATCATGTACAGATAAAAGGTGTTTGAAACTCAAGAATGTAATGAGATTTGTCATGTCCAAAAAAATGTTGTCATGTCCAAAGATTTGTCATGTCTGTTGGTATCAATGAAAGAAAAAAATCTTTACTGGTATTATTTTACTTCTTTGTAGTGATATTTAACAGTTCCTAGCTCTGGAGTGATATTTAACACTTTGTAGCTCTGGAGTGGTATTTAACTCTTCCTAGCTCTGGAGTGATATTTAACACTTCCTAGCTCTGGAGTGATATTTAACACTTCCTAGCTCTGGAGTGATATTTAACACTTCCTAGCTCTGGAGTGATATTTAACACTTCCTAGCTCTGGAGTGATATTTAACACTTCCTAGCTCTGGAGTGATATTTAACACTTCCTAGCTCTGGAGTGATATTTAACACTTCCTAGCTCTGGAGTGATATTTAACACTTCCTAGCTCTGGAGTGATATTTAACACTTCCTAGCTCTGGAGTGATATTTAACACTTCCTAGCTCTGGAGTGATATTTAACACTTCCTAGCTCTGGAGTGATATTTAACACTTCCTAGCTCTGGAGTGATATTTAACACTCCCTACCCAGCGGATATTTTGCCTGTGCTGAAAGAAAGAGAGAAATGCAACAGTGCCCACATGTTGTGTAGAATTGCAGATAAGTTTCCGCTTGATGAAGACTCATGGTAGAAGAAAAAAGAAGAATAGTGATGGAAAATAAAGTGAACAGTCAAAATAAGGAAAAATGCTAAAAATAGGCAATAGAAGCTAAAGTAGGTGAACATAGACAAAATGAAAATCTAAATCACCTCCTGAAGCACAGATAGGCAATTTCTATTGTTTGTCTTAAAAAACAGTAATATTATTTAAAAGGCATTTTTTCAGACTTCCAGGTTCTAATATAGTAGACACATTGAATATGCATAAAATTGTAATCCTTATGAAACTGGAAAAAAATTGATAAACATTTGTATCTTCTTTTTTTTTTCTTTTTTCAGTTGGCAGTCAACCCCATCATATTCAAGTGATCCTGCCTCACAACCAATGATGCGCATGTGCAGCTTAGTAGAGAAGATCGCTAATTACATAAATAACCATATTTTAAGTCAGAAAGGTAAACAAGAAACCGTGCACTAAAGAAGGGCAACCGCTTTGTGGGAAGGCAGGTTTCTTGTTAGATGTTGGGAGGAAAGAGGATGATCTGCGGCTTCTAAGAGGCGGATAAGTCACCCTTGTTCCCTTCCTTGGAGGTTTTTCCTGGTTTCTCCCTTGGTTTGTTATTTGTAAGTCTACAGAGCATCCTTCTTATTGTAGCATCTTGAGCACAGTCATAAATTTAATCTGCAGAAATTTAAACAATTAGTTGCTTCTAGCAATTATTTTCTTGGTCCTTTATTTAGACTCGCTCGTGAATGTATGCTATTAATTTTTTTGTGATTCTCTTGGTTATTTATTGGCAATAGTGTGAGGTTACCAGAGCTCGTTATCGAGTATCTGAACGCAGTTATGCATGTATTGCAAAAGGTAGTATGCCTTTGCTCCTGATATTGATCATATGTTTCTAACGACCACATGAGGCCTTAGTGTTCAGTAGTGTATTGTATCATGGCCTCTTAGTGAAGAGCAAGTACGTAGGAACTTGACAGATTCACAGCATGTCTGAAGGTACATAATCTGAGGAAGTAGCCATCATATTTCCTTTTGAACCAGCTATTTTTTTATTGGTTGTTTCATTTTTTAGGCTTTTATATATACTCATGAGTATCACTGACTGATGTTTGAAACATCATGTTTGCCTCAAACATAGACACTTGTAGTTTATGTCAAACCCATATGCTCCTCTGTAGCAGTAGAGCATTAGTGCCAGAAATCATTTCTTTGTGTCTGTGAGGCAAAGCATAGTATCACTCAAGACTGAGTGTACTGGTGCTGGATGATGGTCTTTCTGATTGTATGCACACACTTTCTTCCACATGTACAAATTCTAATTGCCATGTGAATGACTAAATTTAAGAAACCTATAGCAAGAAAGGATGCGCAGATATGGTTTATATGACTTATCTTATCATCTCATCATAATCACCTGTGAAATTGAAGAGTTTTCACCATCATAATACAAGCAATAATGTCATTTGCATAGAATGTTATTTTCATGCATGTCAAGTTCAGTGTATGCTTTCTGTAAGCACCCACACAATAATTTGCTATTTCATCTGGAGTTAAGCATCCTTTCACTTGGTATTTATTTATCTGTGACAATATTCTGGACCTGTCTAAAGGCATAGAAGCAACACTAAAAGTATATAACAAAACTTGTTATATCGTTAAAAATCCTAGTTCATAGATTGTCATATGTACTATGTAGTCCTAAATGACTGTTCCAAGAAAAAAAATTATCAGCATCTAAGTTGTGTGTTGTTTTGTTGTTCTTTTTTTTTTTTTTTTTTTTTTTTTTTTCTTCTTCTTCTTCTTATGTTTGAGTGGAAGGATGAGTGAGAATGATAGTGATGATATTGTTGGGTTATCTGGTATAGCATGATTCTTTATAATATGAAAATGAACTAGTTCTGCTTGAATGTTGTTGTTGTTGTTATTATTTAGATTGTGGGTTGTGTTTGTCTTTTGATTGTATGTTTCAGTGTATGGTTCTGTGGGTTTTTAAGACTAAATTTAAAATGATGTTAATAACTCTTGGTATTGGTATTCAAAATTATGAAACTCGTTGAATTTCTTCAGCAGTTTAATTGAACATTTTTTTGGGGAATAGGAATAAAAATATAATTTGGGTGCTTGCTGTTGAATGCAGCAATTTTAAAATATATAAAAGTTAAATTAGAAACAGAAAGCTGAAATTAAGTGAAATGTTTTTAGGGTCGTAATGGCACACTTACTATGATTTCATTCTGTTCATTCACATGTTTAGAGTAAAGCACCATGACAATTTCATATTTGTTGATTGTTGAGGGATTTGTTGGTGTTGACGAATACGAATTAGGATGATTATAAAAAGAAATTGTCACTGTGCTATTGTGAGAGAACATTTAAGGATTGTTTGTATACTCATTTTGTGTTTGCAGCTGTCTGAAAGATGTCTGCATTGTTAAAGTCATGAATGTGAACTTTCAAAGGCATGCAGTCTAATGATACAGAGATGAATTTTGTCATTATGTTTGTGACTGATTTTGAAAGAAAAAAATAAATGCAACACTGCCTTTCCTCAAAGCAAGACCCATTCTGCTTGTTGGTTGCTTCAGTTCTCGGCAGACTTATTCCATGGCTAAATGAAGTTTGTAGACCATGAAGGATGAGCTGCTCACTAAAAGTTGAGTCTGTGACCGTATAAAATTGTTTCCTGGTCACAATTTAGAGTACATTTTATATTGAAATTCCTCAAAAGAAAATAAAAGAATATGCACAGATATGGTTGTGCATATTCATATGTGGCAGTTCTGTAGTTTTAATGCATGTCAATTCCTAACCTTTATTAAGCATTCACAAATAGTTGTCAGCATTTTTTAACGGAAGGAATTTTCATACCTATCTTGTATAGATAACCTACTCTAGAGAGATTAAGAATATTGCAATATGTGATTAAAGGAGTATTCACAGAGTTCATACTCGAGAAAAGAACTCATTTATTTAAGGTCGCATCAACTACTAGATCATTAGCGACCACTATTGTGTGTAAGGGTATGGTGACTATGAAGATGACACGATATGAGGATGATAGGGGTGTGAAAGGACGAACACAATACAACCATGACTGAGGCAGGAATCGAACCTGCGATCCTTTGTTCCGAGACCACTATGGCACTACTGCCTTAGTGATCTCTGCCATCCGGACCGGCAAAAGAACATTTTGTAGGCAATATGTTAGTATTGTTAATGTTGTGGAACTGCAGTTGTTGATTTTTAGAGCACAGCTTTGGTTGCAGCATGTAGTTCCCAAAGAATTTGAAATGAAACAGAAAGTTTTTGTCTTCTAGAAACTTTCAAAATAAAACTAATGTTCATTTGTTAATATGTTCTGTTGGTGGTGAGCTCAATTTTTTCTTTTCCTTTCTTTCTTTTTTTGAAAGTGACAAGACACACTAAATATCTTAATTTTTTAACTGGTACTTTTCAATTGTATAGCTACCAACATCTGAACTTGTAAACTCGGGGCAGAAAACCAATTCCACAACAAATTTGTTTTCTGTCTGGAAACTGCAAACTCTGATGATGATCACTACATGACTGAAAAGTAATAAAGAAATAATAATTGAAAGGATACCTCTATATAAGTTTTAAAAGGATAAGATACCTAGACAACATTTGTCTTCTTAGTGTTCAAATTTTAGTGAGTAGTACCTTAGATTAATTATAGTACCCAAGATAAGTACAAAGGCAGATATTTTTACAAAGAGTTAGTAATTTAGTGACATTTTTACTCAATGTAGTGAAGAAACATTGAGTAACAAAATTAAAAATTCTACTTGAGCTAAGGAGTATTAAGTAAATTTTGAAACAGAGCAATATTATTATTCAAGAGTATCAATTTCAGTGCAACTGAGGCTCCTGTACCAGTTTTCAACTGATAATAGAAATAACTTCTTTGAATAGACGTGCCTGCTCGCATCAAGTTAGCTTTGTGTTCTCGATTAAATTCTGAGAGAGGCTGCAGTGGCAGGAATACCTTAGGTGTACTCAGCAGTAATATCTGGAATGATAATGCTACTTTCTTGCAGACACCTCAAGTGGGTGTACTCAGCAGTAATATCTGGAATGATAATGCTACTTTCTTGCAGACACCTCAAGTGAGGTGTGTGCTTTCACACAAATTTGTAGTGTATATACTTCCATTTGCTTGCAATACCTAAATTATTTTCTACTGAACTGCGGAATCATGAAGAGGAGCAGTGTGTTTGGATGTGGATGTGGATTTTGTTTGTTCCCACATAAAGTCAAAATACTTGGCTGTTGTTGAAAAGGTGAAGTAAGATTTACTCCGTATGGTCCTACCAACATTATTGGCTAAGTATTGTTCTATTTTTTTTATTATTCTTTTTTTTCTCTCTCTCTCTCTCTCTCTCTCTAGAATAATTTCTGTTTAGAGAAACGAAGGAAAATGGGTTGTGGTTTATTTTTAAAGCCCAATGGTTTGTGTAACACCATTTAAACACAATTAGATGACGGCACCTCCAAATTTTGTGATTTTTATTAGTGTGTGTGTATGTATTGATGTATATGTATTTATATACATATATATGTAAGTACATACATATACATAAATACATACATACATGCATACATAGAGATATGAAATTTGTAATAAAATCCATTATGATGTGTATAACCACTAAGAAAGGATTCTTCAAAATTCTTCCTCTAAGGGGGTTTGGTGGAGCGGAACAAGTTTTGACCATCTTCAATGCATTGAGGTATGAGGAGCAGTTTGGAGCGTGGTGGAGATTAAATAAAATTGCTTCCATTTACTTTGTTGATAACATTGAATTCTTTTACTGTCTAATAGGTGGCTGGTCTTATAGAATCCAAAAATATAAAATGATGATTTATTGAAAAGGATGATAAAATTAGATATTCACAAGAAGTATGGTCAGTCTTCAGTGGGCTAATTATGATTTATTTAAATTGAGAATGATATTTATTTTGAAAAATTAAGGTCACTGAAGAAACGTTCTATATTTTCTAATATATTTAACTCTGGAAAGAATGAAGTACCTAATTTACTTTTTCCATGAGGTGCATCTTTAAAGAAAAAAGGCCAATATGGCAGACTTTCTGGTATTATTTATAATGGTTATTAAAATTTTAGTAATTACTAGATTAAAAATGTATGTACCTATAATGATTTGGTTATTGTGAGCAAATCTCTTCATCAAATTACTTGAAACACCCTAGGTCTATTATCGAGTATCTTCTAAAACCCAGTTTTTAAATAAAACTCCTTTACGTGGTCATGGTGAATGCTTTGCGTTGCTGGGTTAATTCAAATCTATAATATTCATCAGTATTCTTTATCGTAGTATCAATTTTCAGAAGTTCTTTTAGCTTTAAAAAACAAAATATCAGTTTCAAATTGATGGTGCTGCAACATCAGTCAGATCAATTGAGGAATAGCAACTTTGGTGAAAATCCTTTGGACGTTTAGGCACTAACATTTCAAATTCAAGGGGCCGCGACATTAGCCAGATCGATTGGGGAAAATCAATTTTGGTGAAAATCCTGCTTGCGGTTTAGCTTGCGTTGTTCACAGAAGTTTGCCATCGACAAAATTGTTCGGTAACGAGGACCCGCAAAACGTGGATTCTGTATACAGAACGTGTTAGAGGAAGTAATAGACGAATTATTTCAGCAATATGGATGCGTGAAATCATTTTGAAATCAAAGACCGTCTAGCTTCGAAATCTTAAGCATCTAGTTGCAAGTCAAGCAGCGCCGCTAAGTTTACAGCGTATTAGCAGTTTGTGTTTTTTTTTTTTTTTTTTTTACTTTCTCGCCTTCCGAAGTTGTTCGTATCAAGAGCAAATTATGTAATCGTGCGCAAGAAACGGGGGTCTTTTCAGCAGAAAAACTCTCCACTGCCTGTCCGTGAACTCTTGCAACGCAATTTCCTGTCTAGGAAGGTTCACAGCATTGGACGGGAGAGGCCTTGGAAAAATATTGCGGTTTCTGTGAGACTGCTTGTAGTGCTTACGGTGTTCGCAGTGCTTCTCCGCGAAGTGATTTTGCGTCGTATGTGCGGGAATTGGAATCACATTTAGATCGAGGATAAGTGTTGTAGTTGTTTCTGGTGCTGTCCTGTTGCTGCTTGTGAAGTTTGACCGACAAATCTTCAACTAAGTAAGGATCTCTTCCGATTTTGTATATGATCAGGATTTAGTTTCTCACCTATTGCTTACGTCGTATATGGACAGTATTGCACTGCTTTCGGCAAAAAAGGCGAATTTTCAACAGAAAATTTCTTATTGCCGGACACTGGTAACAAAATAAATTCCTGTAGGTTGTAATTTACTTCCTCTAACGTTGTGTAATAGAATCAGTGGCGTATCCAGAGGGAGAGCATGCCCCCCTTCAAAATGCCTAGAGTTGTCGTTTGTTACCTTTATTTAGCAAAATTGATTTAAATGTGTTAGAATTATGTAATTATTCAAAAAATAATATTGCATAGTATATATTCACTACTATATATATAATAACAAATGTTTATTATTTAGCAAAAATCTTATGATGGTCCCTTTCAAAATGATCTGTTGGACCTGCCCCTGTTCAGAATCCACGTTTGGCGGGTCCTTGATACCGAAAAATCGATTGACGGCGAAACGCCTCTGTGAACAACGCTAGCAGCTAAACCAAAGGAAGGATTTTCACCAAAATTGATATTCCCCAATCGATCTGTCTGAAGTCACGGCCCTTTGGGTTTCAGACGGATCGATATTTGGATTCTAGTGGAACAACATGAAACCTCGACGTTTTCCAAACGTGCTCAAATATGTTCAACTTTTTAAATTTAATTTTCCCCCTCTGGTAGAGCAAGTGGCGCACAAAGAAATGGCGTAGGTGGCATTTTCTTCCTGAATTTCCGAAAACTGCGAACTTTTTTCGGCGGCTTCCTACAGTTATAATTTATAATAATGAAGATAGATTTTTTCGTAATGAAATCTGTACATCAAATCTTCAAATAAGATCATGTTTAATTGTTTTTGAAAATACGAGCAGTTTTTTCGAAACTTTTTTTAAAATTTTTTCCTCGTATGCAGCAAAGAATGTGATGTTGGTCCCATTTTCGGCAAACTCTCTGTATTTTCGAAAATTGCACATTTGAAATTGCAATCTCATTGTTGGCGGTCATGATGATCGTATGATGTAGTTTCCACTTTTATGAAAGGAAATAGATTTAAGAAAGATAATATATTTAACTTAGAACTAACAAATGCGTATCTTTCTCTTTAAGAAGGGTTGATTGCTGATTATGGTGGTATTCAAAAATTGGAAGCTCACTTCAATGTAATCAATCTTGGGTGAAAATATTCTTGCTTTTCTGCAAAATGTGCTTCAAATAATGTTAAGAGATACATTTTTTTCATGTTTGTTTCATTTGTACAGGTATGAAATGAATACTGTTCATATCAAAATAAATTCAGAAATGCACCTTAGGCGTTTCATTTGAATTGGACCTTTTCAAGATACTGTTGAGGTGTTAGTTGTGCAGAAATTGCAAAATTTCAATATTACGCAACTGTTTCCAAAAATGCGAAAAGAATGTGATGTAGCACATCTAGTGTATCGTTGGGTTAGTGATGGTGAAAAGTATTTTAGTCTTATTGCTCTTGTATTATAGGCCTTCAAAGAATTCGGTGGAAAATTCCTTTCAGATCACGCTCGAGTAAAGAAATAACGAAATTTAGAACGCATATTCCAGCTCTCAAAATTGTATTTCAAACGCAAAATCTTAAAAAATAGACGGTTATGTGGGTGTGACTTTTTCTCTTGTCGTCCAAAATTTTGTTTGAACGATTGACTATTTCGTGTTTCCTGGCATTACAACTTGTACAGTCATGAGTCTCGTAGGTGTGGTGCATGTATCATGAAAGGAAGTGGCGGTAGTTCTTCCTGGATGGCAACATCTGGCGACGATCTACTCGCCGGCTTGTAGGGTTTTCCCCATCCACTTATCTCCTACCTGCAACTACTGCTCCAGCCAGGCAAGCTCTAAGGTCCCGACATGTTTAGTAGTGTAGCGCATGTTAGTGTAAGGTTATTAAAAGGGACAGGAAAAAAATATCGCGTGCGGTCCGTGACCCTTTTGTTAGAATACTGCTCCGGCATTAGCCTGGTGTTGATCGAAAAAATTACATAAAACTTCCGGTCAGAGCGACCGGCCTCTAAAATTGTCCTCCAGACAGCGACTGAACTCTACCCAGCTATCTAGCTAGATTCGAAAATCCAGTCACCGTCGGGACTCGAACCATAGGACTTCCCGGGCAGAGGCACTGCAACATCAACTGATGCTCCAAGACACTTCAGGGACAATTTAGTTTGAATTAACCGGGTATGTGATCATTAGAATTGATGTGTACATACAGGAAGTCCCACCAACTAAGAATCACCGCCATAACTTCTGTACGGTATCGATATCTTGTTTTCGCTCAATAATTTGGACTCGTGGGGTAAATAATGCGTCGTAGGGATATTGTTCGGAATATTTTTATTTTCCGAAAAATTTAATCATCTTTAATTTTTTAAATGGAACCAGGTATTTACCTCCCTGGCAATAGATACGTCGAATAATAAATAGACGAATGTAATGATGTAACATATGTTAATAAGTGCCTTCAGATCGGAAATTCCTTCAAAAATTAAAAAAAAAAGTTTTGTCGCACCTTTTTTAAATCACGTCTATATGTAGAATTATTAACGAAGATCTATATGTTGCACACCAAAATCCTATCCGACTAACAGTTTCGGAGATACACGCGAAACAAAATAGTGGCCAAAGAAGAAAATTACATGAAAAACATGCGAAAATTTTAAAATTATCTATTTAGGTAGACGATCACAGATATGGGTAGACGCCATTATTAGAAACTGAATGGAGTAAACCATAATCCAATCTGACTAATAGTTTCGGTTATAGACAAAAAAATGTATATTTCAATGGGAAAATGCCTTCTAAATTTGGAAAAAAATTAATTTAGTGGAATCTTTTTGAATTTATTACAATACGTAGATCTTCTAACGAGGAATTCAATGGAGCACACCTACGTCCAATCCGACTAATAGTTACGCAGTTCCACGCGTAAAAAAATAGTTAGAAAAAAGGTAATTGCCTGAAAAAATTGGAAACATTTTATTATTGTCCAACTTGTTTTAAAAACACAGTTATAAGTAGAAGTCGTAATGAGAAATTCAATGGAAGAAACCACAATCCAATCCGATAGTTCGGAGGTGCACGTGAAACAAATAATTGCCCCAAAAAAGGGTATTGGCTTAAAAATTGGAAAAATTTTAATATTGTCGAATTTTCTTGTAATCATACAAATGGAGAGAAGTCGTTTTAGTAATTGATTGGAAGAAACAACAATCCAATCTGACTAATACTTTCGGCAATGCCAGTCATTTCGAATAATATTTTTGTAATTACACGCGAAACAAAATAGTAATCAAAATAGAAAAGCGCCAGAAAAAATAGAAAAAAATTATAATTGTCGATTTATTTTGAAAACACAGATATAGGTAGAAGTCGTAATGAGACATTCTAGGGAGGAAACCACAATCCAATCCAACAAATAGTTTCGGAAATACACGCGAAAAAACATATTGACCAAAATAGGAAATTGCCTGAAAAAGGAAAAAAAAATAAATTGTCGATCTTTTTTTAAAACACAGATACAAAGAGAAGTATGGTTTTCTCCGTTGAATTTCTCGTTGAGAGTTGTACACACACACGTGATTTCAGAAAGAAGTGACGAATTTAATATTTTACTGATATTTTCACCAAAATTCACAATACGAACACTACATCGTTTCACGCGTATTTCCTAAACTATAAGTCTGATTGAAGTGTAGTTTACTCCATTGAAATCCTCGTCGAGAGTTGTACACACACACGTGATTTCAGAAAGAAGCGACGAATTTAATATTTTACTGATATTTTCACCAAAATTCACAATACGAACACTACATCGTTTCACGCGTATTTCCTAAACTATAAGACTGATTAAAGTGTAGTTTACTCCATTGAAATCCTCGTCGAGAGTTGTACACACATACGTGATTTCAGAAAGAAGCGATAAAATTAATTTTTTACTGATTTTTTTTTTTTTTCACCAAAAATCACAATACCAACACAACTTCGTTTCACGCGTATTTCCTAAACTAATGGTCGGATTGAAGTGTGGTTTCCTCCATTGAATTCCTCGTCCAGAGTGGTACTCGCATACGGGATTACAGAAAGAAGCAACGAAATTAATATTTTACGGATATTTTCACCAAAATTCACAATACGAACATAATATTGTTTCACGCGTATTTCCTAAACTAATAGTCTGATTGAAGTGTGATTTGCTCCATTGAATTCCTCGTCAAGAGTTGTACTCCCATACGTGATTTCAGAAAGAAGCGACGAAAAAATTTTTTTACTGATTTTTTCACCAAAATTCACAATACGAACACAATTTTGTGTGACGCGTATTTCCTAAACTAATAGTCGGATTGAGGTGTGGTTTGCTCCATTGAATTCCTCGACCAGATTTTTACTCACATACGTGATTTCAAAAAGCAGCGACAAAAATAATTTTTTACTGATTTTTTCACAAAAATTCATTTTTCGAACACAACTTTGTTTCACGCGTATTTCCTAAACTAATAGTCTGATTGAGGTGTGGTTTGCTCCATTGAATTCCTCGTCCGGAGTTGTACTCACATACGTGATTTCAGAAAGAAGCGACGAAATTTTTTACTGATTTTTTTTTCACCAAAATTCACTTTTCGAACACAATTTTGTTTCACGCGTATTTCCTAAACTAATAGTCGGATTGAAGTGTGGTTTGTTCCATTGAATTCCTCGTCGAGAGTTGTACTCCCATACGTGATTTCAGCAAGAAGCAACAAAATTAATTTTTTACTGATTTTTTTCACTAAAATTCACTTTTCGAACACAACTTTGTTTCACGCGTATTTTCTAAACTAATAGTCGGATTGAAGTGTAATTTGGTCCATTAAATTCCTCGTCAAGACCTGTACTCCCATACGTGATTTCAGAAAGAAGCGACGAAAGTAAATTTTTACTGATTTTTTTCTCCAAAATCCACATTTTGAACACAATTTTGTTTCACGCGAATTCCCTAAACTAATAGTCGGATTGAAGTGTAATTTGCTCCATTGATTTCCTCGTCAAGAGTTGTACTCACATACGGGATTTCAGAAACAAGCGACAAAATTAATTATTGACTTTTTCACCAAAAATCACAATAGGAACACGACTTTGTTTAACGCGTATTACCTAAACTAATAATCGGATTGAAGTGTGGTTTGCACCATTGAAGTCCTCGTCAAGAGTTGTACTAACATACGGGATTTCAAAAAAAAGCGAGAAAATTAATTTTTTATTGATTTTTTCACCAAAAATCACAATAGGAACACGACATAGTTTCACGCGTATTTCCTAAACTAATAGTCGGATTGAAGTGTGATGTGCTCCATTGAATTTCTCGACGAGATTTGTTCTCCCATACGTGATTTCAGAAAGAAGCGACGAAATTAATTTTTTACTGATTTTTTCACTAAAATTAACTTTTCGAACACAACTTTGTTTCACGCGTATTTTCTAAACTAATAGTCGGATTGAAGGCTAATTTGCTCCATTGAATTCCTCGTCAAGAGTTGTACTCCCATACGCGATTACAGAAAGAAGCAACGAAATTAATTTTTTACTGATTTTTCACGAAAATTCACAATAGGAACACGACTTTGTTTCAAGCGTATTTCCTAAACTAATAGTCAGATTGAAATGTGGTTTGCTCCATTGAATTCCTCGTCGAGAGTTGTACTCCCATACGTGATTTCAGAAAGAAGCGACGAATGAAAATTTTAATTGATTTTTTCACTAAAATACACTTTTGAACTCAACTTTGTTTCACGCGTATTTCCTGAACTTATTGAAGTATTGAAGTGTGGTTTACACTATTGAATTCCTCGTCGAGAGTTGTACTCCCATACGTGATTTCAGAAAGAAGCGACGAAAGTAAATTTTTACTGATTTTTTCTCCAAAATTCACATTTTGAACACAATTTTGTTTCACGCGTATTCCCTAAACTAATAGTCGGATTGAAGTTAATTTGCTCCATTGATTTACTCGTCAATTCTCACATACGGGATTTCAGAAACAAGCGACAAAATTAATTATTTATTGACTTTTTCACCAAAAATCACAATAGGAACACGACTTTGTTTCACGCGTATTTCCTAAACTAATAGTCGGATTGAAGTGTGGTTTGCACCATTGAATTCCTCGTCGAGAGTTGTACGTGTATACGTGATTTCAGATTGATTCTACGAAATTAAGTTTTTTCCCAATTTTGCCCCAATTTCGGGTTTTGGGCTTCATTTGTTTTCAAGCGTTTAATTTCGAAGCTAATAGTCGGATTGAAGACAGGTTTGCACCAGTGAGTTTCTTGTCGAGAGTTGTACTTGTATACGTGATTTCAGATCGCTTCTACGAAATTAAGTTTTTTCCCATTTTTTGCCCCAATTTCGGGTTTTGGGCTTCATTTGTTTTCAAGCGTTTAATTTCGAAACTAATAGTCGGAAGGAAGTCTGGTTTGCACCATTGAATTTCTCGTCTAGAGTTGTACTTGTATACGTGATTTCAGATCGATTCTACAAAATTAAGTTTTTTCCTATTTTTTGCCCCAATTTCGTGTTTTGGGCTTCATTTGTTTTCAAACGCTTAATTTCGAAACTAATAGTCGGATTAATGTCTAGTTTGCACCATTGAATTTCTCATCTAGAGTAGTAATTGTATACGTGATTTCAGATCGATTTTACGAAATTAAGTTTTTTCCCATTTTTTGCGCCAATTACGGGGTTTTGCCTCCATTTGTTTTCAAGCGTTTAATTTCGAAACTAATAGTCGGATTGAAGTCTGGTTTGCATCATTTAATTTCTCGTCTAGAGTTGTACTTGTATACGTGATTTCAGATCTATTCTACGAAATTAAGTTTTTCCCTTTTTTGCCCCAATTTCGGGTTTTGGGCTTAATTTATTTTCAATCGTTTAATTTCGAAACGAATAGTCGGATTGAAGTCTGGTTTGCATCATTGAATTTCTCGTCGGGAGGTTACTTGTATAAGTGATTTCAGATAGATTCTACGAAATTAAGTTTTCCCCCATTTTTTGCCCAATTTCGGGTTTTGGGCTTCATTTGTTTTCAAGCGTTTAATTTCGAAACTAATAGTCGAATTGAAGTCTGGTTTGCACCATTGAATTCCTCGTCTAGAGTTGTACTTGTATACGTGATTTTAGATCGATTCTACGAAATTAAGTTTTTCCCCATTTTTTGCCCCAATTTCGGGTTTTGGGCTTCATTTGTTTTCAAGCGTTTAATTTCGAGACTAATAGTCGGATTGAAGTCTGATTTGCACCATGGAATTTCTCGTCGAGAGTTGTACATGTACACGTGATTTCAGATAGATTCTACGAAATTAAGTGTTTTCCCATTTTTTGCCCCCATTTCGGGTTTTGGGCTTCATTTGTTTTCAATTGTTTAATTTCGAAACTAATAGTCGGATTGAAGTGTAGTTTGCACCATTGAATTCTTAGCCAAGAGTTGTATTCACATACGGGATTTCAGAAAGAAGCGACGAAATAAATTTTTTATTGATTTTTTCATCAAAAATCACAATAGGAACACGACTTTGTTTCACGCGTAATTCCTAAACTAATAATCGGATTAAAGTGTGGTTTGCTCCATTGATTTCGTCGTCGAGAGTTGTACTCCAATACGTGATTTTAGAAAGAAGCGAGGAAGTTAATTTTTTATTGATTTTTGGAACTAATAGTCGGATTGAAGTGTGATTTGCTCCATTGAATTCCTCGTTCAGAGTTGTACTCACATACCGGGATTTGGAATGAAGCGATGAAATTAATTTTGTTACTGATTTTTTCAATAAAATTCACTTTTCGAACCCAACATTGTTTCACGCGTATTTGCTAAACTAATAGTCGGATTGAAGTGTGGTTTGCTCCATTGAATTCGTCGTCGAGAGTTGTACTCCAAAACGTGATTTTAGAAAGAAGCGAGGAAGTTAATTTTTTACTGATTTTTTCACTAAAATTCACTTTTCGAACACAACTTTTTTCACGCGTATTTCCTAAACTGATAGTCGAATTGATGTGTAATTTGCTCCATTGATTTCCTCGTCAAGAGTTGTACACACGTACGGGATATCAGAAAGAAGCGACAAAATTATTTTTTTATTGATTTTTTCACCAAAAATCACAATAGGAACACGACTTTGTTTTACCCGTATTTCCTAAACTACTAATCGGATTGAAGTGGGGTTTGCTCCGTTGAATTCCTCGTTGAGAGTTGTAATCCCATATGTAATTTCAGCACGGAGCGACGAAATTAATTTACTGATTTTTTCACTAAAATTCACTTTTCGAATGCAACTTTGTTTCACGCGTATTTCCTAAACTACTAGTCGGATTGTAGTGTGGTTTTCTCCATTGAATTCCTCGTTGAGAGTTGTACTCATATACGTTGTTTTAGATGCAAGCGACGAAATTAATTTTTTTACTGATTTTTTTCACCAAAATTCACTTTTCGAACACAACTTTGTTTCACGCGTATTTCCTAAACTACTAGTCGGATTGTAGTGGGGTTTGCTTTGTTGAATTCCTCGTTGAGAGTTGTACTCTCAAATGTAATTTCAGCACGGAGCGACGCAATTAGTTTTACTGATTTTTTTCACTAAAATTCTCTTTTCGAACACAACTTTGTTTCACGCGTATTTCCTAAACTAATAGTCGGATTGAAGTGTGGTTTTCTTCATTGAATTCCTCGTTGAGAGTTGTACTCATATACGGTGTTTCAGATGCAAGCGACGAAATTAATTTTTTAATGATTTTTTCACCAAAATTTACGTTTCGAACACAACTTTGTTTCACGGGTATTTCCTAAACTAATAGTCGGATTGAAGTGTGGTTTGCTCCATTGAATTCGTCGTTCAGTGTTGTACTCACATACGGGGATTTGGAAAGAAGCGACGAAATTAATTTTTTACTGATTTTTTTAATTAAAATTCACTTTTCGAACCCAACATTGTTTCACGCGTATTTCCTAAACTAATAGTCGGATTGAAGTGTGGTTGGCTCCATTGAATTCGTCGTCGAGAGTTGTACTCCAATACGTGATTTTAGAAAGAAGCGAAGAAGTTAATGTTTTACTGATTTTTTTCACCATAATTCACAATACGAACACAACTTTGTTTCACGCTTTTTTTCCTAAACTAAAAGTCGGATTGAAGAGTGGTTATCTCCATTGAATTCCTCGTCGAGAGTTGTACTCACATACGTGATTTGAGATGGAAGCGACGAAATTAATTTTTTAAAGATTTTTTTCACCAAATTTCACAATACGAACACAACGTTGTTTTTAACGCTTATTCCTAAACTAAAAGTCGGATTGAAGTGTGGTTTAATTGATTGAATTCCTCGTCAAGGGTTGTACTCGCATACGTGAATTTCAATGGAGCAAACCACAATCCAATCTGACGAATAATTTTAGTGATGCACGCGAAACAAGTTATGGTTATGGCAGAAAAGGTTATGGCAAAAAAATTGGGAAATATGTAATATTTCGAATTTTCTTGTAATCGCACACACACATGTAGAAGACGTTATAAGAAATTGAGTGGAGGAAACGACAATCCAAACTGAATAATTGTTTCGGTGATAGACACCAAAGTAAACAGTACCTTTCAATACGAAAAGGCTACTAAATTTGGTAAAAAAAATAATTTAGGGGCTTGATATTGTAATCATATAGGTAAGTAGACTATCTAGTGAGGAATTTAATGGTCTAAGTTAGAGTTCAATCCGACTAATAGTTTCGGAGATACACGCGAAACAATATATAGACCAAAAAAGGAAATTGCCTAAAAAAATGGAAAAATTTTAAAATTGTTGGTTTTCTTTGAAATCACAGATATTAGTAGATGTCTTTATGAGAAACTGAATGGAGTAAACCCAATTTAATCTGACTATAAGTTTCGGTGATTGAAGCAAATGTAAATAGTGCCTTGCGATAGGAAATTTGGAAAAAAAAATATTTTAGTGGCATCTTTTTGGAATCATGAATATGCGTAGATCGTCTAACGAAGCTATCAATGGTGCAAACTAGAGTCAAATCCGACTAATAATTTTGGAGTTGCACGCGCAACAAAATAGTTTCAAAGAAAGGAAATTGCCTGAAAAAAATGAAAAATTTTAATATAGGTGAAGTTTTAATCAAATCACTGTTATAAGTAGTAGCTATACGAAAAATTGAATGATGCAAACCTCAATCCAATCCGACTTATATTTTCTGTGATAGACGCGAATTTAACGTTTTGATAGTATTTTGAGTATATAATTATTCTTTCTGTCATGTGAATTTAAATTATATATACAAGATTATCTGAAGCAACTCTTCTGTTAAACTGTCTCATTTGGGGAAGGTTGTCTTCGAGGAGCTGGCAGTTTTAAGGGGAGAGGCCGCGAAGGTCACATTCTCCAAAAGACAGTTGGCTGTTACAGGAAAAATAGCACGTTTAATTTAAAATATCAGTGTAGAAAGTATAATTTTATGCACAAAATACTATCAAAATATTAACATATGTTACATCATTGCATTCCTGTTTTTATGATCTATTGCTAGTGAGAAAAATCTATAGTTAAATTTTTAAAATCAAAGATTAAACTAAAAATATTTTGAACGAAATCTCTACGGCACATTACTTACCCTATGATTCCACATTGTCGAGCGAAAACTACATTCCGATATCGGGTACCGTTTAGAAGGGGGGTAGTCCAAAGTTGGTGGGACTCCCTCTATGTATGTGTGTGTATATGTATATTCTGAAACACTGTAAGTTTCAGAATATTTTGGGTAAGTTTCGATAACTTCTTATTTAAAACAGACAAATCATGCCTCGATACCTTGCTGTGCAGGTAAACACTTACTGTTCATAGTCTATGGATTCGAACAAGCTTTTATAGATGATATTCGTTTACCACTTCAGATGCGACATGAGTCCCAATTTTAGCGCGATTTTCATTCGGCAATCGTAAAGTTCAGTTTTCTACTTCAGTATGGTTGGAGACAGGTAGGGAAGTAATGTGCTTTCCAGGCTGCAGCCATGTTCGGGGTCTTCCATTAGTCACGCGCAAGTCTGGAACAGCCACTCGCCCTCCTGTATATCTGACAGCCCCGTTTGTTTATCCGCAAATGTAGCAGTGCATTGTTTAGATGAACTATTGTAGTACGCGCTAAAGTAGTCGGACACGAAAACATTTTCCCAAATAATGGCGTTAGAGGGCAAGCTTCTAAATATTGGTGGTATTTGTGTATTATAAAGATGATATTTGTAACTCCTTTGATTCTGTACCACTAATGTGAACACGACAGAAAAACACAATTGGTACTTGACGTATTGTAAATACTTTCAACTTTGTTATGCTCGCTGATTTAAAAATAATTAGGTGGTGATCGCCGTGCCACAGATCGTACTCAAGCGGGTAGTTATGTATTGTGGGAACATTTTTAGCTTAAGTTAAGGAGCTCTTAATTCAAGGGCTATGCCACCAAATATTTCGCTGTAAAACGAAAATTATATCTATTATCTATACGTAAATAAAAAGGAATGTGTGTCGTACATAGACGTGGAAAATACTCGACAGATTTCACTGAATTTTCACGCTGTTCGTATTAGTAATGGGAGTGTTTAAAGAGTGGTTTGATTTAAATTGGACATGTGGGGCCGTTGTTGATGATTTATTCGTTTATGACTTCTCAAGCTCTCATAAACTCTACGCAACCCGCTACACAGTCAAGGATTAAGTACGTCTTCACTGCATACAAGTATTCTATCTCTGCGATTATTAAATATCGGTCGGAATTATTACTTTAATCTGGGACAAGTAAATCAAATTTCTCCAAGAGTTTTATAGCAAACGCATCCAAATTTGAGGGAGAACGTTTTAACAATAGAATACTTGACAATCATGACCAAACCAGGACATAGAACAAATCTATTCTTGCGAGAAAGTATTTCATCTATTAGAATTTTTGCACGGCATAGAGTAAAATATGATTAACAATCACGTGACCAGTTGTGTGTAATGTGTAATACACTGCAATAGAGATTCATAGTCGGGTTCATTAGTTATAAATAAACAGTGTTCTCGTCCGTTTAAAAATTATTTGGTATTAATAGCCATGCCACAGTGCATACTCAAACAGGTGGTTTGCATCGTGGGAACTTTTTCAGTTACGTTGACGAGCACTTAAGGCATAAATCAACAAATATTTTATTATTATAATATGTAAGTATAAAATATATATTGTGTTCTGCACTCTAGTCTGAAATTAATCAGTTTTTTTTTAAATCTGCGATCCGAGAGTTTGCTATTTACTTTTCTAAATATTAATAAAAAATAAATAATATTTTGAGCCTTTAAATGCCGATAATTAGCCTTTTATTATAGGGTATGTACTTTTGTAATAGCTTTTATTTTTGATTTTGTGTTAGCTGGCTTTTTTCTAAAGCTTGCTGAACATTTATTTTTGCGAAAACTACAAGAGCCTAAAATTTCGTATTAGAGTAATGAGCGAGCCTAAAATTAGGAGCCATTTTTCTTTGTGTTCCACTGTAGTGTGTCTATTAATTTTATGGACATCCATGAGCCGCCCATTTGACCAACTCTGCTTCAAAGTACTATCAGCTAAAGACATACTTTTTATCTGTTTATGTACAAACGTACTTAGTTAATTGGATTTAGTACTACATAACCGGAGAGTTTGACCAGAGAGTTGTAAATAGAATCTCCAACATTGATAAACATTATTCAGTTTCCATAAAGAGGTTCAAAACAGCCATGAAGATTATGTACATAATTTATGTACATTATTTTACAAGAATACATGTAAAAAGTTTACTCTGACTACGTTAGCGTAATTGATATTCTTTTAGTAGATTCTTGTATATTTTAATACAACTGACATTTTGTATTTTGCATTGTACATTTGTTATATTTTTATACATTATTTTGAAGAAAATTGGTTAACTTATTTTTCCTGACTCCAATATGCAGTGCTGGCAGTCGGAATTCGTCGGTCGAGATCAGACATGTGCAGGGAACTCAGCATCTGAGAATATTTCACTGAAATAAACCGAACATTTCGCTTCAAACGTATGTATTCATATTCACAACATATAAATCAACTGGTAAAAGGTGAATTCAATTTTATTGGGCTTTACTCCTAAAATGATTTTTTTTTCACTTTTTCACCTCCAGTTATGATGAAACTTTTTCTAAGACTTCGTTTCAAAAGCAAACTTTAAAGCTAGGAAATTGCTTGGCGCTCTAACATAAACGACATTAAAAACGCCATACCTAGTTCGTCCTCGTCAGGACATTGATCTATTAATCCCAATATCGTCAGCAAGAAGAGTATTAAATGAATTCTTTAAAATATCATCAAATGTATGCTAGAAGTGGCGAATTGTTATAACAGCTTCTCCCAGAAAAGTATTGCTAATGTTTTTTTAAATACATATTCTCTGGTATTGCATGTATTCATCCTTCGCGTGCTCTTTAGCAGGAATACTCTGATTTCGAAACATTCCACTTCTGCATTTTGTGAGTTAGCGATTTGTAGTAATATACGAAACTATACAAAAACGGTCCATTCGGACGCGTCACAATGAGGGCTAAAAAGATGCGATAAGATAACTAAAACTGACGTATATAATAAAAAGAGAAACGGTCGAAGGTGCAAGGGTGGAAGTGCAAAGTAAAAAAAAAATCCAAGGAACTATGCTGGTAGTAGACCTGGGAAGAATAAATAAATAAACAAATAACCGTTTAGAAAGGATACACAGTCACTCGAACTCTAGGTTGTCATTATATAATAATGAAAATCTTTTATTAAATGAATGAATGTTCGAATGTTTGGAAAATACAAGTGAAGGATGTAAGAAATTGGCGATTACACAAACGTTTAGACAATAAAATATTAGAAATTTGTAATAGGGGAAGGGTAATTAAATATGTTATTTGAAGTTTAATTAGAAAGTATTACAATGAAGAAATTGTGGAAACCAAAAGACATCTAAAATTCGAATATAAAAATGTACAGCGACTTTGACAGAAGAGAAAGCTGTCCCTTGTTTTAAAAGTGCGCGGTCAGGAGGATGGAATATAGACAGACGGGTTTGCGATCTGGTAGTGCTGACATCGTGGCAGAAGTGAAATATGGATTTTTCATGTAAAAGTTGTTTGGAAGGTGGTAGGATGTCGTAGAGTGGTGTTCCATAGTAAGGAATATAATACGCGAGTGTTTCGATTTGGAGTTTGAAAAGAAAAGGATGGTACCCGCGACGAGAAGGCGCAAATAATCGTAACGGCGGAGACGGTGCCATTTTACGGGGTTCAGCAACCATGGAGGTGACGCAAATTTGCAACAATCTTATACCAAGGCCAAGATTGTAACCAACTAAGTAATTATTGGTAATGACCATTAGAGGGTTTTTTTTATTTTCAAAACAAGTGCACTCGCGTGAATGAATGTAGTTTAAATATGTATGAATGAATGTTATTGAATTTTTTTCAAGATATGTTGTTGTATTTAAAGGGTAAATTTTGTGTCAAATTTGGTGTTTGTCAATAAATAATTGCTGCTAATATAGATGGCATTGTTAAAATTTGAGTGAATATATGAGCAGGTAATATAAACCCAATGATATGAGAAAGAGAGCCAGGTTCCCAAATCAATATGATTTTTCAGTTTCCTGTACATGGGCGACTTCGCGAATTCACACGAAATTTATAAATTTTTAGTGTAGGAGCGTAAACTTGGTGTAATGAAAGAAATTGTTATTAGTTTACAGATTTTGACTCACTCACGAGTGGGGGAAAAGGAAAGGGCTTAGACTTTTTACGATTAAAATTAGACATTTTAATTGACATGTTAATGATCCATTGCAGTACCAAACAGGAATATTTTTATGCATCTATCAATAAAATTATTTATGATTTAGAAAAGTTTTATCAAATCTGCAGGTGATGTAGTTTTTTGGTTGACCTCTCGTGCAAGTTTAGGTGATTTCGATATACTTTTCTTCAGATACATTACCGTTGCAGACAAAGTCTTACCAGTAAGCTTTCTTTCGGCATCGTTAGTGCAATCGCTGCAACGCAAATCCACGTTCGCAGTATATTTCCATTGTTCCCGAGCATGTTGAAGAAAGG